>JAVLUX010000026.1:39797500-40235000 GCA_032164185.1 Moxostoma hubbsi | reverse complement strand
AATGTTACATATGACCACCAGGAGATGGCGCCAAATACATGACACAGACTCAATGATGACTCAAATGACACAGAATGAAACTCATTCTGTGAAATCTCATGACTAAAATCATGTCTGCATGCTATGCAAACCTTTAGTCATTGTTGTGTTTGCATGTGTAATTAGTTCTTATGTACAATTATTATCTTTTATTTGTTTGGAGATGTTTTTGGACACATGATCAATTATATTTGTAATGTTGGAACTTTTGATTGCTTTGTCGGATCAACACAAACATTCTCTCAGATAAAGTTGACATGATTGAGAACAAAATAAAAGCAGTTTTTCAGAGACGCCTTATTTATACCCGCAGATATATATCGTCACAGTTAGTCACCTTTATGTTTATAAGGACTCTTAGTTTGATATGGTTATTGTTTTCTGTTATTAGTTTGCCCCAAACTATATTTCCCATGTTGCACTGCCCTCATCACCTGTTCCCCATCTTCATCACCTGTTCCCCATTCCCTCATCAAGCACCAGTTTGTATTTACACCCTTTAGTTTTTATCGCCCTTTGTCAGTTCTTATGTTACCGTGTATGTTCCTTAGATCGCTGTTAATGTGTTTATGATATTGTTTAGTTCTTTGCATACTCCATGTTGTTTTCTAATGTTATAAGCCTTTAATTTTGGGTACGCCACTGAAACAGGAAATCTTTAAAAACACCTTCAGAGCTTAAAGGGTTCAAACGGTGTGTTTGATATGAGTTTGAATTCTAGACATGTTTGTTTGAGTTGACAAACTGTTGAATTATTGATGTAAGTGTGATGCTGCTGTTCTGCATTATCAGTTATACAGAAATCTCTGTGTCAGTGCAAACACAATAAACTCTTAATATTATATACCTCACAAAACACTTCATATAAACACTGGACGACTGATCAGCCCTCTGAAGAATGGCCATGTTATATCAGGAGGAACATTTGAACTCTTTTTCATATAACTGGTGTCGAGGAGAAATAATTGAGCTGTTAAAGAGATCTCACTTGTTCCAAAAGGTCACAACACACAATGCTTAGTCTGTTTTTGCCTGTTTGGCGCAGATGTGAATGTGGGTCATGATGTCACACAGCCTGATTTCACTTCCTGTGAGTCATAAACACAAACATGCAGTAAACAGTATTTTCATTGGTGTGTTGCTGAATCTGTTGGTAATATGTTGCTTGCACTTTACATCATATTCCTTGAAAAACAAAATGTAAATTAGACCTTAAAAATTATCAAAATATGAAAAATACAATTTTAATATTTAAATTCAAACATTTAAATTAAGAAATATAATTAAAAATGTTTTCAATTTTTTTTTTAAACTGCAGCAATATTGTTTAAAATTAATTAACTAATTTAATAATTTGTATTTTATGGAGTTCAAGCAGAAAATTTGTTATTTGAAAATAAACGTCTCGGTTACGTATGTAACCTCCGTTCCCTGATGGAGGGAACGAGACGTCGTGTCGAAGAAGCGACACTAGGGGTCTCTCTTGAGCGCCGAAAGATACCTCTGATCTATGAAAAAAGGCCAATGAGAGTTGGCGAACAGTATTTGCATACTCCGCCTCCGGATACGGATATAAAGGCGAGAGAAATACGCTCGTTCATTCAGGATTTTTCTGAGGAGCCGGGAGTGTTCCAGGCATCTCAGCGGCTCGGCTCAGCGACGTGGCCGGGAAGACACGACGTCTCGTTCCCTCCATCAGGGAACGGAGGTTACATACGTAACCGAGACGTTCCCCGTCTGTCGCTCACTTCGACGTCGTGTCGAAGAAGCGACACTAGTTGTCCACTTCAAAACTCGCCATGCGCTGAGCCGTGTACGTGTACTGCTGACACAGAAGAGGGCAGGTATTTTGCACGTGCGCAAGCGACCAACTGTGTTCAGGCTGCACGTACTCTTCCCCAATGCCCCGAAAAAGCGTCAGCATCCTTTTGGTTACCCTAGGGGGGAACAAGGTGACGCTCCCAACTAGGGAACGGGCCAAGCCTGGCTGGGCCTCTTTTCTCTCTATGTTTTCTCGGCATAGAGCAAGAGCAGCCGGGGCCCTTACCGCATCGAGGGAAGGGGGTCTTATTCCAAATTCCTATTCTTAGGGGGAAAAGACCCTGCGGAGGCCACACCCGCCCAACAGGGGAGGTAAAGGTGGCAAAATACATCACATGGCCACTTAGGCATGTGGAAGGAAATGGCACGGTGGTAGATCCAACCTCAAGGAGGGGGGAGTTGCTACAACACGGCGACCGGAGGGCAGCGAAGGACTGCCTAAGGGAGACGCGGGTCAGCTCGTAAGGTGACCGTGCTGCGGAAATACACACAGGAGGAGTCCCGTAGGAGGCCTGATCTGTGGAGCACTTATTCCAGTAGGGGTAGCCGGAGGTACCCGTAGTGGACTGGACCAGCACGTTCCTCCGATGAACTGCTGCGGGTCCGAAGTGCTAGGGAGGAATCAACCAGGGACCTGGGTCCTCTGGGGCAAAAGCGCACTGTTTTGCCTCGGCAGAGGGAAACGGCGCTGGAACAAGCGGTTCACCCGGTCAGATCGTCGACGTGTACCGAGTTCTACGGGCTCGGACCTGAGAGAACACGGGACGAGACTGACTCAACCCTGAGATCATAAGGGTGTTAGGTGCTGCCCAGCCCGCAGCTCTGCGAATGTCTGCTAGGGAGGTGCCCCTCGGCAGTGCCCATGAGGATGTCACGCTCCTAGTGGAGTGGGTTCGAACCCGTAAGTGGGGGGCATGGCCTGGGTGTGATAGGCCAACTGAATGGCATCCATCACCCAGTGTGACACCTCTGTTTGGAGACAGCGTTCCCTTTCTGCTGGTCCTCCAAAGCAGACAAAGAGCTGCTGAGAGCGCCTGAAGCTCTGGGGGCGGTCCAGGTAGGCACACAAGGCACGTACCGGACACGACAGTGAGAGGGGCTGGGTCTGCCTCCTCCCGGGGCAGCGCTTGTAGGTTCACTACCTGATCTCCAGAGGGCATGGTAGGAACCATGGGCACATAGCCCAGTCGAGGTCTTAGGATCACATGAGTATCTGCCGGACCGAGCTCCAGGCAAGTGTCGTTAGTAGGGGATGCTTGCAGGTCCCCGACCCTCTTGATGGAAGTGAGCGCAATCAGCAGGGCCGTCTTTTCAGGAGAGGGCCCTGAGCCAACTGATTCTAGCGACTCGGGGGGGATCTCTGAAGACCGGCAAGGACCACCGAGAGATCCCCAGGAGGGGAACAGGTTTGGCCAGGAGGGGTTTTTAACCTCCGGGCACCTCTTGGGAACCTGACGATTAAGTCGTGCTTACCCAGAGAGTTGCTGTCTACTGGGTTGTGGTGAGCTGCAATAGTGGCAACATACACCTACGAGGTGGATGGGGACAGCCTCCCCCCCAACCTCTCCTGTAGGGACAGGAGCACAGACCTAACTGCGCACCTCTGTGGGTCTTCTGCCCGGGAAGAACACCAATTCACGAACAGACGCCATTTCAGGGCGTAGAGTTGCCTGGTAGAAGGGGCTCTGGCTTGGTTGAACGTGGCTACGACCGTGGGTGGTAGACCAGCTAGATCTTCCGCCTCAGGGACCAGACGTGGAGGTTCCAGAGGTCTGGGTGCGGATGCCAGAGCGTGCCCCGTCCCTGAGAAAGAAGGTCCTTCCTCAGGGGAATTCGCCAGGGAGGGGCTGTCGCAAGGAGTATGAGGTCCGAGAACCAGGCCCGGGTGGGCCAGTAAGGAGCCACGAGAGTGACTTGCTCCTCGTCCTCCCTGACCTTGCACAGCACCTGTGCAAGAAGGCTCACTGGGGGGAATGCGTACTTGCGCAGCCCCACCGGCCAGCTGTGTGCCAGTGCATCTGCCCCGAGGGGAGCCTCTTAACGGGCGTACCAGAGCGGGCAGTGGGAGGTCTCTCGGGAGGCAGAGGGGTCTACCTGGGCCTTGCCGAACCGTTCCCAAATCAGCTGCACCGAGTGGGGGTGAAGCCTCCACTCTCCGCCAGACAAGCATTGTCATGACAGCGCGTCCGCTATCACATTGGGGTTGCCGGGGATGTGAGTGGCACGCAGCGACTTGAGTCGGTGCTGGCTCCAAAGGAGGAGACGACGGGCGAGTTGTGACATGTGACGGGAGCATACGCCGCCTTGGCGATTTATGTACGCGACCGCAGTGGTGCTGTCCGACCTGACTAGGATATGTTCGTCCCGAATTAACGGGAGAAACTTCCGCAGGGCAAAAAGGACGGTCAACAACTCGAGGCAGTTGATGTGCCAACGCAGCTGGGCCCCTTTCCAACGGCCTGAGGCTGCGTGCCCGTTGCATACGGCGCCGTGGCGCCATGCTCGTCTCGGGACTCGGGTCTGGAGCCAGTGTTGGAGCGGTCTCATATGCATCAACCCCAGCGGCGCGACCGCCGCAGAGGATGCCATATGCCCCAGGAGCGTCTGGAAAAGTTTTAAGGGGACCGCTGTGCCTGGCCTGAAGGCGGCGAGGCAGTTCAACACTGACTGGGCACGCTCGTTGGTGAGACGTGCCGACATTGAGACCGAGTCTAACTCCATCCTGAGAAAAGAGATGCTCTGAACTGGAGTGAGCTGGCTCTTTTCCCAGTTGACCTGAAGCCCCAGACGGCTGAGGTGCCTGAGCACCTGATCTCTGTGGGTTTTGCATAGTAACTCTCATGAGAGGACAGAGACAGGCCAAAGGGGAGGACTTGTACTGATACACCTGGCCCCCGAACGCAAACCGCAGGTAGGGGCGGTGTCGGGGCAGGGTGGAGACATGAAGTACGTGTCCTTCAGGTCTACCGCTGCGAACCAATCTAGATGCCGGACGCAGGTTAAGCGTGAGCATTTTGAACGGGAGTTTGTGCAACGCTCGGTTGAGAACTCGCAGGTCCAAGATTGGTCATAAGCCGCCGCTTTTCTTGGGTACGATGAAGTAAGGGCTGTAGAAACCCATCTTCATCTCGGTTGGAGGGACAGGCTCTATCGCGTCTTTGGCCAGAAGAGTCGCGATTTCCGCGCGCAGGGAGTGGGCGTGTTCGCCGTGTACTGCGGAAAAGCGGACGCCCATGAAGGGGGACGGGGGCCTGGCAAACTGAATTGCGTAACCGAGTCGGATGGTCCGGGCCAGCCAGCGAGACGGGTTGGGAAGTGAAAGCCACGCGTCCAACCTCTGCGCTAGGGGCACCAAAGGGACGATTAATTTGACGTACCCGGCGGGGCTTCGCAGCGGGGCGGAGCAGGTAGGGCAGCGTTGGGCGGCGACGGGGCGACCCGCAGCTGAGGTGCTGAGAAAAGACTCAAGCACTTACCTTGCTCCGCACACCCGGCAGGGGGCGGGTTAGCGACTGAGGAGGAGGTCCTGGGTAGGCGTCCTCTAGACTCGTCGGAACCGGCCGGCCGGGGGACAGTCGTGGGGCTGAAGACAGGTGGTCCGTGTCCAGGAAGCCAGGACTGTTGATATCTGGGGGCAAAGTGCCGTGAGAACGGCATTTGCGGGCCAGGTGACCCAGAGACAAAAGGAAATAGCTCATTACAGAGAATATGAGAATGTGAAAATTAATTCAACAAGAAAAGATTCTCCTCCCGGCCCTCCACCGGGGACGGAGCGGTCTTACCAGCCTCCGGAGCTAACATCTTGGTCCCTGGGTTGAACGTCTACGGACAGCCTGGGAGCCTTCCGGGTCCTCGAGGGGGTCCGTGAGACGGGGGCGTCCGTTCCCTGCAGCGTGCTCGACGCTGGGGCTGAGAGCTGGGCCCGGGTTGAGGCGGAGCAGGGTGTTTCATAGCCGCAGGAGGACGCCCGTCGGCGAGCAGACGGGGCATGGCCCATGGCGGCAAGCTTGCGGCGGGGCAGGATGTGCAGTGGCCTCCGTCTGCCTCACCGCTGAGGACTGCTGGGCAGAGTCGTCAACGGTGGCGCCGAATGGACGGAGCTGGGAGGCGGGGGTGTGAGAGAAGGTGTGCCTTGTCTGCCTCCCGCATTTCGACCAGGTCCAGTCCACAGGTGTGTTTCTGGACCACAAGGGGTGGCCATCGCCTGTTCGAGTGCCAGCGCTTCTGACCTCCGTGGCCCGGGGGCGCGGTTGGTCATCCAGCGCAGTTCCTGCAGCACATCAAGAACAGGACTACCCAAGGTGCAGGTTTTGAAGTGCCTTGGCCTGGCATTGGTTGCAGGAAGGGCCGTGGCGTGCAGAGTGGAAGCGGTCTGGGACCGTTCCACCGCGAGGGTAGTGAGAGCGGAGGAGCGAAAAAGCCTTGGCTTAGCTCAACTCGTCGTGCACGTCCGGGAAGAAGGGAACGGGGGGGGGGGGGCGTGGCTGTGAGCGGCGCACCTGCCCGCGGAACCGATCAAGTAGCCCGGGAAAGCATAGCGGATCTCCGTGCGTCAGGCTCAGGCTGGGCGGCAGACCCGAAGGTGGCGGCCCAGGCGAACGATCAGCATCCGATGCCGCTGTAACGCTCTCCGATGCAGCGGTGATGTCATCCAATTCTGAGGCAAGCAAGCGTGCTGGGGAGGCGGGCGGTTCGAGGGGGTTTACCCGGCGAACAGAGCCCGTCATATTCCCCAAATCGCCTTCATCGCCCGCAGCGCCTGCGCCGATCCCGTAGGAAGAAGGCGGAGCGCGGGGGGCGGTTGAAGTGGCTTTCTCTCATTACAAAAGAAAAGCTGTGCGACCGCAATGCTATAACGGCCATGTTCTCACACTGAGAAGATGAACCATTGGAGAGAATACTCATCCCGAGCTCAGACGGAAGCAAGCAAGCAAGCGTGCCGGGGAGGCGGGCGGTTCGAGGGGATTTACCCGGCGAACAGAGCCCGTCATTGTCCCCAAATCGTGTTCATCGCCCGCGGCGCCTGCGTCAATCCCGTAGGAAGGAGGCGAGGCGCGGGGGGCGGCTGAAACGGCTTTCTCTCATTACAAAAGAAAGCCACACGACCGCAATGCTAGCAAACAAGCGTGCCGGGGAGGCGGGAAGTTCGAGGGGATTTACCCGGCGAACAGAGCCCGTCATTGTCCCCAAATCGTGTTCATCGCCTGCGGCGCCTGCGTCAATCCCGTAGGAAGGAGGCGAGGCGCGGGGGGCGGCTGAAACGGCTTTCTCTCACTACAAAAGAAAGCCACACGACCGCAATGTTGCCATGGCTATGTTCTCGCACTGCTTGCATGTGATCGCAGCCCAGGCATGCAAGATAGTGTTTTATGACCGAGAGAGGTGGGGAGAAAACACCGCATCCAGAAACTACACAGGGGCGGAAATTACATCTTTAAAAAGACGCGTCCTGAAAAGGACGTTCAACGCCGCTGTGTAATGCTCTTTCAGAGAAATAAACTCTTTTATGGAGAGAATCACTCTTTCAACTCTTTTAACTCTGCGCTGTCGAAGCGCCCAGGGGCAAACTGCACGCCGGCAGTGAAGAGAAAAGCCGCTGTAGTGCGCCGTAAATCCAACAGCAAAGCAGAGCGTCAGAGGATCAGAAGCAGGATCAGTTGTGTTACTCGCAGCTGACTGCATACACACGACCATCGGCTCCGAAGAAAATTACTGAATGAACGAGCGTATTTCTCTCGCCTTTATATCCGTATCCGGAGGCGGAGTATGCAAATACTGTTCGCCAACTCTCATTGGCCTTTTTTCATAGATCAGAGGTATCTTTCGGCGCTCAAGAGAGACCCCTAGTGTCGCTTCTTCGACACGACGTCGAAGTGAGCGACAGACGGGGAACTACAACTTAAAAAGTACTTTATAAATGCAGTATATTGCAGTGAAACTGGTAAAAAAAATGTTTTAGCTAATATTACTGCATTGATGTTACTGTTAAAGTGAATGTGGTAATATTGACTGAATTCCTCAAAAAAACAAATTCTTAAAAAATAAAATTGCAGTTATATTTTAATAATATTGATTAAAACATTTATCTAAAGGGTAAATAATCACTATTTTACTTTTAAAGTGAATTCAAGCAGAAAATGCATCCTTGAATATATATATATATATATAAAAATAATATTAAAAAATATTAAATAATGTGTTAAAAATGCATTTATATTGGAATAATATTTATTATTATTATTGATTGTGAAATTACTTTCGCAGTATTTTACAAATGAACTGCCTGCCTGTTTTATCGTACATTATATAGTAAGAATACTGTAATTAGTCATTATTGGTTGCCAGAAAGCTACTGTTGATTTTACTCCATTTGTTTCACTGTAAAAATGTATTTTGCCTTTTAGTTTTCATAACTTAAATATAGAGTTAGAATAAGTCAAGAGAACTACACACATCAAACTCACATATTCGGATTTCCAGCATGCACTGTGGCATGAATAAATTATGCAGATTAGATGGTGTTACTGGCTTTTCATTGTTTATGTTTCTCCTTTTTAATTTGTTTTTGTGTTTGTTGTCACTTTCAGTTATTTGTCATGTAGCAATAATTCAAAGGTCATCTTTTCACTCGATACATTTGAATGGAATTACAATGAAATTGATTGAACTTATAAAATCAAGTTAACTTTAAAACACATTAAAGGTTCTGGAAGCGATTTAAGCCGTTCTAGAATTTCTCCAAGATGAGCTGTTGGGTTAGCCACGCCCCCTTTCCCAAAACCCCTCCTCCAAAGATACCAAATTAGCTTTATTGTGAAACAAGCAGAAATGGTTGTTAAATACAACAGTAGTGAAACAGCGCCCTCAGCTGGCAACTGTTATGAACAACATGGCATAAAAATGGCATTAAGCCTCAATAATTCTCTGCAGCTGCAATACTGTGAGAACGAGCGACATGATTGACAGGCAGAAAGCGTCAGAGACCGCAGACATGTTTATGTTTGTTGTTTACAGAGTCTAGAGCTATATCAGTGATATCTCTCAGGGAGAAGGAGTCATGTTTTTTAAATACATTTCCATGAATAAAATCGCTCACAGCAGCTTTAAACTCATTTTTATGTGCAGCTTTATGTTCTGTTTAAACAACTTCCCTTTTTAAGTTGACACAACTTAACATTTTAAAGCAGCACAAACACTTACTTTTTTATTTTGATGTGTTCTGAGGAGTTTTAGGAGAAACAACTGAGACAAAGTTGATGTTTAATTGAAACAGATCTACTGTATGTATTCAATGAAGTGCTTTGAGCTGAAAAGATCAAACACTGAGTAATAACATATTCCTCTGGACTCTCCTAGTACACATTTCCCAGTATGCCAACACATAAAAGTACCCACACACACCCACATGCGGGTATTATTTTCATATGATCTACGGGAGTTCCCTAAACTTTTCCCAAGCACTACAAGTGTTCACACGGACAGCGATTACAGTCGCTCACTTCTGATCTGGAGCACACGTTCTCCCATCGGATGAGCGCCGCTGTTTGCACTTTCATTGCAATGTATTGTGTCTCAGTGCACTCAACCGTTGGCATTGGCAACAATCACCACAACATACTGATGTCACATTAAATCGACAGCTCTTCAGCCATGACGTCAGCTTGTAGGTGTACTGTGGGTTCCTCCAGGTATTTCCAGTGGGTTTTTACAACAGGGATTTCTGATTTACAGCTAAAATAAGGTCTGTGGTTAAAATGAATTCAAGGGACTTTCACGTTTTGTTCTAAAACATAAATGACACAGTCAGACACCAGTTGTGGATTTTAAAAATGCATGTTGCTAAATAAAGGTGACAGCAGTGTTTCATGTTGTAAAGCACGTCACATACACATGGGAGTGTGTGTATGATCTTATATTATATTTGAATTGTTTAACCATTTAAGCACTGAAGGTGATTTCCTGTGTCAGTGGTAAACCCAAAATGAAAGGCTTATAATTCAACAAATAACCCAAAAGAGGGTCAAGTGTTCGGTATCATTGCATAGAAAACGTCATTTTTTTTAATGATTTCGATTATGATACATTCTGAGAGATTTTAGGGCTGGTATGGGTATTGTTACAGATTCACAGATTCTAGGTACACCTGGTGAATATTTCCGTTTGGCGCATGTCAGGTGTTAATTCTGGACCATGTTTACATGAATATCAAACTAATATTCACAAAGTCGATTGACATGTATGGCTCAATCTGATATCTCCCGCTCTTTCTCCACTCCTTTTTCCACACACACACACACACACACACACACACACACACACACACACACACACACACACACACACACACACACACACACAATCACTCTCACACACACACACAATCACTCTCTCACACACACACAAACACACACACACAATAAATAATAATAATAATGACTATAGACTTATCGAACCCTAAAACTGCACCTAATGAAAACACTTTTTTTGACTTTATGAATAATTATTTTCCAAATAAGGATATCTCAAAGTGAGGTCTAGTTAAACTTAGCTCATATCTGGTTACAAACTCAAACTCGTGTGGTCCGCTCAGCTGATTTTAAGACAATTTCGCAGTCTTGACATCATTCTGAAAAGAGAACAATCTGTTTTTCGGTTCCTCAACATCATATGAACTCTTTTCAGTTCTGTTTAGTGCATTTGTTTCATTAAGTTTAATAATCGTATTAACCTCATGAGCAATTCACATATTAACCATCAGGGCAGATTTACAGACCATAAACACAAACTGCTGTCATGGAAACGGAGAGAAGGAACAGAAAATGATGTCATCGGTTCATCATGACCCAGATTTTACTTACATAATAGATCATAGGAGTGTCATTTGATTTATGTTTCTCTATAGCAACAAGAATTTGTTCATTTATTGTTGCATGTGATATATTGTGAAATGATCAAAATAACCAAAAGTTAATAATAGTTGTCTAATAGCATGTCGCTATTATAAAATCAGAGGTGAATATCTGCATGTGAACTTTAATAAACTCTTTATACTCTGAAGGTGTTTTTAAAGATTTCCTGTTTCAGAGGCACAGCCAAAATTTGGTTTCAACCAAAGAGGTCATCATCATTCAGCGACATGTAGCAGTGGAGTCCAACATGAAGCAGGAATGGTGCTGAATCCTGCCGGTTCTGGTGACCTCAGGATAGGAGTCCCGAGGTTGAGACAGGGAAACTAATAGAATAATATTAGCATAGATGCCATTCAATTTATTGCAGAGTTATAAATCATGATCAATGTTTCTGGTTTCTGTTTCCGGCAGACTAAACTAAAGCAGCCTAATTGTGTGTTGGAGGATAAATTAGGTGTATGTCTGGATAAATAGATGAGTCTTTAGTCTAGACTTAAACTGAGAGAGTGTGTCTGAGTCCTGAACAGTGTTAGGGAGACTATTCCATAGTTTAGGAACCAAATATGAAAAGGATCTCCCTCCTTTTGTGGATTATGATATTCTAGGAACTATTAACAGGGCACAATTCTGTGATCGTAATGAACGTGATGGACTATAGTGTGGTAGAACATCACTTAAGTACTGCGGTACTCCCAGTAATGCATTACAATAATCTAGTCTTGAGGTCATGAACGCATGAATTAGTTTTTCGGCATCAGCAACAGAGAGCATGTGCCGTAATTTAGCAATATTTCAGAGGTGGAAGAATGCTGTTCTACAAACACTGGTAATGTGATTTTCAAAGGACAGATTGGTATCAAATATAACACCTAAGTTCTTCGCTGTTGAAGATGATGTAACAGTACATCCATCAAGTGTAAAATTATATTGTAGCGGTTTATTATTTTATTTAGGTTTAGTATTATTATTTTGGTCCAATAATTAGTACCTCTGTTTTGTCAGAATTGAGTAGAAGGAACTTTCTGGCCATCCAATCTTTTATTTCATTGATACACTCTGCTAATTTGGAGAATTGTGAAATCTCATCAGGTTTTGAGGAAATATAAAGTTGTGTATCGTCGGCATAACAGCGGAAACTTATTCCATGATTCCTGATAATATCTCCCAGGGGAAGCATATACATGGAGAAAAGCAGAGGCCCTAAAACTGATCCCTGTGGCACTCCATACTTAACTTTTGTTTGGTTTGACAATTCCTCGTTTAAACATACAAAGTGGTAGCGGTCTGCTAAATAGGACCTAAACCATGCTAATGCAACTCCACACATGCCAACATAATTCTCCAGCCTATTCAAGAGAATGTCGTGATCTATCGTGTCGAATGCAGCACTAAGATCTAAAAGCACTAGAAGAGAAATGCAGCCGCGATCAGATGATAAGAGTCATTTGTAACTCTGATAAGTGCAGTCTCTGTACTGTGATGAGGCCTAAATCCTGATGGAAATTCTTCATATATACTATTTCTCTGTAGAAATGACCATATTTGGGAGGACACTACCTTTTCTAGTATTTTTGACATAAACGGGAGATTTGAAATCGGTCTATAATTCGCCAGTTCTCCAGGATCAAGTTGTGGCTTCTTAATAAGCGGTTTAATAACTGCCATTTTAAAGTTTCTTGGGACATGTCCTAAGCATAGCGAGGAGTTAATGATATTAAGAAGAGGTTCTGAGATTACAGGAGATACCTCTTTTAAGAGCTTAGTTGGTATTGGATCTAACAAACATGTTGTTGCTTTTGATGTTTCGATAAGTTTTGTTAGCTCTTCATGACCGATAACAGCGAAGGATTGAAGTTGCAGGTGAGGAAAATTATTAGACACCTTTTTCTGAGGTGCTATGACAGATGATTTCATAATTCCAATTTTATTTCTGATTATTTAGATTTTATCAGTAAAGAAATTAATTAATTACTATTGTGCTGAGACAGAATATCTTGTTCAGTCGAGGCTTTATTCCCAACCAATTTAGCCACAGTACTGAATAAACATCTAGGATTGTTGTGGTTATTTTCTATGAGTTTGCAAAAATATGCCAATCTGGCAGCTTTTAGTGCCTGTCTGTAGCTACAGACACTATCCTTCCATGCACCACAAAATACCTCTAATTTTGTATTTTTCCACATGCGCTCCATTTTCCGAGCTGCTCTCTTGAGAGCATGAGTGTGATCATTGTACCATGCTGCAGGGCTTATTTCTTTAATCAAAGGGGGGCGACAATATCAAGAGTGCTAGAGAAGACTGCATTTATATTTTTTACATTTACATTTATGCATTTGGCAGACGCTTTTATCCAAAGCAACTTACAGAGCACTTACTACAGGGGCAATCCCCCGGAGCAACCTGGAGTTAAGTGCCTTGCTCAAGGGCACAATGGTGGTGGACATGGGGTTTGAACCAGTGACCTTCTGATTAGCAGCCCTGTGCTCTACCACTACGCCACCACCACTCCATTTTCTGATATTTCATCAAGTTCTTCTGGGCTTTATTGAGTGTATGAGATAGATCTGGAAGATTATTAGTGAAGCTATCTTTAGTGGTGGAAAGAATAGTTCTACCTGAGCGATAGCGTGGTGTAGATTGAGTAACATTAGCTGACTGCAGCATACAAGAGATGAGGAAATGATCCGAGATGTCATATCGAGGTGATACAGTCTCTATGTATTCTAGATGTTTGGATTAACCAGTTTGTCTGCTTCCTGAGCTGGGCCCCAGTTAGTTAAATACTATCTTTATTAAGACTATGAGCCAAATTACTGGAGAGGAGAGCGGCACCTTCTCTAGAGGGATGGAGTCCATCTCTCTTTAGCAGGACAGGTCTACCCCAAAAACTCTCCAATTGTCTATAAATCCTATTTTATTCTTCAGACACCACCGAGACATTCAGCCATTCAGTGACACTAATCTACTATAAACATTGTCACCACAATGAGCAGGGAGGGGGCTAGAGCATATTACAGTGTCTGACATCGTTTTTGCAAATTCACACACCTCTTTAACATTATCTTTAGTGATCGCCGACTGGCAAAGCCGGACATCGTTAGTGCTGACATGCATAACAATTTCAGAAAATCTACATTTAGCATTAGCCAGCACTTGTAAATTTGATCTGATGTCTGATGCTCGAGCCCCGGAAATGTATTTAACAATGGTCGCTGGAGTCTCTATTTCCACGTTCCTTACAATAGAAGGGCATTAGGGCTCTAATGGGTGCATCACTTAGTGGGGAGAATCGATTGGAAACCCTAACAGGAACGGGAGAGTGGTGTCTCTTTGCTGAGCGAGTATGCCATCGAGACGTCACCAAAATGCCCTGCTGCAGGGGCTCTACAGCCGGAACCAAAGTGTGTGTGTTGCTCTCTGTACTACTTGCATCCAAAACAGTATCTACCAGCTTCTCTTTCTCACTGACCTCCAGTCGTGTTCGGATGCGAGTCTCTAACTCATTAACCTTCTCCGTCAGGCTGACTAATTCCTTACATTTATCACATGTGAATCCCTCACTGCTGACGGAGGAGGCTATTGTAAACATGTGACATGCAATGCAGGAAGAAATAACATGGGTGGACCACAATTGATTTTTGTTGTTGTTGGTTGTTCCTGAGCAGTGAGGGTTTGAGATTGATGTGAAACCCTCACGCAACTGTTTGTTGTTATGGTTGTTCTTGATAAGTGGTACATTGAGATCTTCACAGAAGAGAAAAACATGAGTGTGCTGTAAAATGCAAGCAGTTTAATTGCGGTAAAAATAGAAAGCGTATGCATGCGAAGCATGGAAATCCCAATGAATGCTGAAAAATGGCAGATGTTAAGGATTAAAAGCTGAAAACAGATAGACAAGCAATGCTAAAAAAGCTAGCAGACTACAAGCACAGACTCTAGCTAGGCGCCAGCAGCAACAGGTAAAATACAACCAGATGAAACAGTAGAAAAGAGGAAAAATCCGAAACACGCGGTATAAAAGGATGAACGTACGAGAATAAGAAAAAGCAATGCTAATCAGGCTACAAAAACTCGTGAAGTGTGCCGTCAGCAACAGGAACAGCAATCAAATAAAAGATAATAATTGTACATAAGAACTAATTACACATGCAAACACAACAATGACTAAAGGTTTGCATAGCATGCAGACATGATTTTAGTCATGAGATTTCACAGAATGAGTTTCATTCTGTGTCATTTGAGTCATCATTGAGTCTGTGTCGTGTATTTGGCGCCATCTCCTGGTGGTCATATGTAACATTGTGCTTCATGTGGATTATCTAATGATCTATACATCTGATTATCTTGTGTGTGGACTCGTTTGAAAGATAATTACTGACTCTAAATAATGATATGTGATATTTTATGTTCTGTTTATTGTTTGTGAAGTTATAAGTGAAAACCTGGCATATAAGCAGCACCAGCATAATTGTCAAAGAAATATACTTAGTTACTTCTCGCTATATTTTTGTCTGGCGGCCCATCTGTGCCTAAAGAGTTAAAAACATCTTGACTTGGTTTTCTATTAATTATACTTCTCCTTTTGCTTTTAACTCAGCAGACTTTCCATAATGATAAACCTTTCCTGACAGTTAATACAGTTTGATGTAGGCAGTACAGTGTCTGTTAGTTCAGTAACAGGTTGATCTACATTATAGATCCACTCACAGTACACATTATAAATTATATTTCAGGCATTTAGACACTCTTATACAGAGCGACTAACAGAAGGTGCTCATTTAGTTTCTCTATGGTTTGTTTTTTTGTGTCATTGAGTTGTTGAGGGTGTGATGCGTGTACGTGTCTTTAAATCATGCACTTTAATCTAAATTATTAAAATATGCATACATTAACACATCACTACTGCAAGTGTGTCTCCAACCAGAAAGAGAGTTCAGACTTTGACCAAAGATCTTTGTCAATGTCAGACAGCGATAACATATTTAACAATGCTGTGGATTTGTTTCTTAAACCTTTGATGTTTCAATTATTACATCACAATAGAAATCTTTTTATACTTTAAAACAAGAAAATACTCAAATATTTCTTTCATCAGTCATGTTGACTTTATGTTGTCATTAAAACACAATGACATAAAGAGGACAGACATATAGGATTATAACTGAAGGACAAAGGTCAAATCATCCATGATCGTTTGGATGTGTCATCACATCCTAAATGTTTAATTTGCTTGTAAAGATCTACTCACATCAGTGAACGGTTAAACATTGATTTGTGTTTTAAATAGTCTTATTTTATTTATTTTTAATCCACTGAGATCACTGTTCATGCATTCATTCTGTATATGTCTGTTGTAATACATATGAAGTATTTCAAACTATTGAGTAGTTTCACCTTTGACCCTTGAGTCAGATGCAGTGTTAGTGTAGCTGTAAGTTTCACATAGACATATTTCAGATGTTTTGTTGACATGTTTGAAATGAGAATAATGTTGCTGGAACACATTTCTGTCCTTTTGAAAGGTTGTACATCTGTCTAAATGTGCTACACAACTAATGACAAAAACTGTGTCACAGTGAGAAAGACAAACGCATTATCACTGACCTAAAACACTGACACAATGAACAACGTTTATGATTCATAGGCAGGCGTTTTGCATTACAAAGACTGAATGTCACATGCAAATGAATGTCAGCAGCGCTGCTTTTGTTGTCATTGTACACTGGATTATTATTATTATTATTATTATTATTATTATGTGGCATTAAAATAGCAGAAAAAGATATTTTCTACGTTGAATACGTTATTTTAAGCATAAACTTCAACTTGTACACAATTAATAATAAAAAGTAGTTGTAGCTCATAAGTAAATATTAATAATGGTTGATGGTTACCTTTACAATGCATCATCATGTATCAAACACGTCATATTTCTTTGCTAATTGGAGGAAATTTAACAGGTAAATAAAATAAGTTATTTCGAAGCTGCTGTTTCCAGCAAATAGTTTATGAGCTTGCATGATTTCACTGTTTGCACGTTTATTTCCATAATTTGTATTCTTATTTTTGTTGTTACATTTGGTAACTTCTTGTTTTGTGAAGTCTGAAGGTTCTATTCAAATTAATTAAAAAAATTATTAAGTTGATGTTGTCTAATAGACTACATTAAAGCTGCTGTGAGTGATTTATTCATGTAAATGTTTGCAAAACATGTTCATACTCTCTGAAAGATATTAGTGAAATAAATGTTGTGAGATATCTCAGCGGTCTCTGTGACGACTCGAGACTGTAAACAACAAACATAAACATGTCCGCAGTCTCTGACGCTTTCTGCCTGTCAATCATGTCACTCGTTCTCACAGTGTTGCAGCTGCAGAGAATTATTGAGGATTAATGCCATTTTTATGCCATGTTGTTCATAACAGTTGCCAGCTGAGGGCGCTGTTTCACTACTGTTGTATTTAACAACCATTTCTGATCATGTTGGTCTCATTAAAGCTCATTTGGTATCTTTGGAGGGCGGGTTTTGGAAATAGGGGGCGTGGCTGATTCAATGGCTCAGTCTTGGGAAAGTAGGATGGATGAAATTTGCTTCTGTGGTACATGATTAAGTTAATAAAGTATTAAAATGCTAATACACGTTTAAAAGTGTGCCTTAATTCAGTGCTACATAGCTTAAGTAAAGTGTACAAACAAAGAGTGAGTCAAATTAATTTGAAACTTAAATTAATTTTTAAAATTGTAAATATGGTGTTAAATGTACTAACAATTTCTGTGTGGAAATACACTGCGTTCACAATTATTAGGCACACTGTTTTCTTCAGGATTCATTTTATTGTTGAACAAACACAATGCTCTCGGTCAATCCAAAATGTTATTGAACCTCAAACCGAAATGTTTAACAATGAAAAAGTGAGTTTTGTCTTTCTCAGGGGAATATATAAGTGTGCACAATTATTAGGCAATTAAATTACTAAAATAATTTCTCCCCACTCGATTGTTTTTTCTCAATTTTTTGAGTAGGTACAACAAATAAGTAGCACAAAATGACAATTAAATAACATTTTTCAGAATCAATAATATTCACTGACCATTATAGCCACACTTTTTCTCAATAACGGCTATGAGCCGTCCATCCATGGGGTCTGTCCGTTTCTTGAGCTGTTCACAATCAACTTTCACTGAAGCAGCAACCACAGCCCCCAAACGCTGTTCAAAGAGGTGCATTGTCTTCCTTCACTGTTTGAGAAGGGCCCACAAGTCTCAGTAGGATTTAAATCAGGTGAGGAAAGGGGCCAAGTCATTATTTGGGCATCTTTGAGGCCCTTGCTGGAGAACATGGATGCATGTGATTGTCCTGCCTAAAGATCATGGTCTTCTTGAATGCTGAGGACTTGTTCCTGTACCACTGCTTGAAGAAAGAACTTTCCAGAAACTGGCAGTAGATTTGTAAGGTAGAGGTAAATCATAATGTTTTAAATACAACATAGTTTTTAGTACGGGAACCAAACTTTGTGACTTTGTCAAGACTACCAGAATGAACTTAATTATTATTATTTTTAATTTTATTTCAAATTTTTAGAAGAAATTACTTGAGAGATATAACCATCTTTTTAATATCTTTTGTGTTCCAGGGTCAGTTCAGTCAAAGTCCACATTTGACTCTGCCGCCCTCTCCAGACTGACACAATCACACATTAACATTCAGCACTTCATGCAATAAACAGAAAACATGTAGTTGAACAATCTATACAAGTGCAGATGTTGTGTAATTGTGTTGTATAGTTGATTTGATGTTGTTTGGTTGGATAAAGATTCATTTGTTTGTAGATTTTGACTACTGAGTTGTTTTTCAGGAATTAATATTGAAGTTAAAAGGAGAATATCTAGAAATTCTCATTTTAAATGTTAATATAAATGTTATATTCAAATAGATATTCACATAAACCTTGATAAAAATATATCTTCACATGTATCTCACTGCTGTAGCTGTAGTTCATGTTTATTATGACATTTTTAAGAATTTTAATAAAAAACTGACATCATACATAATAACAAAATCACATATTTATCAGTTAACATGGAAAAACTCTAATATTTTTTAACATGTATGAACCGCTAAGATGTTAATAATGAGCTACAATATGTTTATTGATGAAAACAAATTAATAATGAATAATCAAATCTGACCCACGAGTGCAAAAGCTGATTTTATATATGCAGATTTGTAATGCAATGGAAGGGTTTATATATCTTACCACAGTACATAAGACATAAGAATCATCATAAAAGAAAATATATGATGTGATAAATATATACAAAACTCAAAAACATACAGAAAAAACAAGTTTCTGACTTCTAAGATTTATTTACAGAATCCAAATAAAACTGTAAGTGGCCTATAAAGATACAAGAGAACATCATTTCCTTGCATCCATGGCAGATCAATAATATTATTGTAACATGATCATGTTCATATGAAACTGTCAGTGTGTTTAAAAGAGCATCAGGTGTTTCATCACTAGAGAAAGTGACTCAACTGCGTCCTCTGGTGGCATATTTCAACAGCTCATAACAGACTGAATAGTGCAGAGATCACTTCATTCTGATTCTGAGAGGATCATAGAGACCAATGTTCCAGCAGGAGATGTTAAATGAAACAATGTGATACAAACTACATCCTGAGTTAAATCACTGCTAAATTAATAGGGATAGTTCTCATCATTTACTCACCCTCATGTCATCCCAGATGTGTGTGACTTTCTTCTGTTGAACACAAATGAAGATTTTTAGAAGAATATTTCAGCTCTGTAACTCAATACAATGCAAGTAAATAGTGACCAGAACTTTGATGCTGGAAAAAGCACATAAAGGCAGCATAAAAGTACTGCATAAGACTCCAGTGGTTTAATCCATGTCTTCAGAAGTGATATGATAGTTGTGGGTTTTAATGCCTTTCTACTATGAATCTCCACTTTCAAACAGCCCCTATAAGCACTCTTCTCTCCTAAGAGTTCCTAGACAAAGTCTGGGCAGGGAGGAGAATTTATAGCAGAAAAGGAGTTCAATATTGATCTGATTCTCACCCACACCTATCATATCACTTCTGAAGACATGGATTAAACCACTGGATTACTTTAATGTTGCGATTATGGGCCTTTTGGAGCTTCAAAGGTCTGGTCACCATTCACTTGGATTGTATAGACCTACAGAGATTAACTATTCTTCTAAAAATCTTCATTTGTGTTCTGCAGAAGAAAGAAACACATCTGGGATGTGTAGGCCGAGAACACTGGAATTCTGTTGATTATGTCGTAGAGTGTTGCAAATCTGTACTCGTCCCCATAACTTTGACAGATTATAACGATTTAAAATTTTTGACTTGACATCTTTCAAAATGCCATGAATCTGTGGAGGTTGGCATCCATGAAAAACATCTTGAATTCATTAAAATTATTGGCAACATGAGAGACTGAGCACGTACAGCCCAGCAACATCAGCACAGACAGAATGATCAGAACCATCATGAGTTGCGTTCACTCACAACACAGAAATACAGTTCAGGAGTTTACAGACACTCAGGTTGAAGAATTTTTTAACCACTCCACAGATTTCATATTAGCAAAGTATAGTTTTGGCAAGTCATTTAGGACATCTACTTTGTACATGGGTCATTTTTAAAAGGAAGGAATGCTCATTCCCCAGCATGCTCGTTTGCTCCCATCCGATTCCGACATGAGACCGGCTCTTCCCACGGCCAGTCTGATGTCTCCTTTAGACCCCCCTAGCAGGATGAGAGTTTTACTGCAGCATCAGAGAGCATATTGGTGGTGTCTGACGCTGAGGACTCGACTGGGGTGCCACCTTCGGGTCTACCCGCCCTGTCTGCTATAATTTCCCAGGCCGCCATGATTGTTGGGTTGGACTGGAACCCTCCATCCTCCCCTCAACCCTTGGTTCCTCGGGTCAGGGTGCCGCTCACAGCATCTGCTTCATCTCGGTGCACGGCGAGAACACCAACACCCTGCATGCGGAGAACGCAACCTTTCTATGCAAGGACGTGATAGAGCCTGTCATCCCAGCCGAGATGAAGAAAGGGTTCTTCTGCCCTCACTTTATCGTACCCAAGAAAGGCAGTGGGTTGCAGCCAATCTTGGACCTACGAGTCCTGAACTGGGCCTTACACAAACTCCCGTTCAAAACGCTGAAGCAGAAACATACTTTGACATTCCGGCATCAAGATTGGCTCACGGTGGTAGACCTGAAGGACGCGTACTTCCACGTCTCAATTTTGTCTCTACACAGACCTGTCCTATGGCTTGCGTTCGCTGGCCTGATGTACTAATACAAGGTCCTCCCCTTCGGCTCGTCCCTGTCCCCTTGCGCCTTCATGAAGGTCACAGAGGCAGTCCTTGCCATCTAAGGGAAATGGGCATCCACACACTCAATTACCTTGATGACTGGCTGATTCTAGCTCACTCTCAAGAGTCACTGTGTGCTCGGGAATTCTCCCCCTGCCCAATCTGGCACTCCCTGATGGGAGCCCCCCTCGGGACAGACATGCTGGCACACAGCTGGCCCCAGGGGCTGCACAAGTATGCATTTCCCCCAGTGAGCCTACTTGCACAAGACATGTGCAAGGCCAGGGAGAACGAGGAACAGGTCACTATGGTAGCCCCTTATTGGCCCACTCAGACTTGGTTCTTGGATCTCATGCTCCTTGCGACAGCACCTCCCTGGCGGATTCCCCTGAGGAAGTACCTTCTTTCTCAGGGATGGGGTACCCTCTGGTATCCACACCTGGACCTCTGGTACCTCCATGTCTGGCCCCTGGACGGGACGTGGAAGATCTTAGTGGTCTACCACCAACCATCATAGACACGATCACTCAAGTCAGAGCTCCCTCTACCAAGTAGACCAGACAGACAGACAGTAAGTCCTTAAGGAAGCACAACCTGATCATCAGGTTCCTTTGAGGCACCAGGAGGCTGATTCCTCCTAGGCCATGCCTGTTCCCCTCATGGGCTCTCTCCGTTGTCCTCTCGGGCCTTTGAAGAGCCCCCTTTGAGCCACTAGAGACAGTCGAACTAAAGGCCCTCTCCTTGAAGATGGACCTCCTGATTGCGCTCAATTCCATCAAGAGGGTTGGGGATGGAGGAATGCACAATACGGGTGCTAAATACCCTGTACTGGAATAGGTGCTCCACAGGTGCCAGTTATCACAGTAGCTCCCTGAGTTGTTTTTCCTTGGTTCGGTCCCGCGTCTCCCTTGGGCAAAGTTTCCTCTGCCCCTGGTCACTGTGTTTGTAGAGCTTTACCCCTCCTCGTCCATATGTGGCCCGGAAGCCCATCTGACGTATTTGCCACATGTTGACCTCCCCAGCTGGGCAGGATGTAGTCTCCTTGGGGTCTTTTCCCCCTGAAAGAATAGGATAGGAGAAGAACACCTTCCACGATGCGTATTATAGTGATAGATGGCCCCAGCCATGTCTAACACTCTATGGAGAGAAAACAATGTCAATGTCATGTCTCCTGCACTCAAGATATAATTTTATATTTCAAGATTAAAAGTTCATGATTACAGTTTTTTTACGATTGCTATGACAGATTTTTCAATACTTTAAACAATTTTCCAAAAGTTAGCACTACATCCGTCTGTGTAAGCTATTAACACATTTCTTGTTGCTTTAACACAAAATGCATACATTTAACACAAATTTAAAATGCTGGAGGAGTGGGACAAGGGCAAGCAAGAGTAGTGGGGCGATAGAGAGGAGTTCGAATGCATGGTGGCGCTCAAAGAAGGGCCAGAGCTAGGGTAACTAATGAAATAAGAGATATTATAATTGACCATGTCATAAACCACGGGCTATCATACAGAGAGGCTGGTGAACGAGTACCGCCAAATCTCAGCCGGGACACGGTGGCATCAATTGTTCTGATTTTTAGAGAAAACAACAGGTAGGATATTGCTTCTCCTACTGCAAAGTGTAAATAATTTTACCATGTATTACAGTGACAGTATGCCTCCGGTCTCTAATATGTCACTGTATTTTGTCCCTCTAAGGATTCAACGTCTACCTCCCTCAGAGGCCAGAGGAAAGCTCCTGAATGAAGAACAGGAACTTGCTATTGTCAACATGGTGATTGCTGACAATGAAATAAAACTGAAGGACATTCAGTTCAGAGTTGTAGAGGACAACCTTGTCTTTAGGAACATTGCAGCAATCAGCACAACATCCATTTCTCGGACTCTAGCTAAACACAGAGTGCAAATGAAACAATTATACAAAGTTCCTTTTGAAAGGAATGGTGAGTGCATCAAATATCTCCGTCACCAATACGTCCAGGTAAGGTTAGGCAATACAGTCATTACTGTACTATACATTGTGTGTTTTGCAGTAAACTACTCTATAAACTTGGAGTACATTAGGACATACAGTAGATAAACAGCAAAGCATTTACATACACTGTGTCTGATTACTTTCAGAGAGTAATGGAGTTGGAGGTCAATCAAGTCCCACATGTAATGATCTATGTTGATGAGGCTAGCTTTAACTTAGCGAAAAGGCGTCAGTGCGGAAGAAACATAATTGGCAAAAGGGCTCCTTACTCCCCTTTCCTCAACCCCATTGAGGAGTTTTTCTCATCCTGGTGATGGAAGGTTTTTGACCATCATCCACAGGACCAAATGTCCCTCCTGGATGCAATGGATGCTGCATGCCAAGACATCACAGCTGAACACTGCCAGGGGTGGATAAGGCATGCCAAAAGATTCTTCCCACGATGCCTTGCCAGAGAAGATATCAGGTGTGATGTGGATGAGAACATGTGGCTAAATGCAGAAGACCGGGCAGATTAGAAGATTACTCTTTTTTTTCTTCTTCTGGTGCTTTTTCTGTTCGTATATTTTGTATTTTCACATAATAAATGGCAGCTATATTGCATATTTTTGTTATCTTGCAGTAATGTCCTTTTGCAAATAAAGACTTTATTGCAGCAATTCTGTCTCTGTCTTCGTTTTTCATTAACCGTACATTCTATAAAAAACTCTGAGATGGGTCTTTTTTTATTGAATTTCTGCAGCAAAAGACCTAAACCCAACAAAACAAAAATGTAGAGAGGCTTCAAAAGAAACTGCAGTGCAAAACACAATCTATGATCAATACAATATACTGTCTGTTGTATAAGGGCATACCTGACACATAAAATAATGCAGTTTCTGTAATTCCATCTGATGTTAGTGTTTTTATGACATTGTGCTATGATTGACTAAATCTTCCTGTTGGACGAGAACATATGTTAGTGTTTTGAAAAATTATTTGGTTTTGAGACATGTTTGCAGTGTTTTGGTAGACATAGTGTATTGTTGCTAGTGTATTATTGTATTTTGAAAATTAGTGTTGGAGTTTAGTTTACAATGTGTGATTTTGAGCATGAAATTAATTGTTTTGCCAATTGTGTGTTGTAGGTGTGTTGGTGCGTTTAGGAAATTTGTTAAAAGTATTGAAAAAATTGTCATAGCAATTGTACAAGACTGTAAACATGCACTATTTTGAGCAGGAAGAATGTTAGGATTTTCTAAACAAAGGATTTTTGTCCTCACGAGTCCTCCTTGCAGAAGGCCTCACTTCATCCAGAAAATAAATACCCACAATCATAACAGAGGCCAAGACATCGACGGAATGAACTTTCTACAAATGCCAAAGAACCAAGCCACACGAGGAAACGCAACGCAAGGAAACGCAATGACACGCAAATACATCTCCAGTCTTTGGCTCAAAGTGAATTAATCATAATTCCCTTATTAAAGCTAATTCGAAATTGTGAGCGGATACAACGAGATGTTGTATTACGATTTTAATGGTGGAGAATTTTATTCAGACAAATAATCTAGATATCTGTCATTTATCTTTCTTATAATGGTTGTCGAATGCAATTAATTCCATTATACATTTCCTTGGGTCAAAGCTTAATGACGCATCTCAATTTTATAAAACGGTTACTTGCATTGGCTTTGGTGCTGAACAAAATGGCATATACAGTAAGTAACACCAGTATAATTTCAAAGACATATATTTAGCTATTAATCGCTATATTTTTTAATGTGAGTAAAACAAATATGCTGGTTGTGTTTTACTCTTCGAGAGCTTTCCAACAACATATGATACATGAATATTTGATCAGTTGGATGTTTTCATTTATTGCAATTATATGTACAGAGCAAAATTATTAAGAAATTATCAAAATGGAGCACTTCTGATCTGTCTGCAAATTTGAAAGCACTTGTTCAGTTTTGATCATAATGTCTACATGGATTGTAAAGTACAGCTTCTAAACTTTCAATCAACACCTATTTTGTGTTGGTCAAGACTGAAATTAGGGTTATCCCATCCGAGATTAAAGGGTTAAAGTTTAACCCCATGTCTCATATACGTATCACACTAAAATTCAGTCAGATATTATAATAAGAATAAGAAATGGAAAATTCATCAAGACAATCCATAATACTGACTTGACAAAGCCTCAGATGACATCCTAAAATAGATGTGCAGACACATATAAGGCCAAAACTCCATGTTCAACTGTTGACCAAAAAAGGTCACAACCGTTAACGGGAAACAGAGTGAGATTGTATCAACAGTGCGATCAAGCGAGAGACTAAAGATTGATATTTAAGACTATATCAGATGTATGAGAGAAGAGGTGTGATGTTTAAAACCACTAACTGAGAAACCACAGACATTTCTGTAAAGGTAAAAATACCATCATCACATCATGTTTTATTAACACAATAATGTCCGATAAGAGACTGTCACTGCACACAAAACGGCCCACACATTGATCTACAGACAGAAGTTAACCTTAATCGACAAAACTGAATTTCGACTCATCCTTCCTTTTCTTATAATTCTTTTTCTATAATTAAATCATCGTCTATGTTCCTATTGATGATGAAATGTTCTACATCATTGCAAAGCTTTTTATCTTCTTATCCAAAATCAAGTTTGTAGCCCATTCAGAGGGGGAGGGGCGGGGCTTTGTAAAAAAGTCTCAGAGTGTCTCAATGTGTCTCAATGTGCACACTATCTGCCCTATTAGTACATGAGATAATAATAAGTATGACTTAAATGGAAGTATGTTTAGAAAAAGGGTTGCAAACTAGCCCAGATGGTCTATTTCCAGTAGAGTTGCAAAGTGTGGATCTGTGCACGCTTTATTGGCTAATATTGAAGAAGCAGCTATACTTTTGTCACACGTTTGCACAAATACAGTGAAATTATGATTTTTTTCCCACATATCCCATCTAAGCTGGGGTCAGAGCGCAGGGCGAGCCATAATACGACACCACTAGAGAAGAATCAATTACAAGCACCCAACAGTGGCATCAATGCAGTGCTGAGGCTTGAACCCCTGACCTTCTGGACATTAACCCAGAACCTGAACTGCTGAGCCACCACTGCAATCAATCCCTTGCTGGACAGAAGTGCAGTTTGATAGCTCGCTTCAGAACTACAACTGTGAAACATGAAAAACTACAAACATGGCTTTGATGATGGCACTTCGTCAGTTCTTAAATGTGTTCACATCTTAAGGGTCATGTAAGTTTAATGAAACTTTATTGACACTTTATAAACAAAGATTAATCAAATGAACACAGTTGTATGTTCTCATTTTATTTTGACCATTAACTGTACCACACTGAACTATAACGGAGGTCAGATTCCCTTAAATGATGAAACCGAATGTGCCGCTTCAAAAGACAAACACAATAAAGTGATCCAGTACAGTGTCATGCAATTGTTCTGTCTTTCTGAATTAGTGAACATTCAAGATATGATAAAACTGCATTATTTATTAGTTGATTATGAATCATGAGATCACAATGATCAAATATTTATTGAATGTTTTATGTATTAGATTTAATCTGCAACACATTATGAACTGAACACATTCAATGGAGATAATGATATTGAAATATATAATTTTGGCTTTGCATTAAATGCACATTACTACATGCATATATGTTCTGTACAACAGCGGATCTCTGCAGGAAAACCCTGATGAATGAATAATAGTACAAATGAAATGAGGAACGTGGTTGTCATGACAACTGTAAGAGGATGATTGACAGGTCGGTGTGGTCGCAGGATGCATGTGACTATGTGACTAAGGGGTCTGTTTATTTCTAGTGTTTGCTGCCATTTAGTGAAACAATCTACAACCAAAAGTAGATCGAGCAAACGGAGCCTTTATTACAAACTTATGAAACTGAAGATAAAAATGGGTTAGTTTGACCTGGCAGGTTCATTGAAGGGACTTTGTGAAGACCATCCAAGTGATGAAGAAACATCTGAGAAGATATCTTTAAAACAATATGCAAATTAACCAATAAAGAACAAAATGTTGCACAGGTCTAGTATTAAAATCACACAAACACACACAAACACACACAGTCACACACACACACACACACACAGTCACACACACACACACACAGTCACACACACACACACACACATGTTTTATGATCAACAAATCATGGTGTGATCAGAGGAATGTACATTTTATCAGGTCTTTCTGCTCTCCTGATCTGGAATTTCTCATGCTTCTGTGTCGACCATTCTGGCTACCGAGGGAATTCCCAGCGGTCATTATCACTGCTGTGTACATCCCCCCACAAGCCGACACAGACCGGGCACTTAGGGAACTGTATGGCAGTATAAGTCAGCAGGAAACCGCGCACCCTGAGGCCGCGTTCATTGTTGCCGGGGACTTCAACAAAGCCAACTTCAAAACAATAGCACCAAAATACCACCAACACATCAGCTTTAACACACGAGGGGACCGGGTTTTGGATCATTGCTATTCTCCTTTCCGAGATGGCTACAAATCCCTCCCCCGCCCACCATTTGGCAAATCTGACCACTCTTCCGTTCTGCTTCTGCCCGCTTACAGGCAGAAACTGAAACGGGAAGCACCCGCCCTCAGAATGATCCAGTGCTGGTCGGACCAATCAGACTCTGCGCTA
Organism: Moxostoma hubbsi; assembly: GCA_032164185.1. Classification (NCBI taxonomy): domain Eukaryota; kingdom Metazoa; phylum Chordata; class Actinopteri; order Cypriniformes; family Catostomidae; genus Moxostoma; species Moxostoma hubbsi. The sequence continues at coordinate 40,207,199 of JAVLUX010000026.1, read as the reverse complement.
CAGGACTGTTTTGATCACGCGGACTGGGAGATGTTCCGGTCTGCCTCCGATGACGACATCAAGGTTTACGCTGATAGCGTAACGTGTTTCATCAGGAAGTGCGTAGAGGACGTTGTTCCGACGAAAACTATACGGATCTACCCCAACCAGAAACCCTGGGTTAACGGCGATGTTCGCGCGGCACTTACTGCGCGGACCACCGCTTTTAATTCCGGGAACGCGGAGGAGCGTAAACAAGCCAGTTATGCCCTCCGTAACTCCATCAGTGCAGCCAAACGCCAGTACAGGCACAAAATTGAAGAACAGTTCAACACCACTGACTCCAGAAGTATGTGGCAGGGAATTAACATCATCACGGACTATAAACAGAATAAAAACTCCGCCATGATCACCGCTGCCTCTCTCCCGGACGAGCTTAATACTTATTATGCTCGTTTCGAGGACAACAACAACACCGCCCTCACAGAGAGAGCACTCGCGGCCGATACTACAGATGATGGTTCACTCTCCGTCTCTGTTGCGGATGTAACCCGATCCTTTCGACGGGTGAACATTCGCAAAGCCGCGGGTCCAGACGGCATTCCGGGCCGCGTCATCAGAGCATGCGCGAACCAACTGGCTGGTGTTTTTACGGACATTTTCAACTTGTCCCTCTCCCTGTCTGTAGTCCCCACATGCTTCAAAACATCAACCATTGTGCCTGTACCGAAGCAAGCCAAAATCACCTGCTTAAATGACTGGCGTCCTGTTGCCCTCACCCCCATCATCAGCAAATGCTTTGAGAGGTTGATCAGAGATCACATCTCCTCTGTTCTGCCCACCTCTCTGGACCCATTACAGTTTGCCTACCGCAACAACCGCTCCACTGATGATGCCATTGCATCTACAATACACACTGCTCTCTCCCACCTGGAAAAAAAGAACACATATGTGAGAATGCTGTTTGTAGACTACAGCTCAGCATTCAACACCATAGTGCCCTCCAAGCTTGATGAGAAACTCCGGGCTCTGGGCTTAAACAGCTCGCTGTGCCTTTGAAGTAACCAGAGGGATGTAGAGATGTTTCTGTTGGCATCTCCCAAAGCACTTAATGTGACAAAGGTCTTTTAGTGACATTATCTTGCAGCTGGGTTAAATTTAGTGTGAGGAAAGTGAGAGGGGGAGATTTTACCACCAGATCAAGTTTCTCGATACTGTCCACACGTTACATATATTATATACAAAAATAATATTGATCAAAAAGTGTTTGAATAAAGTGGATGTTATCTCACTCTCTCACGTGTACTTAATAAAATATTCGACAGTCTGAATTTTAGTTCATCTGATAAAGTGTAAAAATACAATCTCTCGTCTCTAGTTTGTCTTTCATCACACTTCTACTTCAATCTTTTTGTACTAGACCAATTATTTTGGTCAGCTCATTTAGAAATGCGCATATATAAATGATGAACACATTAATATGCAATTATACGAGCAGTAATACATGCTATATGCAGCACTTTTATGCAGATTTAGACTGACCAATCACAGTAAAGAGGGCGTGTCGGGGCTCTATATAAAGGGAAGTTCTTCTCCTGATAGTTTATATTTGGTTGTTGACTCTGTTCATGATGGTTGTGATCATCCTCTCTGCGGTCCTGTTGTTGATCTTTCAATGCGCCGTCTCTGAAGTCTTAGAAGATTTCAGTGAATGCAGCAACATCTTCTTAGACAAACAGTCTCCACATATTCCTGGTGTTCTGGAAAGAGGAGTGTCACAAAACCAGTACAAAATAAGATGTGAAACTTTAAATAATGTGTACACCGATGCAACGCTTTATGACACAAGATCCAGAATCCCAGTGTTCTCAGCCTACAGATACAGTGGAAAAGGAGACTTCAGCCGGAAAGACCAACAGGAAAACAGGACAACTGGGCCTCAGGTAACACTTCATTGATAGTTTTGAATCTTTTTGTCAGAAGTTTTTAACAGAAACATTTTGATAATTTATCTTGATAAAGTGATCTTGATAATTGCACATATTCCGATTGCATTTCTTTTAGGGCTGGTATTGAGACAGATTTCCCCATTCAGTTCACTTGATTGACAGGTGAAAATTCAGATTGTGTCGCTCTCTCTCGGAGTAAACATACACTCACTGAGCACATTTAGCAACACCTGTACACCTACTTATTCATGCGATCATCTAATCAGCCAATCATGTGCCAGCAGTGGATAAAATCATGCAGTTACAGGTCAGGAGCTTCCGTTCATGTTCACATCAACCATCAGAATGGGGAAAAATGTGATCTAAGTGATTTGGAGCGTGGCATGATTGTTGGACAGTGGCATGATTGTTAGTGTTAGAAGGGCTGGTTTGAGTATTTCTAGAGTTGAACACAAAACACGTCCAGTGAGGGGCAGTTCTGCGTATGAAACACAAAACACGTCCAGTGAGGGGCAGTTCTGCGTGTGAAACACAAAACACGTCCAGTGAGGGGCAGTTCTGCGTGTGAAACACAAAACACGTCCAGTGAGGGGCAGTTCTGCGTATGAAACACAAAACACGTCCAGTGAGGTGCAGTTCTGCGTATGAAACACAAAACACGTCCAGTGAGGGGCAGTTCTGCATCTGAAACACAAAACACGTCCAGTGAGGTGCAGTTCTGCGTATGAAACACAAAACACGTCCAGTGAGGGGCAGTTCTGCATCTGAAACACAAAACACGTCCAGTGAGGGGCAGTTCTGCATCTGAAACACAAAACACGTCCAGTGAGGGGCAGTTCTGCATCTGAAACACAAAACACGTCCAGTGAGGGGCAGTTCTGCGTATGAAACACAAAACACGTCCAGTGAGGTGCAGTTCTGCGTATGAAACACAAAACACGTCCAGTGAGGTGCAGTTCTGCGTATGAAACACAAAACACGTCCAGTGAGGGGCAGTTCTGCGTATGAAACACAAAACACGTCCAGTGAGGGGCAGTTCTGCATCTGAAACACAAAACACGTCCAGTGAGGGGCAGTTCTGCATCTGAAACACAAAACACGTCCAGTGAGGGGCAGTTCTGCGTATGAAACACAAAACACGTCCAGTGAGGGGCAGTTCTGCATCTGAAACACAAAACACGTCCAGTGAGGGGCAGTTCTGCATCTGAAACACAAAACACGTCCAGTGAGGGGCAGTTCTGCGTATGAAACACAGCTATATAATACTGAATAAACACTTAAAGTGCAGAATAATGTGAATGACACGTTTATTAATCTTACAAACACACAGTGAAAAAAGATCTCGCTGCTGAAGTTGAATTTGGTCACATGTGCGAGTGATTTACTCACATTGTGGAGGGGTGCACAGTCAAATATCCATGTGAGGATCAATATTGGGATCAATAAAGTCACGATTAAATAAAACATAGATTTTTACTCTTATCAGTGTTTACTGACACCTGATTCTCTTTTATACATTTATTTCCTTTATAGCTTGAAGAAAACGAGCAGGACTACGAGAATCAGCGTCTGATGGAAACAATGCAGCTGATTGATTCCAACTGCCATGACAATAATAATAAGGTGTTGGCGTATGTGCTGGCAGGTGCCGTACCTGGAGAGAAAACATTAAATAACAGAGTGAATATTTCCAAGATGATGTGGGCGGCGTTCTGCTGCTACAACAGTGAGAAACAATCCTGGTTCTCCACAGCACTCTGGGCCCCGAATGTAGATGAGAACCAGAAAATGATTCTGACAGTGAGTCTGAAGAACTTACAGGATGAGCTGAAGAACACTTGGGGAGAAGGACTGAAGCTCTTTAATGATAAATGTCTTATGGGTGGCTGTGGCTCGGGTGTTAGTGCGGGTTGGCCACTAATCGCAGGGTTGGTGGTTCAATTTCTTGTTTGTTCTTGGGCAAGACACTGAAGTTGCTCCCAATGGCAGGCTAGCACCTTGCATGGCAGCTCTGCCGTCACTGTGTTAATATGTGTGTGAATGGGTGAAAGAGACACAGTGTAAAGCGCTTTCAAAACCCCCAAGGCTAAAAAAAGTGCAATATAAGTGCAGACCATTTACAGATAAACCTGTGTAAAGTGTAGAAGGAATCATTTCTGTCTTCATTCACTTCATGTCATATCCAGTGAGACGTCATGTGACATCAGCAGCTCCACACTGAATCTGTGCACACAGAAATAAGAAAGATCTGTCATTCATGAAGTTCTACCTTCTGCCCTTTAATTGCTTATTAAATATTTAATCTCATTAAAAATGCTTCTTTGTCCTGATCATCATGATGTTTCATCACTTTCTTGCTTTATCGCTGCATTCTCTAGTAAAGAGGCACATAAGAGGAAATCATGTTATAATCGCTCTCGTATCTGCTAAACAATCTCTAAAGTTTGATTTTAAGATTTGGTCTGTTTGTATTGTTGCTTTGAAACTTGCAATAAATGAATGAAAGATGCGCACTGATGTGTGAAAGAGTGTTTATGTGTGTGAAGTGATGTACATACTTATATACAGAACAGCAGCAAACATTTATGACTGATATGAGTTGAACTATGAGCTCAGTCTAACGACACACATCACTATTAAAACACATTAAAGATGGATGCCCAAACTCGTTATAAATATTGATTGACAGGCGATGTCTACATCTAAAAGGTGATTGGCTCTTTCACTTGTAAGGCGGGGCTTCATTTCTACATCCGTGTCTTCCGTTGGGAGTTCTAATTTCTCCATTGAGTGGCCCGTCTCTGTTAAATACTCTCTGAATAAGGTCCATACGTGACGGTATGACGTCAGAAACACTGCTAATAAACACTGCTACTAATGGCACGAATCAGAACACAAGATAAAAAATAACAGTTCAAAGTTGAAATAAAAGTGGCCAAATGTTGTGAGCTTTTACTCAACTGTGGTCTGTATGTTTGATGTTATTGTATAAAAATATGACCGTATAATATTGTCATTCTGGTGCAGTAACACAATGTGACCAGCAGATGTCGCAAAAGCCTCGATATAGTGAATAATTCACCAACGCGATTAAATCATGATTGGAAGATCAAATCAAATCACTTTATTGTCACACTACTGTGTACACGAGTGCAACAGCAGGTGAAATTCTTGTGTGCAGTTCTGATCAACATTGCAGTAATGACAGTGACGAGACATTGACCACTTTACAATAACAACATATTTACACAGAACAATTTACATAACAAATGTACACAATACACACAATGTAGAATACACATACACTAGATGCGGGTATAAATATATCCATCCATCCATCTTCAACCGCTTATCCGAAGTCGGGTCGCGGGGGCAGCAGCTCCAGCAGGGGGCCCCAAACTTCCCTATCCCGAGCCACATTAACCAGCTCTGACTGGGGGACCCCGAGGCGTTCCCAGGCCAGTGTGGAGATATAATCTCTCCACCTAGTCCTGGGTCTTCCCCGAGGCCTCCTCCCAGCTGGACGTGCCTGAAACACCTCCCTAGGGAGGCGCCCAGGGGGCATCCTTACCAGATGCCCAAACCACCTCAACTGACTCCTTTCCACGCAAAGGAGCAGCGGCTCTACTCTGAGCTCCTCGCGGATGACTGAGCTCCTCACCCTATCTCTAAGGGAGAAGCCCGCCACCCTTCTGAGGAAGAGTTCTAGTTCTTTCGGTCATGACCCAACCTTCATGACCATAGGTGAGGGTAGGAACAAAAATTGACCGGTAGATCGAGAGCTTTGCCTTCCGGCTCAGCTCTCTTTTCATGACAACGGTGCGATAGAGCGAATGCAATACCGCCCCCGCTGCCCCGATTCTCCGGCCAACCTCCCGCTCCATTGTCCCCTCACTCGTGAACAAGACCCCGAGGTACTTGAACTCCTTCACTTGGGGCAATACCTCCTTCCCCACCCGGAGTACCACTCCATCGGTTTCCTGCTGAGAACCATGGCCTCAGATTTAGAGGTGCTAATCCTCATCCCAGCCGCTTCACACTCGACTGCCAAGCGGTCCAGTGAGAGCTGAAGGTCACGGACCGATGATGACATGAAGACCACATCATCTGCAAAAAGTAGAGATGAGATCCCCAGCTCACCGAACCGCATACCTTCCCCACCTCGACTACGTCTCGATATCCTGTCCATGAATACCACAAACAGGATTGGTGACAAAGCGCAGCCTTGGCGGAGACCAACCCCCACATAGAACGAGCTTGACTTCATGCCGAGGACCCGGACACAGCTCTCGCTTCGGACGTACAGGGATTGGATTGCCCTAAGAAGGGGCCCTCCCACCCCATACTCCCGAAGCACCTCCCACAGTCTCTCCCGGGGGACCCGGTCATACGCCTTCTCCAGATCCATAAAACACATGTAGACCGGATGGGCATACTCCCAGGCCCCCTCCAGAATCCTTGCGAGAGTAAAGATCTGGTCCGTCGTTCCACGGCCAGGACGGAACCCGCATTGTTCCTCTTCAATCCGAGGTTCGACAATCGGCCGCACCCTCCTCTCCAGCACCTTGGAGTAAACTTTACCAGGGAGGCTGAGAAGTGTGATACCCCTGTAGTTGGCACACACTCTCTGATCCCCCTTTTTGAAGAGAGGAACCACCACCCCGTTTCGCCACTCCTTAGGCACTGTCCCAGATTTCCACGCGATGTTGAAGAGGCGTGTCATCCATGACACCCCCTCCATATCCAAAGCTTTCAGCATTTCTGGTCGGATCTCATCAATCCCCGGGGCTTTGCCACTGCGGAGTTGTTTGACGACCTCAGTGACCTCCCCCAGGGAAATAGAATCTGATCCCCCATCAGCCTCCGGCTCTGCCTCTATCATAGGGATAGAGTAGGGATTTAGGAGTTCTTCAAAGTGTTCCTTCCACCGCCCAATAACCTCCTCGGTTGAGGTCAACAGCGTCCCATCTTTGCTGTATACAGCTTGGATGGTTCCCCGTTTTCCCCTCCTAAGGTGGCGGACGGTTTTCCAGAAGCACTTTGGTGCGGACCGAAAGTCCTTCTCCATGGCTTCTCCGAACTTTTCCCACACCCACTGCTTTGCCTCCCTATATTGTATAAATATATATAAACACTAATTGAAGTGGGAGAATATATTTCACAAGAAAACATGAATACACTGACAGACACTTCAGATTATAACTGTCCTGATGAACTGACAAACTGTTATTTGTGTGTCAGATATTATTTGCTGTTGTAACATGTGCCAGTGTGACTGTAACCACACATTCAAAAACCTGCCCTCCAATTCATCTTAATGATGTGAAAACCGGATTAAATCACCCGATCTGAATGTAAGAAGTTCATTTAGAGGTTCTCACACACAAAACTGTCAATGTTTTCACCAGTGGATCTCAATCTGTGTGATCTCTGATCAAAATTACCCATTTTACTCCAGTAATCATAGTATCAACATGGGATTTACTAGTAAAATTACAATAACCACAAAATGAAACATGGTAAATGAACACATATTACTGTAGTAACATCCTGATTAACGGCATTAAAACTTCTGACAAAAACACGGTTACTACAATATTACTAAAGTAAAACCATTATTAATTTAACTCAGATCAAACCTTTCTCTCAACTTAACAATAAAACAAATAAATGTTTCTTTTAAATATTCTAATGTTCATGTTGTAAAGACTTAATTACAAATACACTGTTTGATCATGAGAAAGTTTAATGTGGCCCTATAATAATAGCTGATTAAAGCAACATGGAGTGAAATTTACAATTAATATTTAAATATATATATATATATATATATATATATATATATATATATATATATATATCAATGAGCCAGAGAAAGAGAACAAAGAGGGCAGTTTTTCACCAATTAGTGCATTTTGCCCATTAAAGATTCTGTTAGTGATTTATTAATGGAAAGATCAGCGGCCTTAAACAGACGTGAATTTCAGTTTGATCTTGTTTAAACCTTGTTTGCTCACGTAACTGTCAGCTGTAATAAATTATATAATTTAATCCCCATTAAAATACAATACGTAATAAAACAAGATTTCATTAATGATTTATATTTAGCTTATGTAAATAACAATATTCAATAATTGTATCTACATTGAATAAGGGACAATAAATGAATACATACTAATACAACAATTATTAATTTTAATATCTATTTCGTATGTTAAACTTTACATACACATGAAAGTGCCCCATTAGATCAGTTTAATTCTGAAGAAGTACGGTTTTCCGTAACGTTTTCTCCTGTAAATGCCAACATCATCATATATGTCCAAAGAACTGAAGCCTGTCAACCAAAACATGAGCTCATTGCTGTCATTAAGTGAGTCCTCTTTATTATTCTATCTGTTACTCCTGGTCGGCTACTTCCGTATATATGTAATTCATAGGTTTATGTCCTACCTACGTTTAATGGTGCAACACTCAAATATTTAATAGTGCATAAAGTGTGACTTAGAGCCCATTTACACCACAACTAGGCTGAGTTGTAACTTATGTATAGCTGGTGCAACCGGCCCCTGGGGCGGACTGGCCATTGGGAGAACGGGATTCAGGATGACATTGGAAGCTGACACTTATGGTCCTCTGCTTGTCTTGGTGTCCCCATTCCATGGTGCGAATTTCAAAAAGATTGGAGAAACTTACAAATTCAGCTAAAAAAAAAAAACTCTTGAAGTTATGATGGATAAACATGCAGCAGGATGAAGTGCAGAGTCACTTAAATTGTTTTTTTATAAGCTTAAATGATTATGGATTTTAAAAATGTCTGTCCACAGACTACCTACTTGGAGCCTGTAAAATCTGTTACTGGTGAGATGCTGTTTTGGACTTAGCTATGGTCTCCCAAGTACAACTTATTGGAAGGGCCTCAGATAGATGGTCTCTGGACAATCCATTTTCAAGATATATTTATTATTTATGTGAGTATTTTCAAATAAAACCATTTATATAACACTCTGGACACATCATAGAACATTTTGCAATAACTTAAATGTAAAAACACCTACAACTTGCATAAAAACATCTGTCCACAGACAGTCTATGTGGAGCTTGTTAAATAAGTTACAGGTGGGATCATCCCATTCCAACTGACATAATGTGTCTAATTTAGGAAGTTTATGGACATCAGTTTACTACAGTCAATGATCAAGGTATGTATAAAATAACATATTTACATGACTCTATTGAGTCCCACTGGATTATATGCAACCTTCAGAACTTAAAAAATCCTCTGACCATGAACAGCCCAAATTTTTGAATGGGATAGGTTGTACATGGGATGTCCTGATCTCAGTTTCTGGATGAAATTGGAAGCTGAAATTCACAGTCCTCTGCTTGTCTTCATTACATGGTGTGAATTTCAAAAAGATTGGAGAAACCTGAAAATTAACTAAACAGCTAAAAAAGCCCTTTGTGTTTTTTTGGTCGAAATTTTTGACTTTCTCTAATCTTCCTCATATTTGCACCATGAATAGAGGATCTTGTGACAAGCATAGGAATACAAGTTTCATCCTCATATGTTATCCAAAAGCTGAGATTTGGACATCCCATTTACAAACTATCCTATTAAAACATTTAAGCTGGTCATGGACAGAGGAATCTTTAAGTTATGATGGATGAACATGCAGCAGGATGCAGTGCAGAGACACCTAAATAGTTTTTTTAAAATCAGATTAAATGATTATGGAGCTTATAAAACATCTGTCCACATACTGCTGTTTTTTAGCTATGGTATCCCAAGAATAACTTATTTGATGGGCCTCAGATAGGTAGTCTCTGGACAATCCATTTTCAAGACATGTATTATTTAGGTGCATATTTTATACTTCATTTAACATATGTATGCCATTTAAAATAAAAATGTCTGTCCACAGGCAGCCTACGTGGAGCCTGTCAAATAAGTTGCATGTGGGCATGACTAAGCAATAAAACAGGAAGTGCCCACCTGTAACTCATTCAATGGGCCCCAGTTAGGTAGTACGTGGACAATACATTAACAACATACATTTAATTATTCATATTTATTGACAAAACCAAATTTTATATTAATTATTTATAATGCTCAGAACACCATATAACATATGTATACCATTTAAAACTCAATGCATATTTTTACATAAAACATCTGTCCACAGGCAGCCTATGTGGAGCCAGTCAAATAAGTTGCAGAGGATAGTGAGGACAGCTGAGAAGATCATCAGGGTCTCTCTTCCCTCCATCAAAGACATTTACACAAATCACTGCATCCGCAAAGCAACCAGCATTGTGGATGACCCCACAAACCCCACACACAAACTCTTCACCCATCGAAGCATTCAGGCCCTCACGGCCTTCTTCCACCAAGCCATCAGACTCCTCAATACTCAGGGACTGGAGTGACACAGACCTGTACACCATCCAACTTTTGCACATGTCCAGATTTGCACTTAATTCATTGTCACTTTATATCTGGCTGCTACCCCAATAACTGCTATGTCCATAGAACACTACTTCATAGTATGTTATGTTTACATTTGGCATGTGTCATCTTTTTGCACTACTCGAATACAAATGTGTATTGGTCAGCGATGCACTGTCTCTCACTGTGCCTATTGTCCTGATCCTTTTAGTAATTTATTGTACTGTCCCGTACTTTGTGCACACGTTGCACGTGCACTTTATATAGGTATGTTATTTAGTCTGTGTAGTCTCATGTGGATCTGTGTTTGTCCTATGTTGTTTTATGTAGCACCATGATCCTGGAGGAACATTGTCTCATTTCGCTGTGTACTGTACTAACTGTATATGGTTGAATGACAATAAAAACCACTTGACTTGAGGTGGAGGAAGTGAACAGGAAGTGCCCACCTGTAACTCATTCAATGGGCCCCAGTTAGGTAGTATGTGGACAGTTCATTAACAACATACATTAATTTATTAATATTTATTGACAAAACCTCATTTATAATGATCAGAACACACCATTTAACATATGCATGCCATTTAAAGCTCATAAAATGCATATTTTTGCATAAAATCATCTGTCCACAGACAGCATACGTGGAGCCAGTCAAATAAGTTGCAGGAGGGCACTTCCTCTATGACCTGGTGAAAATAACCTTACATTTGATGCTAAGACCAGGGGGGTTTGAATGCTTCATCATAGGGCCCTTACAAACAACATAATTAAAAGCCATGTCCCATAGAGTTTGGGAAGTACTTTAAAAAAAATCAAGAAAAATATTCTAGAAAAAATAACTGTCACTTTTTATCCACAAGTAAGTCAATTAAGCACTTAACAAACTCACTCAGACTTCAAACTTTGTAGATTGTCTAAGGGGCTCCTGAGAAGCTATAGATTTCAAATTGGAATCATTTGAAGCTTTCCAAGAGGTGTCCACTAAACATCTATAAAAATTAATGGAATAAAATGCTCATGGGATGCGTCCTGGTAGAGTGCCCAGAGATCCCACGGACCCCAAATTTCACACAGTGGTAGCCCGATGTCCCTCGAAAATAACATATCGAGAGCACGAGGCTCTAGAAAAAAGGAAAAAAAATTAGAGTTTCTGCAAGATTCTCCTACTCAAAGCTTAACAGAGCCTCTAGAATTAGATTAGAAACAGCTAGGTTTCAAGGTCCTGTGACGTCCCTTTTCTAGACGTCCCACTTGCAACTTAAACAATGCAAATTCTATAAGTAGACCGTGGACAATGTGCCTTTTTGGGCCAATTTATTATTCAGAAAGGTCATAGGATGCAGAACTCGACACCGACATGGCACAGTGTCGAGACATATATGTCAATTTTGGGATTATCAGACCTTTCTAGGTGCTGTACACGAAAAGCCTCTGGAAATAAATTGAATAAGTTGCGAATGATACTCCTTCCCGTCTGGCACCCTGAGGTCTGACGGACCCCAGACTTCACATGCTGGTTGTCTGGATGCCCCCAAATAACATATCTAGAGCACAGTTCTCTAGAACAAAGATACATTTTTCTCAGCATTTTATTCTACAATCTCCCCCACAGAACCTCTTGCCTCCTTGAAGAAGGATTGTCTTCCTTCACTGTTTGAGAAGGGCTTACAAGATCTCAGTAGGATTTAAGTCAGGTGAGGAAAGGGGCCAAGTCATTATTTGGGCTACTTTGAGGCCCTTGCTGGAGAACATGGATGCATGTGATTGTCCTGCCTAAAGATCATGGCCTTCTTGAATGCTGAGGACTTGTTCCTGTACCACTGCTTGAAGAAAGAACTTTCCAGTAACTGGCAGTAGGTTTGAGAGCTGAGTTTCAGTCCATCTTCATCTCGAAAAGGTCCAACTACTTCCTCCTTAATGATAGCAGCCCGTCCATCTGGTCCATCAAGAGTCACTCTCATTTCATCTGTCCATGTATTTCTTTGCCCAATCTTGACGTTTCAGCTTGTGAATATATTCAGTGCTGGTCGTGTTTCAGCCTTCTTGACCTTGCCCATGTCTCTGAGCAGTTGGCACCTTGTCCTTCTGGACACTCCAGGTAGGTTGCAGTGCTGGAATATGGTGGCACTGGAGGATAATGGGTTCCTGGTAGCTTCACATTTAATTCTTCAAGTCTTTTGCAGTTCATTTTTGGCTTTTCGTCTCTGTGCATTTTTTTGCACCCCAGTTGACTATTTGCAACAAAACATTTGATTGTCCAGTGGTCACGCCTCAATAGTTGAGCTATTTCAAGAGTGTTGCATCCTCCTGAAAGGCATTTTACAATATTGGACTTTTCAGAGTCAGTTAAATCTCTTTTGAAGCTGCCTAATAATGATGTACACCTTTGGCCACACCCCCCTCATTACACAAATACACACCACCTGAAAATGATTGAACCCAAAGTTTATATAGTTTGGAGTTGGAAACTGTGCATGAAATTATAATAAGATCAGAATACTGTGAACACAGTGTAGTTTCCTAGTTGTTTTTTTAAGTAAACCTCACTCCAATTATTTTCTCAGTGTAACAACTTGAATTAATGCAGCTAACACACTGATTAACACTGATCAAATCTTGTCATCTTATGGAGCCAAAATTAAACTTCTGAGCATTATAGTGAACATTAATCTCCTGGAGCACAATTAACAGTGTTAAGGAAATTGGCTCAACCGTCCTATTGTGTTCAGATCATTTTTGACCCTGTAGAGGTGAATCATAGTTTTTCATACAGGAAACAAAATGTGTGACTCTGTCAAGACAACCAGAATGAACATAAATTTTATATATATATAAGAGATTATTTAAGAGATATAACCATCTTTTTAATATCTTTTGTGTTCCAGGGTCAGTTCAGTCAAAGTCCACATTTGACTCTGCCGCCCTCTCCAGACTGACACAATCACACATTAACATTCAGCACTTCATGCAATAAACAGAAAACATGTAGTTGAACAATCTATACAAGTGCAGATGTTGTGTAATTGTGTTGTATAGTTGATTTGATGTTGTTTGGTTGGATAAAGATTCATTCGTTTGTAGATTTTGACTACTGAGTTGTTTTTCAGGAATTAATATTGAAGTTAAAAGGAGAATATCTAGAAATTGTCATTTTAAATATTAATATAAATGTTATATTCAAATAGAAATTCACATAAACATTGATAAAAATATATCTTCACATGTATCTCACTGCTGTAGCTGTAGTTCATGTTTATTATGACATTTTTAAGAATTTTAATAAAAAACTGACATCACACATAATAACAAAATAACATATTTTTCAGTTAACATGGCAAAAATCAAATATATTTTAACATGTATGAACCGCTAAGATGTTAATAATGAGCTACAATATGAGCTAAAACAAATTAATAATGAATAATCAAATCTGACCCACGAATGCAAAAGGTGTATATGCAGATTTTTAACGCAATGGGAGGGTTTATATATCTTACCACAGTACATAAGACATAAGAATCATCATAAAAGAAAATATATGATGTGATAAATATATACAAAATTCAAAAACATACAGAAAAAATAAGTTTCTGACTTATAAGATTTATTTACAGAATCCAAATAAAACTGTAAGTGGCCTATAAAGATACAAGAGAACATCATTTCCTTGCATATATGGCAGATCAATAATATTATTGTAACATGATCATGTTCATATGAAACTGTCAGTGTGTTTAAAAGAGCATCAGGTGTTTCATCACTAGAGAAAGTGACTCAACTGCGTCCTCTGGTGGCATATTTCAACAGCTCATAACAGACTGAATAGTGCAGAGATCACTTCATTCTGATTCTGAGAGGATCATAGAGACCAATGTTCCAGCAGGAGATGTTAAATGAAACAATGTGATACAAACTACATCCTGAGTTAAATCACTGCTAAATTAATAGGGATAGTTCTCATCATTTACTCACCCTCATGTCATCCCAGATGTCTTCAGAAGTAATATGATAGTTGTGGGTTTTAATGCCTTTCGACTATAAATCTCCACTTTCAAACAGCCCCTATAAGCACTCTTCTCTCCTAAGAGTTCCTAGACAAAGTCTGGGCAGGGAGGAGAATTTATAGTCGAAAAGGACTTCAATATTGATCTGATTCTCACCCACACCTATCATATCACTTGCATTGTATGGACCTACAGAGCTGAAATATTCTTCTAAAAATCTTCATTTGTGTTCTGCAGAAGAAAGAAAGTCACATCTGGGATGACATCAGGGTGAGTAAATGATGAGAGAATTTAAATTTTTGGGTGAATTACAGTAATGTCAATTAATCTAAATAAAGTTTCTGACCACATGGCAATGTAATCAAGCTTTATTGGCAATGCACAAACAAAAAGAGCACATCTTATCCCTGCATTAATATATACAGAGCCTCCTACAGGAAACATCAGATCATTAGATGAGTTTATATCAGACATTCAGTCATTTCTTCTGTAGTCTGTGTAAGTTACTAATAACTGATAAAAGACTGAAGCACAAAAGCAAGAATGATATGTAAGATATAAAGCAGAAATGGCATTTATTCTCAGGGATCATTTTACATTGGCCCTCACATCTTTTTTAAAAGACAATTGTTCTTGAAGAGCTGCACGTTTCCCCAGTCACTGTTTTTCAGGATTTTCTGTAAGTCCTTCAGATCCTTTGTTTCAATCGTTCTTGTTCCATCATCTATATTATCTGCCCAGTGAGCTTGAGAAAACCTCTTGTTATTTCTATCAGGACAGCAAAATGGCGTCCACATCATTGTGGGAATGTTAACTCTGTCTTTCAATTTCTTGACGCTGCTAGGTACAGCACCTGTCAGCACAAAACCTGGGATTTGTTCATGGCAGTTTTCATCCATGAGCGCTTTGGTTTTCTTCTCGATGTCACTCCAGCTGCCTTTATTAAAGCTCTTATACTGCGGCACAATGTTAGTGAGAGTGAATGTAGATTTGGCCGTCGATTCATCGGTTGATGGCAGCTGGAAATAAATGACCGGAGCTCAGCTCTTCAGGACTGTCTTTGTAGTCATCATAGGAAGACTGGTTGACAAATGGTTCTGCCATGTCTTTACTTTGTTCTAGCTAAAAGGAAAACAGTTAGAAAAGAGATGCAGATGGACAGCCAGTGCTAAAGAAAGGGATCTACAACTTTAAACAAAGGAGTAGTTCACCCAACAATGATTTTTGTGCAAAGTTTCTTCTCCTTTTGTGTTTCATGGTGTAACAACAGTGTACGAGTATGGAATGACATATTCTTAATTATGACAGGCTTATCTCTTTTTTGGTGAACTATTACTATAATTTTTAACCTTGATACAATTCATTAAACATGTCTTTTAGGAAAAAGTTCTAAAAAAAGTGTGAGATATTAAATAATCTAAGAAGCATCATACCTGAGGCTCAATCATCCAATTAGGCTGTATATCTTTTCGCTTGAAGTCTCCTTTTCCAGTATATTTGTAGGCCGAGAACACTGGAATTCTGTTGATTATGTCGTAGAGTGTCGCATATCTGTACACGTCCCCATAACTTTGACAGATTGTTTTATAACGATTTTGATTTCTTGATGTGACACCTTCCAAAATGCCATGAATCTGTGGAGGTTGGCCATCCATGAAAAACATCTTGCATTCATTAAAATTATTGGCAACGTGAGAGACTGATCACGGACAGCCCAGCAACATCAGCACAGACAGAATGATCTGAACCATCATGAGTTGCGTTCACTCACAACACAGAAATACAGTACAACCAAATGCACAAAGTAACTTGCAGGAAGAATCTTGCTCAAACCATCAAGAGATGAATCTCTCTTTATATAAAGCACCAATGTGTCCTCTTTACTCTGATTGGTCTGTCTGTATTTCCAAAACGAAACAGTTTGAGTTAGAGGTGTTTGCCCACTTAACAGGTTTAAAAATATCGACTTTATACACTTAAGCAAGTGTGATATGCTTACTAGGACTAGATGTTACAATCCCTTGATATTCAGCAAGTGCTGTTGTTGGAGATGTCCTCTTGAGTGGGGTTGGATTGGGGGATGACCGCTTGGTGCCTCCAATACGACATCCTCAGTTGTGCACCCCGGCCTCATTGGGTGTTTCGGCCTTTTATCACAATACACCCTCACCCTAGGCTGGCCCACCACAGGCTGATCAGACCTGGGTGTGTGTCGCACCGGAGGCTCCATGAGGTCACTTGACAGCCCATACCGTCTCCTTCTGCTTCAGCCACAGCCAGTGACTGCTTCTTTCGGCAGCAGTTGCAAGGTCTTTGATGGTCTTCCGCTGAGCCTGTCCTCTAATTCCAACCTCCGCTAGTAGCCTTGTGGTGGAACTAGCTACAAAGCCCCTGCTGCCCACTTCCACTGGACGCACGTTTACCTTCCAACCCCGGTCCTCTGCTTCGGCAGCCAACTCTGCATATCGCAACCTTTTCCTTTCAAATGCCTCATCGATGGCTTCCTCCCACGGGACTGTCATCTCCACTATGAAGACACTTCGACAGGATTTGGACCAAAGGACCAGGTCTGGGCGCAGGTTGGTAGCTGCAATTTCGGGTGGGAAGGTGAGCCTCTGACTTAAGTCTACCCGCATTTCCCAGTCCCGGGCTGCATTCAGTGGGCATGAGTCTGGAGGCAGTCGATTGGTCGACCATTTCTCCCCTTCCCGGACGAAGGATGTTGGTTGCCGGAAGGTAGTCTGGGCTTCCAGGGGCATGGCATTGATGGTTACTCTCTTACTCTCCAGTGTAGCGGCCAGGCACTTCAGCACTTGGTTGTGGCGCCAGGTGTATCTGCCCTGCGTAAGGCTGGTCTTGCAGCCCACCAGGATGTGTTTCAGTGTTGCTGGGGCAGAACACTGGAGACAGGCTGGATCCTCTCCAAACCAGAGATGTAAGTTGGTTGGAGAGGGCAGGACATCATATGTGGCTCTGATGGTAAAGCTCAACATATTGGACTCCATGTTCCACAGCTCGCTCCAAGTGATCTTCCTCCTCTCTACACCTTCCCACCTCATCCAGCGGCCTTGCTTGGCTTGGGACACCGCTCTGGCACACCTGTCCGCTTCCTCCTGGTGGCGCACCTCCTCAACCACCAGGCGCCGGCGTTCAGCTGGAGTAGCCTTCTGCCATGTGGGTGTTGTTGCTCCCAACCCTAGGCCCCCTCTGCCTTGTTGTACTTGGCCCACTATGTCTCGGTGTCTCAGAGCGGACTTTGCCTGTGCTACTGCTACACTTGGCCTCCACCTCCTCCCTGTGGCTAAGGCGGGAGCTGCCCCTCTGACGAAGGGATCCTGGGATTCTGTGAGGGTCATTTGGAGCCTTGCTTTAGAGCATTTGTACTCCTCCACAAGGCTTGAGATTGGCAGAGAGAGGGGTCCATTGCCATACAGGCCTATGCTACTTAGGCATCTGGGTAGTCCAAGCCACTTTCTCACCTGCACATTCACCAAACGCTCTAACCGATTGGCGTGGGATAGGGTGACCTCATAGATGGAAAATGGCCACATGAGGCGGGGGAGCAGCCCAAACTGAAGACACCAGAGCTTCAGCTTCCCTGGGAGAGCAGTGCTGTTGATCTGCTTCAGGCCACTGATCGTATCCAGCTTTAGTTGTTCCACCTGTTCAGCGTCTTTGAGCTCTGTGTTGTACCACCGACCAAGGCTTTTAATGGGCTTCTCCAGAATAGTTGGTATCGGCTCGTCATTGATGTGGAACCTCTCATTTACGATCTGGCCCTTGACAATGGAGATACTGCGGGATTTGCTAGGTTTAATCTCCATTCGTGCCCATCTGATGTTGCTCTGGAGTTTGTACAGCAGGCGTTTGGTGCATGCGTTAGTCGTTGTTATGGTCGTCATGTCATCCATATACGCCCTGATTGGAGGAAGACGCAACCCGCTCTTCAGACGTTCCCCTCTGACCACCCATCGAGATGCCTGAATTATTAACTCCATCGCCATGGTGAAGGCCAGAGGAGAGATGGTGCAGCCCACCATTATGCCTATCTCCAAGTGCTGCCAGGCAGTTATACTAGCCTGAGTTGTAACGCAGAACTGGAGGTCCTGGAAATAGGCTTTGACCAGCCTTGTGATGCCCTCTGGGACTTGGAAGAAGTTGAAGGCTGCCCACAGCACCTCGTGAGGCACTGAGCCGAATGCATCGGCCAGATCTAAGAAAACCACATGCAAATCTTTCTTTTCCTTCTTGGCTGTTTGTACTTGGTGCCAGATGACATTTGCATGTTCCAGGCATCCTGAGAACCCTCTTATTCCTGCCTTCTGCACTGAGGTGTCAACGTATTTGTTCTTTTGCAGGAATGCTGAGAGTCTTTGTGCCACAACACTGAAGAAAATTTTTCCTTCCACATTCAGTAAGCTGATCTGCCGGAATTGGTGGATGGTTGAGGAGTTCTTCTCTTTGGGAATCAGGATCCCTCCTGCCCTTCGCCATGCCTTCGGTATTAAGCCTTTTTCCCATGTCACCTTCATTAGCTTCCAGAGGAACGTCAAGACGCTCGGTGTATTCTTATAGAGCCTATATGGAACACCGTTGGGCCCAGGGGCTGATGCTGCTCTTGCCTGCTTTACTGTGTTCTCAACTTCGCTCCATGTTGGGGGTCTTGTGTCCAACTGGTGCTCAGGTGGTTGGATTGGTGGCATGTCATCTGGGATGGTGACTGGCACATGCCTCTGCTTGTCGGAGTAGGTCTTTCTAAGGTGCTCCTCCAGTTCCCTCACAGGTACATTGAAAGTCCCGATTTTTTCTCCTTGACAAAGAGGTCTTTGGCGAACTTGTAGGGATCTCTATAGAAGGCAGTCCTTGTTCGCTCTTTCTTCTTATGTTGTTTTCTCAAGCATTCTGCTCTTCGCAGCGTTGCAAGGCGCTGCTTGCTGTCACCCTGTAACACCTCAATTCCTTCCCTTTCCACTTCTGTAGCCTTCTTCCACCGTCTTCTTAGGGATCTTCTCTCTTTCACAAGTCGCTCAATCTCTTGCTGCCTCCTGGACTTAAGATGGGCTGAGGTTTCCTTCTGAGTACTGTGCTCCTTGCTTTTTACTCCGAATCTCTCTGTGCCGTAGCTGTAGATGATATCTCCTATCTTCTCCAATTTTCTTTCGACACCCCCTTTCAGACCTTCTAGAAGATGGACAAGGTCTGTGTCGATGGTTCCCCACTCCTTTTTCTGGCAGGATTTGGGCCACAGAATTTGAGGCTTTCGTCCATCCATTTTCCTCTCTACCACTGGCTGTGACTGGCTAGGGTCTAGGCTCATGTCCGTTGGTTGAACTGTGCTTGACAGAGCTTTGTCTGGGATGCTGATACCCTGTGGACTGTGGTGAGTATCCTGCCACTGGGCTTCATCCGACTGATTTGGTCTACCTCTGAGGAAGTAGTGGTCAATGCGGGGTCCCTTGGTAAACTCTTTTAGGCACTTTTTTCTGCCCTGGTGGATCTTGAGACCCTTCTCCGATGTGATCTTATTCCAGCCACAGATGCAGCTTTGTAGTTTGTGTCCTGTCAGTGCTGTTACTCCGTCAACTGTCTTGCTGATCATCTGGGTCGTCGTCGTTTCCATTCCAAGGTCTGTTAACGTGTGGTCTGCCAATGAGTCATCTTGCGCCCCCGCTCTCGCAGATTCAGGGGGTATTCTTCCTCTTGAATTTTTTGTAGCAATGGTTGAGTGGATCCGAGTCATTGTGTTGTGACCGGCTCCTTCCAACATGGGTAGCTAGCCCATGCCAGCGCCGTTGGGGTCTGTTCCCTCCTGTCAGCAGTCTCTTCAAGCTGTCACCAGGTCTTTCCCAGGTTGTCAACTGCCCTTTCACAGTAGTCACTGGTTCCAAACCAGAGTTCGATATGCTTACTAGGACTAGATGTTACAATCCCTTGATATTCAGCAAGTGCTGTTGTTGGAGATGTCCTCTTGAGTGGGGTTGGATTGGGGGATGACCGCTTGGTGCCTCCAATACGACACATCCTCAGTTGTGCACCCCGGCCTCATTGGGTGTTTCGGCCTTTTATCACAATACACCCTCACCCTAGGCTGGCCCACCACAGGCTGATCAGACCCACTCCTGAACACTCGCGGCTGGATGATTGGTTCGATTCTTACACACCTGGTTGATGCATATGAGACCGCTCCAGCACCGACTTCAGACTCGAGTCCCGAGGTGGACATGGTGCTGCGGCAAACATCGCGTGGGTATTACTTCGATTTGCCACCACTTCTTCAGCACTTGTACAGACCTTGCATTTCTGTGGCCATTTCTGCCTTATCTTTGCTGTGTCTGGTGCTTGCTTTACGAATCTACTTGGATCGCACGCAGAACTTTAGATATTCTGAGCAGCTCTTTGTCTGCTTTGGTGGACAGCGGAAAGGGAATGCTGTCTCCAAACAGAAGCTTGCCCACTGGATTGTTGATGCCATCATCCAGCGGGCTGGGCAACACTCTATACTTTTGCAAGATTTTATAATCTCCAGGTTGAGCCGGTTTCATCCCATGTTCTTTCAGGTACGAACAGGTAAGTCTCGTTACACATGACAGCTGGCCGTGTGTACCACTTGTGTAAAGCGCCTTTCCCCTCCAAGAGGTGAAGCTGTGTGCTCTTTCTCCCATGCATGTTCACAGAAGGTGAACCCTGGAGGTTCTTCCTCCTTAGCCTTCTGGCTCACGAATTCGGCAGAGTAATTCGAAGTCAGACCCAGTACGTGTGCTTACTTGCCCTGTACTTAGGTAATTGCCTAAGGTATTGACTACTTCGGTAACCCCCTGTGACGTATCTTCTGCAGTATTATCTCCCTAACAGGTCTCCTTTGGGAACCTACCACCATCTTCCAGGTGTGGCTGTGAGCCAATGTGATGTACCTGCCACATGTTAACCTCCCTGTCCAGGGTAGGATGTGGCCTCCGTGTTTTCCTCCCCCTGAAAGAATGGTAAAGGGAAAGAATACCTTCCCCGGCTTTACATGCCCCCAGCCAGTTCTAACACTCTGTGGAGAGAAAACATAGTGAGAAAAGGCAGCGGCCTTATGTCACTTTCTCTCCTCAGGGGTGTGGGGAACTACGCATGCAGTAGCCTGCTCGAACCTGCATCGGCAGTTCACGTAACGCAGTTCAGCTGTTGTGGCGTTTCGTATCGGGACCCTTAGTGTCACTACATCGACACAACGTTGAGAGAGTGACAGAAGGGGAACGTCTCGGTTACAGTCGTAACCTCCATTCCCTGATGGAGGGAATGAGACATTGTGTCCCTCTTGCCACATGCTGTACCAGTCGCTTAAAGGCCGGGACCTTGTCTCGGCTCCTCAGTAAAAAGCCTGAGTGAGTACAATGCAAGCTGCTCTATTCATACCCATACGTCCGGGGGAGTGTCATGCAAATTCTACTTGCTAATTTTCATTGGCCTTTTCTCAAAGACTTGGGAGGTGTCTCGGGCCCTCAAGAGCGACCCCTAGTGTCACTATATCGACAAAACATCTCGTTCTCTCCATCAGGGAATGGAGGTTATGACAGTAACCAAGAAGGCAGTTTTGACGGCAGTCTTCATTCTGAGACTCTCTGCCTAAGAATCTGCTGAAAAATCACAAAATAAATTGACCCGATTTTACTTATTTGACATTATATATATCTCTGGGTGTAAATAAGGTGGGTCCGTAAAACTGCTTTTGATTTGTTCCCAATCATGTCAACTGTATGTTAGAAACATTTTGTGTAATAGCTTTATAAAGTTATAGAATTACAAAATTAATTGATCCTAGTGTACAAAAAATGTTAATGCGTCCAAAAGCCTCTTAAAAAAAATTAAAATAATAATTGTACATAAGAACTAAATACACATGCAAACACAACAATGACTAAAGGTTTGCATAGCATGCAGACATGATTTAGTCATGAGATTTCACAGAATGAGTTTCATTCTGTGTCATTTGAGTCATCATTGAGTCTGTGTCATGTATTTGGCGCCATCTCCTGGTGGTCATATGTAACATTGTGCTTCATGTGGATTATCTAATGATCTATACATCTGATTATCTTGTGTGTGGACTCGTTTGAAAGATAATCACAGACTCCAAGTAATGATATGTGATATTTAATGTTGTGTTTAGTTTTCATGAAGTTATAAGCCATCCCTAATATAGATTATAATCCATTCTGAGACTCTCATCCTTAGAAACTTCTGAAAAACCACAAAAATTGACTTTTTTTTGTTATTTGACATTTTATATCTCTGAGTGTAAATAAGGCGGCTCTGAAAAACTGCTTTTGTTTTGTTGCCAATCATGTCAACTGCATTTTAGAACCATTTTGTGTTGATACGACAAAGCAATCAAAAGTTACAACATTACAAATATAATTGATCATAGTGTCCAAAAACATCTCCAAACAAATAAAAGATAATAACTGAACATAAGAACTAATTACACATGCAAACACAACAATGACTAAAGGTTTGCATAGCATGCAGACAAGATTTTAGTCATGAGATTTCACAGAATGATTTTCATTCTGTGTCATTTGAGTCATCATTGAGTCTGTGGCATGTATTTGGCGCCATCTCCTGGTAACATATGTAATTAGAGTGAATGATCCTCTCTGCCCATATTTGGATGACTTACACATCTGGTTGCTGTGACCTGAATAATAATATGATTGGTTTTGCGTTCCTTGACGCTGGAAAATGTATTACATCATTTCCGATGAAGTCATCTGATCCAGGAAAGCTGACAAATTTTTAGCCAACACATTATGTGCTGTGTGAACATTGTGCTTCATGTGGATTATCTAATGATCTATGCATCTGATTATCTTGTGTGTGGACTTGTTTGAAAGATAATTATAATGAGGTGTGATATTTTATGTTCTGTTTATTTTCGTGAATTTACTGTATGAGCCAATATGCGGCATGTAAGCAAAACCTGTTTGCATATAACAAGTGTCAAAGACATATACTTAGCTATTACTCGCTATATTTTTTAATGTGAGGAAAACAAATAGACTGGTTGTATTCTTCTCTTTGATAGCTTTCCAACAATATATGGCACATGACTATTTGATGAGTTTGATGTTTTTACTGATTACAATAATATGTACAGTGCAATTTAAAAAAAAGAAATTATTATCAAAACACAACACTTCTGATTTGTCTGCAAATTTTAAAGCACTTGTTAAGTTTTGATCATAATGTCTACATGCAATGTAAATTACAGCTTCTAATCTTTCAATCAACACCTATTTTGTGTTGGTCAAGACTGAAATTAGGGTTAACCCATCTGAGCTTAAAGGGTTAAAGTTTAACCCCCATGTCTCATATACGTATCACACTAAAATTCAGTCAGATATTATAATAAGAATAAGAAATGGAAAATTCATCAAGACAAACTATAATACTGACTTGACAAAGCCTCAGATGACATCCTAAAATAGATGTGCAGACACATATAAGGCCAAAACTGCATGTTCAACTACTGACCAAAAAAGGTCACAACCGTTAATGGGAAACAGAGTGAGATTGTATCAACAGTGCGATCAAACGAGAGACTAAAGATTGATATGTAAGACTATATCAGATGTACTGCACTAAAATTCACATTTTAAAATATTTTATTAATAAGTACATGTAAGAGAGGTGAGATAACATCCACTTTGTTCAAACACTTTTTAGTTTTAAATGAGTAAAATCAAAAAATTCTGGAGAGAGAGAGAGAGCGAGAGAATAGGTGGGAGAGAATTTAAAGTTTCCCTTAAACTTGAATAGCATAATATGGTGTAACACCGCTGCCGCTGTTTTTCTCTTGACTCGGCAGGTGTAAAAGCTTCTTGTAGTATATGTAGTATAATATACTAGATGTAGTATAAGAAGGTCAATCGAGACACATGGAAGGTGATCGAGAAAAAATCTTTTTTTCTAGTGTTTGCTGCCATTTAGTGAAACAATCTATGACCAAAAATAGATCCGAGCAAACAGAGCCTTTACTACAAGCTTATGAAACTGAAGATAAAAAAATGGGTCAGTTTGACCCGGCAGGTTCATAGTAGGGACTTTGTGAAGACCATCCAAGGGTTGAAGAAACATCTGAGTTATCTTTAAAACAAATACAAATGAATCAATTAAGAATAAATCTTGCACAGTTCTAGTATTAAAATCACACACAGAAACAAACACACATACACACACACTGCACACACAGACACAAAAACCCACAAACACACACACACATACAGACAAACACACACACACACACACACACACACACACACACACACACACAAAACCCCCAAAAACACACGCACACACAGACTTACACTCATACACAAACACACAAAACACATACTCACTTACAGACACACAAACACACACACATTTACACACACACACACACACTTACTTAAAGACTGAAACACACACACACAGTTACACAAATATATACACACAAAAACATAGACTTATACACTCACTCACTCACACACACACATGCAGAAACCACACATTTCTCATTGCCTACACCATGTGGTCATTTAGAAAGCACTGGCATTCAATATTGTTCACTCAAGTCAGCACAGCTTGAGCTCAATTAGCACACAGTTACCTAGGTGGAAACACTAAGAGTCAAAATTGATCACACTCCAATCAGAACCTGGAGGAAGAAGGAAGAGGTGAAGGATGAGGAAGAGGAGTAGGGAGAAGAGGAAGTGAAGGAGGAGTAGGGAGTGGAGGAAGAGGTGAAGGAAGAGGAAGAGGAGGAAGTGAAGGAGGAGTAGGGAGTGGAGGAAGAGGTGAAGGATGAGGAAGAGGAGTAGGGAGAGGGGGAAGTGAAGGAGGAGTAGGGAGAGGAGGAAGTAGAGGAGGAGTACAGAGTGGAGGAAGAGGTGAAGGATGAGGAAGAGAAGTAGGGAGAGGGGTAAGTGAAGGAGGAGTAGGGAGAGGAGGAAGTGGAGGAGGAGTAGGGAGAGGAGGAAGTGGAGGAGGAGTAGGGAGTGGAGGAAGAGGTGAAGGATGAGGAAGAGAAGTAGGGAGAGGGGGAAGTGAAGGAGGATAGGGAGAGGAGGAAGTGGAGGAGGTGTAGGGAGTGGAGGAAGAGGTGAAGGATGAGGAAGAGAAGTAGGGAGAGGGGGAAGTGAAGGAGGAGTAGGGAGAGGGGGAAGTGAAGGAGGAGTAGGGAGAGGAGGAAGTAGAGGAGGAGTAGAGAGTGGAGGAAGAGGTGAAGGATGAAGAAGAGAAGTAGGGAGAGGGGGAAGTGAAGGAGGAGTAGGGAGAGGGGGAAGTGAAGGAGGAGTAGGGAGAGGAGGAAGTAGAGGAGGAGTAGAGAGTGGAGGAAGAGGTGAAGGATGAGGAAGAGAAGTAGGGAGAGGGGGAAGTGAAGGAGGAGTAGGGAGAGGAGGAAGTGGAGGAGGAGTAGGGAGTGGAGGAAGAGGTGAAGGATGAGGAAGAGAAGTAGGGAGAGGGGAAAGTGAAGGAGGAGTAGGGAGAGGAGGAAGTGGAGGAGGAGTAGGGAGTGGAGGAAGAGGTGAAGGATGAGGAAGAGAAGTAGGGAGAGGGGGAAGTGAAGGAGGAGTAGGGAGAGGAGGAAGTGGAGGAGGAGTAGGGAGTGGAGGAAGAGGTGAAGGATGAGGAAGAGAAGTAGGGAGAGGGGAAAGTGAAGGAGGAGTAGGGAGAGGAGGAAGTGGAGGAGGAGTAGGGAGTGGAGGAAGAGGTGAAGGATGAGGAAGAGAAGTAGGGAGAGGGGGAAGTGAAGGAGGAGTAGGGAGAGAAGGAAGTGGAAGAGGAGTAGGGAGTGGAGGAAGAGGTGAATGATGAGGAAGAGAAGTAGGGAGAGGGGGAAGTGAAGGAGGAGTAGGGAGAGGAGGAAGTGGAGGAGGAGTAGGGAGTGGAGGAAGAGGTGAAGGATGAGGAAGAGAAGTAGGGAGAGGGGGAAGTGAAGGAGGAGTAGGGAGAGAAGGAAGTGGAAGAGGAGTAGGGAGTGGAGGAAGAGGTGAAGGATGAGGAAGAGAAGTAGGGAGAGGGGGAAGTGAAGGAGGAGTAGGGAGTGGAGGAAAAGGAGGAGTTGGGAGTGGAGGAAGAGGTGAAGGATGTGGAAGAGGAGTAGGGAGTGGAGAAAGTGAAGGAGGAGTAGGGAGAGGAGGAAGTGGAGGAGGATTAGGGAGTGGAGGAAGAGGTGAAGGAAGAGTAGGAGGTGAAGGAGGCATAGAGAGATGAAGAGGAGAAGGGGAGGAACATAATTGGCCATCGGGGTATTGTGAATGTTCCTGGCCAGCGAGGAGGGAACGTCACTATGTGCACGGACATCAGCCAACAAGGGGTACTCCACCGCCATGCCATCCTTGGACCCTATAACACTATGCTCCTCCTTGGTGTCCTTGATGGTCTAAGAGAGCGTGTGTTCTAGCTTGACCAGAGCAGCCTCGCTACGGTATTGTTTGGGATAATGTCAGCTTCCGTTGCACTGCTCTGGTTCATGACTGGTTTACCAATAACCCAAGGTTTTCCAACATCTGCCTGTATACTCTCCCTTTCCAAACCCGATAGAGGAGTTTTTTCAACATGGCGGTGGAAAGTGTATGACAAAGAACCTCACATCCTTGTTCACCTCTTCCAAGCCATGAAAGAAGCCTGCCTAGATGTTTCAGTTGATGGGTGCCAGGGGTGGATCAGGCATGCAAGAAGATTCTACCCCTGCTGCCAGGCTAGGGCCAATATAGCCTGTGATGTTGAGGAGATTCTATGGCCTGTCCTAGACCAAAGACGGGATGCTGGGGTAGAATAATAGCATCACTTATTACTGGTGTTTGTAGTATTGTTTTGAGTTTATCTCACCAGTGTGTAAGATGGTGTTGTAGTGTGTTTTTGAGGGCAAAGTTTGGTTTTTCATCAAGATTGAATGGTTGAAATGAGCTTCATTTTGACCTGAAAATAGGAAATTTGGGGAAACTGAGTTATGGATTTGTGTTTAGTTTCGAGAAAAGGATGCATAATTTCAAGAAATGCGTTTAAGCAATAGAGAAAAACTGTGATAAAATAAAGTGTGAATTTTAGTGCAGTTCATCTGATAAAGCCTAAAAATACAATCTCTCGTCTCTAGTTTGCCTTTGATCACACTTTTTAAGAAATATGAAATCATACATGCTGACTGCTACTTTTGTGCTTTGTTTCTGCTCTGTATGTATGTGTGCTCAGTTGACCTCAGAGGCACCCCATGGCCGTTGGTGTGCAAGGCAGTTAGCAATTTCTGTCCATTCCTCTTCTCTAATTCCTCTTTTCTAAAGTTCCTTATTCAGAGTAACAGACTTGTTTTCATGAGTTGAATAGGTCAGATCTATAAGTAACAAGACGTCTGAGTTATTATTATATGGTCATGTTTATTTATCTCTCCGGTGTACCCAGTTTCTCCTCCTTAATCATACAAGCCTTGGTTGTCACTTTACTATTGGCTGTTCTTTGTCTCATGAAGAATATAAATAACACACTTGCTGTAAAAAACATTGAGTAGATTGAATAGAAGCACTCTGTGTGTTGTCGTTCCTTCTCCTCCCTTCATGAAGTCTTCAGAGACACGGACTCCCGACTGCATTCAACTGGGCATGCACTGAAAGGGAGCCAGGAATTCTTGATGGCAGAAGTGTTGTATTCTAGATTATAACGAGATCCAAGTTTATTCCTAAAACACTTCTACTTCAATCTTTTTGGACTAGACCAATTATTTTGGTCAGCTCATTTAGAAATGCGCATATATAAATGATTAACACATTAATATGCAATTAGACGAGCAGTAATACACACATACACACTTACAAAAGATGCGAGTGACCCAGAATTTCTTCATTCACACACGGTTGCAGCAGTTTATTTTCTATTTCCTGAAACCGGAGAACAACAGAAAAACAAGAAATAACACTAATAAAGTATAATCTGTAGAACAAAATATTGTGGCTGGGGCCCCGAACAAACCGAACGGAAGTGTCACAAATTGGTGTAATCCGAACGGTGTGGTGAAGGCTGTTTTCTCTCGGGAAATTTGTGTCAAGGGGATCTGCCAATAACCCTTTGTTAAGTCCAGGGTCGAATAAAAGCGAGCAGTACCTAACCGATCAAGCAGCTTGTCAACCCAAGGCATTGGGTACGCATCAAATTTAGACATAGCGTTGACTTTTCTATAGTCGACACAGAACCGCACAGACCGTCACTCTTGGGAACAAGAACGACCGGACTGGACCAGTCGCTGTGGGACTCTTCTATTACCCCCATATCGAGCATCGCATCCAATTCGTCCCGAACAATTTTCTTCTTATGCTCGGGGAGGCGATAAGGGTGGCTACGAACCACCACCCCCGGCTCGGTCTTGATGTGGTGTTTGATGAGGTTTGTGCGACCCGGTAGGGGAGAAAACACGTCTGCAAATTCTTTTTGCAACTTGGCAACCTCTGATCGTTGGTACGGGGAGAGGTGGTCTCCACAAATGACCGGGGCATTGTGATCGGGCTTTGGATTTACCTCCGGTCCGAGCTCCGCCCTCTCTGGAACCACGGATACAGGGACCCTCTCTGGAACCACGGATACACTGACCGCCTCCCTCCATAACTTGAGGAGATTGAGGTGGTATATTTGACACACGTCCCCCCTATCGGTTCGTTTAACCTCATAATCGAGATCCCCCACTCGTCGTGTGACCTCAAAGGGTCCTTGCCACTTGGCGAGTAATTTGGAGCTCGATGTGGGGAGCAATACAAGAACTTTGTCTCCCGGTGCAAATTCCCTTAGCTGAGTACTCCTGTCATACAGCCGGCGTTGGCGTTCTTGATCCTGGAGCAAATTCTTCTGTGTTAGTTTCCCCAGTGTGTGGAGTTTTGCTCGAAGATCAAGAACGTACTGAATTTCATTTTTACTACTCGAAGGTCCTTCCTCCCAGGCTTCACAGATGATGTCCAGCACTCCGCGCGGACACCGCCCATACAGCAGCTCAAACAGGGAAAATCCTGTGGAGGCTTGCGGGACCTCTCGTACTGCAAATAACAGGAGTCAAGCCATTTATCCCAATTCCTAGCGTCTTCGTGTACGAACTTACGAATCATATTCTTGAGCGTTTTATTAAATCGTTCCACTAGGCCATCTGTCTGCGGATGGTACACACTAGTGCGAATCGACTTAATGCCCAATAGTTCGTAAAGTTCGCGGAGTGTACGTGACATAAAAGTCGTGCCTTGATCGGTGAGGATTTCTTTCGGAATCCCCACCCGGGAGATTATCTTGAAGAGTGCCCCTACAACACTACGTGCTGAGATGTTGCTCAGGGGCACTGCTTCCGGATATCGTGTTGCATAATCCACCAGAACTAATACAAAGCGATGTCCGCGTGCTGTCCGTTCTAATGGCCCGACGAGGTCCATTCCAATTCTCTCGAAGGGTACCTCGATCAACGGAAGAGGGCGCAATGGCGCTTTTGGGGTGGCCGGTGGGTTTACCAGCTGACATTCACGGCACGCCGCACACGCACACGCCACACATTTCAGCGGTTCACTGGAACAAATCTAAAAAGGCTTCTGCATCATCCGCCGCCCCCATCTTCTGTAATGTGGCAGGGGTGTCCGGGGTCGCGGCTGTGGCTGGAGCGGCCTCCTGGCTGAGGAGGCTCCGGATGACCTGTCGTTCCTCTGCTTGGGCCCACATGATCTCGCAGAACTGCCGATCTTGGTCTTGCCTGAGCTCAAGCAGGGACTGTTGGTGGCTCTGATGTAACGTGGCGAGGGACAGGAGTACTTTGGCCAGCTGGGAGGACTCTACGGGACGACCTCTTTCCATGTTTGGATGCACAGGATCCAATCTTTGACTTTCCCGGGTTTCGGCACCAGTGTAAACAGTGTAAAGAATGGTGTGTCTATGTCTGACAAAGTAGAAATGTTAAATTATTTTAATGAGCATTTCATTTCATCTGGGTTCTTGTTTAATTTTGATGCCCGATAGTGTCGGAGCCTGTAAATGATGCCTTTATTACTGCTGACAAAACTTTCAGTTTTAGCTCTGTTGCTGATGTTCTTAAAGCCCTGAAGCAACTGAATCCTCGAAAACCTGCAGGCCCCAATCACTTAGTACCCTTCTTTTTGAAGTTAGCTGCAGTTATCCTAGCTGAACCTCTGACTCATCTTTTTAATATTTCATTGGTCACAAACAAAATTCCCAAGGTTTGGAAGTCTGCTTATGTTTTACCACTTTTGAAAGGAGGTGACCCTACCTTGCCTAATAATTACAGACCCATTTTCAAACTTTCAGCATTGGCCAAAGTGTTGGAATCTTTGGTTCGTGAACAAGTGTAAGAGTATTTAAATGCTCAGTCAATTTTATCTAAGCATCACAGCAAAAAACACAGCACTACCACGGCTGCTATAAAAGTAATTAATGATATAGTCAAAGCACTTGATGACAAGAAACATTGTGTGTCTCTGCTCATTGATTTGTCCAAAGCATTTGACACTGTTGACCATAGCATACTAGCTCAGAGACTGATCTGTATAGGTTTGTCTCAGCACTCTGTGGGCTGGTTTATCAACTACCTCGCTGATAAGTTGATGGCCTAACGTCAACATTTTTATCAATCTGTAAAGGGGTCCCACAGGGCTCCATTCTGGGGCCACTTTTATTCACTATTTATATAAACTGTCTGGGGGAAAATGTCCAACATGCATTTTTCCATTTTTATACAGATGATACGGTTATTTATTGTTGTGCAGCTACCATTAGGAAGGCGTATGAATGCAGCTTTATCAATTAAAGCTCGTGCTTAATGCAGAGAAGACCAAAGTAATGGGTTTTTCAAACACAAGGAAAAATGAGTTAGACCTGAATATTGTTACTGATCAGGGTAAAACAATTGAGGTAGTTTCATCTTATAAATATTTAGGATTTTTAATTGATGATCACCTTTCTTTTAAGCTTCATATACAGAATCTAGTAAAAAAGTTGAAATTAAAGCTAGGTTTTTTCTTTAGGAACAAATCTTGTTTAACTTTTTCTGCCCGAAGAAGGATAGTCGATGCCACATTTCTCTCATATGAATGCCCCATCTAAGTGTCTTCAGATGCTGTGTTTCATGCAGCTTTAAGATTTATTTAAAATTGCAGACCCCTCACTCATCACTGTACACTTTACTCCACAGTAAATTTGCCTTCTCTATCAAATCGCCGGCTTACTCACCTTTATATTTTTATATATAAGGGCATTATAGGCAGGCGTCCATGTTACATATCTGAATTTCTTTCATTTACACAGAGTACTTATGTGTTACGGTCCCAGAAGACGATTTCATTGACTGTACCTCAAGCCCGGACAGAGTTGTTCAAAAAGGCTTCATGTTTGTTGCACCTTCTACTTCAAATGACCAACAGAAAACACTTAAACAACAGTGTCTAATTTCTTTAAATGATTTTAAAAGTTATGTTACAACTATAGAACATGAGTCCATCCACACGTGCAAATGTTTTAATTAATGGCACTTTTTATTGAATTTAAATGCACTTGAGTTGTCTTTGCTTCTTTTGTGTTTGTTTTGTGATTGTGTGATTTAATTTGTTCTGCTATTTTGGCCAGGTCTCTCTTGAAAATGAGATTTTATATCTCAATGAGACAAACCTGGTTAAATAAAGGTTAAATAAAAAAAAAAAAAAGTTAAAAAAAATACAAAAAAACTGAAAAAAAAAAAAAAAAGTGAAGATTAAACAGTAGCTGTGATGTATGTGTGCTGTCTGCAGTCCAGAAACAGTTTTATATTGAACACAACATGAAGGAGACGAAGTGGAGACGCTTACACACATTTGTGATATATATATATATATATATGCAGAGTCTTTAAAGACATGAATATGTACGAATGTTTGGTGACATTCTCATGCATTTAAGGGTAAAAGAAATGTAAGATGAAGTTTTATAATATCTCATTGACACTGTTATTGTCATATTTGCATACTGAATTATGATTGGTCTATTCTTTCTTCTGTTGCATATACTATCAATGTCCCTCGCTCTCCCTTTCTCTCTCTCTCTCTATCTGTTTAAATTAATAACGGCTTCAGTGAATGAATGTGATGCTGCTTTTATTGAAGTTATAAAGATTAATTATAAAGATTGTTCTACGGTAACTTTACATTTAAATAACTGAAGTAGATAATGAGCTATTCATGATGCTGATAAGACAAGTAACCAAATAATGGCCCCTGTCTGGTGGATATATTTCACAGTGAAGTTTCAGCAGCACATTTGGGACCAAAGTCGTCTTGGAGTCGCTCGGTGTTGGTGATTGTGTTCAGATACTTTATTTCTGCATCAGTCTTATTTTTGGTTGTTTATTCTGTTGTGAGTGAACGCAGCTCATGATGGTTGTGATCATCCTCTCTGCGGTCCTGATGTTGATCTTTCAATGCGCCGTCTCTGATGTCGTAGAAGATTTCAGTAAATGTGGCAAATTCTTCTTAGAGAATCAGCCTCCACAGATTCCTGGTGTTCTGAAAGATTCAAAGTCAGCAGATCAAAATCGCTACAACATCATCTGTCAGAGATATCAGAAAGCTTTTAGATTTGCAACACTTTACGACATCACCAACAGAATCCCAGTGTTCTCAACAGTGGAAAAGGAAACTTCAACCGGAAAGACCTAAAGCAAAACTGGATGATTGAGCCTCAGGTGATGCTTCTTACTGATGTATTTCAGTATCTCACATTATTTTTTTTAAGTAATCAGTTTCTCTTTTTATCTGTCTTTCTCTTCCTACTTCTGTTTAAACCACCATCCATTTTTTGCATTCCAGCTTGAATCTGAGATGAATGAACCATTTAAGATGATGCAGAATCTTGACAAACAGGCTACTGATGAAGACTACAAGAGCAAAAAGTTTGACCGTGGTCATTTATTTCCAGTCTCACACGCACCTGATGAACCGACGGCCAGATCCACATTCACACTGACCAACATTGTGCCGCAGTATAAGAGCTTTAACCAACACATTTGGTCTGATATTGAGAAGAGTGCTACAGGGCTCATGGACACAAAATGCCTTGTCAAGAATAAAGTCTCTGCGTATGTGATCACAGGTGCTGTACCTGGCAGTCTATTGAACGGTAAAGTGAATATTCCCTCGATGATGTGGACAGCATTCTGCTGCAAGAACAAGCAAAACTCATGGTTCTCCAGAGCTCACTGGGCCACAAACAACGATGATAAAAAGAAAATGATTAAGACTGAACAAGGCAGTCTGGAGGAGTTAATTATAGCACTGAAAAAAGAGAAACTACAAGTCACGCAGATCTTCAAGAATAACTGTAAATAAAACCCCAAAATATAAAGAGCAGCAGAGCACATCCACCATTGTGCTTTTATATTTTGGGGTATTGTGATGAGAAATGGTCTATGAGAGCATGTGCCATTACTCATGTTAGATATGTTGCTGGCTTGCTGTAGTGCTTATTGACCATTCCTCACTTTCGCTTGAGGAGATAACTGATCTTCTGATATAAACCTGTTTCATATTGGAGTCTGTTTCAAAGCTATAATACTGCTGTTTTTTTTTCATTTGTGCATTGCCAATAAAGCATATTTTGTGTGTGGATATTTTGGAGTCTCTGAGGTCTATCCAAAGTGCAAAAACAAGCCATTAAAAAGTACCAAAAATCCCACTTTTACAGTACATGACAACAACACTTTCCAGGTTGCAGCACCTTTTTTAAAGCTTTTTTAAAAACGCTCATACACTGAAATGTTTTTTTCTTTGGATTAAAGTAAAAAAATTGCATCAACTTGTTACAAATAATTACTTTTTTAAAAGATTACATTGTATAGAATTAATTATCCATTAGTCATCCAAAGCAAAATGTGTCTTTGAACCAAATAAAGTTTTTAAGTTTAATTAAATCTCAAATTATACTTTTTTTTCTCTCTCTCTTTTTTACTTCTTTTCAAACCAAATATCCAAACAAATACAATGAAATAAAATCTATGTAATATCAAGACCTTTCTTCACTTTCAGAATGTGTGATTTTATCATCTGTGAGATATGAATGACAAAGTGTTGTCGTGGAATCTTTGCCTCTAATGTACAGACACTTGGGTTTCTATGCCATAAATATTTATTAAAAACATAACAAAGCTGAGGTGGTCAATGGAGCATCTGAAGTTACACTTTGAGGGATGGCCTCTTCAGCCAATGAAATCGTCTTATGCCTCCCTAGTTTCATTTTTGCCGTCTCCCTTCCAGCTGGTCACCTTTGGCTCATTCTTAATGTCTTAACATCTTAACGCTAGCTAAGCTTGGCATTGTCTGCACCAGTCCTGCTCATTAAATTATCCTTTCAATATCCACATGCACATTTCCCTTTTGATCCTACAAAGTTTGACAAAGAATCTGTCATTTTTGTTGCTTGACACAGGCATCCCGTCTCCAAGGTCTCCTACTTTCTGTACTACATCAAATAATCAGAATAAATCAGAGTATTAAATTAATAAAAGAACGATTACATATGTAACATACTGAATAATATTGATAATGCAGCTTATCATAATACATTGATTGCATGTTGTCATTTTTAGATCATTGCATATTGCACACATATTAATTCAATTATCAAAAACAGATTAACTGAACAATACAAATATTCCATAATGTCACAGACAAACGTTTATTTATTTTGTCGAAAAATATTTTTTTTACAATGTGTATAATATCAGACAAAGCATCCTTAACACATACACATTGTATAACAATGAAAATGGCTTTCCACGTTGGCATACCTCAAAGGAAACACAATATTTCCATGAACAGTCAATTAGAAATGACTTTAAACAACCAAGCATTTCAAAAAATAAAACATCACATCCCAAAGGCCAATCAAATTTCTGATGCTACTGTTAAAACAAATTTGGGTCAAAAACTGCTTTAAAAGTGGCATTATAGATCCAATAAAATAAAACATGTCATCATGCCGTGGAGCTGCAGAAGATGGCCCTGGCTCCGCCTCCCCTGCCAGAGCATCACACAGTTCACATCTCATCACTTTTATGCAGGACCCATCCACACATATTCCCTTTAATACATTTCTAAGTTCAGGCCAGTTAGTCCCCAAAATCAGCGGATGGGTGAGGCGGGAACTAACCGCAGCCTCTACTCTATATTTTGTTCCCCGAAATTTCATTTACAGGGTCACCACAGGGTATTTGTGAATATCCCTATGCACACACTTCCCCCTCACCATTTTAGCTGTGCCCAATGCCTCGAGTTGAACCAAGCGTTGGTGGATAGTGGTTTGATTACAACCGGTGTCCAGCAAAGCTTGGTTAGAACCCCTCTTGATTCTTACCGGTATTCGGTATGCTCCGGTTCGGTCAGGGGCAGCCTGCGGGGCGTCGTGATCTGGACCAACGTCCCCAGCTCCATCATGGGGCATTGATCCCAGAAGTGCCCCAGATCCCCGCAACTCCAGCAGGCCAGCCCAGACGCCACTCCCGCACCTGCGTCAGTGGATACTTCCACCTGAGGGAGAGAGCGACAGGGCACTGTAGAGGTGGGGGGGTGTCCACCGCCTTGGGCCCTGGGGAGAGAGCAAAGTGAGAGGGGAGAGGGGAACACACAGGGGGAGGGGGAGGAGAGAGAAGAAGAGGGCTCTTCCGCCCTCAGGTATGCCGCCATATGGTCCTTCGCAAGCTGGACAGCTTCCTCAAGCAACGTCGGCATTGGTACTGGACCCACTCCGCTAGTCCCTTTGGCAGATGCAGGATTAGCTGCTCCAGTACCACCTGATGGACTACTCCCATTTCCGGCACACGTCTCGGAGCCATTGGGAGAAGACACGTGGGCGGTCGGACCTCCCAAGCTTCAGGGACCGGAAGAGCTGGTGGTACTGCTCCGGATTCTGACCCACCCGCTGTAGAATGGTCTTTTTTAGGTTTGCATAGGCCAGGAGGTTAGCCGCCGGCAGTTGTTGAGCAGCAAGTTGGGCTTCCCCGGACAAGAGCAGAAGGAGCCGGGCCGCCCACTGGTCACGCGGCCAGCTCCAGATCTCAGCAGTCCGGTCGAACAGATCGATGAAAATATTCTGCCCCCATCTTCAGGAGCATGGGTGGGGGCAGGGGGCTGTGGTTGTCCGGGGTCAAGGTCGGGGCTCTCTCCAGGCCGAGTAGGCTCCGGATCACATGCCAGTCCTCTGCTTGAGCTTGCATGATCTCAAAGAATCAGCGATCCTGGTCCTGGTACAGCTCAAGCAGGGATTGTTGGTGGCTCTGATGTAGGCTGATGAGGGACTGGAGGACCTCGGCCAACTGGGAGGACTCCATGGGGCGTACTTCCAGATCCCGGGTTTCGGCACCAGTCTAAGTCACTGTCACTGGTCACTCGTGTCATTCTCTCTCTCTCTCTCTCTCTCTCTCTCTGGTGGTGGCGTGGCTGTTTATATACCGCTCTTCCTATGCTCACTGGAAATAGAAACAGGTGTTAATACAATTTAATGCCAACTTTTAAAATACATCACTGAGCTATACATGAATCTGATTCCAAAAAATAAAAGGGAGACATGATAACAGAAATGAAGATTAAAAAGTTATTGTCAATTCACTGATCACCATTTTAAATCGTAATGTATGAAACAATTACATTAAAATCAGTTTATGTGTAGGGTCTAAATTTCCCTTAATGCCGACAGAGCGTTATTGTTGTGCATAAAACATGTTCAAACAATGCGAGGAACGCAAAAAAAACACTAAATAAGCAGGATCACTTGGCACGTAATGTCCTGCACAGGTAGAGCAGGCATGAGAAAAGTTGTTTGGTACAGGGGATCACACTTAAAAAGGAATAATTCACCCAAAAATTAAAATTCTCTCATCATTGACTCACCCTCACGCATCCTGGATCTGTATGACTTTCTGTCTTCTGCAGAACACAAATTAAGATTTTTGGAAGACTATCTCAGCTCTTTTGGTCCATACAATGAAAGTGAATCGGTGCTAAAATATTGAAGTTCCACAAATCACACAAATCAGCATAAAATTGTCTAATCCATGTGCCTCCAGTGGTTTAATCCATGTCTTCAGAAGCTATATGATAGAAGTGGTGAAAAACAGATCAATATTTAAGCCCTTTTTTATTATAGATTCTCCTCCCTGCTCAGTCAATCTCCACTTTAACTTTCACTTTCTTCTTGTGTTTTTGGTGATTCACATACTTCATGCATTTCGCCACCTACTGGGCAGAGAGAAGAATTACTAGCAAAAATGACATTGACTTAAATATTGATCTGTTTCCCATCCACAGCTGTCATATCAATTCTAAAGTCATGGATTAAACCACTGGATTACTTTTATGCTGTGATTATGGGCTTTTTTGAGCTTCAAAGGCCTGGTCACCATTCACTTACATTGTATGGACCAACACAGCTGAAATATTCTTCTAAAAATCTTCATTTGTGTTCTGAAAAAGTCATAGACATCTGGGATGGCATGAGAGTGAGTAAATGATGAGAGAATTTTAATTTGGGGGTGAATTATTACTTTAAGTAGCTCATGGGGGCACATTGTCCTCCTTTTGAGATACAATGTTCCACATTGATTTAGTTCTTGTATCTTTAGTTCAGAAATTGTTGTGTTCTCATTCTAATGAATGATGCGCAATGTTCTGAAGTTTGTGACTGAATGTTCTGCTGAAATATTGCTCTGAAAATGTTGATACTTCTCTATCTTTATAAAGGCGAAGCATAATTACACATTATTTTATCATCTCTGAGGTGGTGGTGGCGTAGTGGCTAGAGCACAGGGCGGCTAATCAGAAGGTTGCTGGTTTGATCCCCACAGTCACCACCATTGTGTCCTTGAGTAAGACACTTAACTCCAGGTTGCGCCGGGGGATTGTCCCCGTAATAAGTGCACTGTAAGTCACTTTGGTGGTGGTGTAGTGGGCTAAAGCACATAACTGGTAATCAGGAGGTTGCTGGTTTGATCCCCACAGCCACCACCATTGTGTCCTTGAGTAAGACACTTAACTCCAGGTTGCTCCGGGGGGATTGTCCCTGTAATAAGTGCACTGTAAGTCACTTTGGATAAAAATGTCTGCCAAATGCATCAATGTAAATGTACTTTCCTGGTAATTTATTATACAAATTAACCCTCTCTACATCAGGGGTCAGTGTTATAAAAAAAACTAACAATATAATTACAAAATGTTTTATTTATTCTATTACATTAATATTTCTAAAGCACTCAAGTTATTCAGCCAAAAGCAGTGAGAGATTTTCTCATTTCCTTGTTATTGTTGTTTGATTAAAAGACTTTATATGACATAGCCGACTAGACACGCTCACTTCGGTTACATGTACATTTTTGATGCAAATACACTTTTTGTCCCACTGTTTATTCACTTTAGATCAAACCAACTGCATTTATATTAATGCCTCATCAAGACATTGGGCACTGGTGGAATAATAAAGCATATTTGATCATTTAAGATCATTTGAACATTAGGTCCGCATTAGTGCGCACACATTAGCCGTCTGTCAATCAAACAGCGCGCAGATGTCAGGAAATAAAAAGTGAATCTTTTATATTTGATCTAGATCAACCAGTGTTGCTCTTGCTATCACGATTGGTGTAATGAACACCCCTGTTCTAGATGTAGAACAGAGGCTAAGTATGGAAATGTACTCAAAAGTTTATCATCGATGTCGCTAACATCTGTCTTTTTTTTCAGATAAACATCAAGATAATTTTATTGCCCAGCCCTATTGATAACTGCATTAATCTCTCACATCAACCCAATAATCTCAGTGATTGTTCAAATACAGGCAACGTTATAGTCACAGAATCTAGTAAGCAGACATATGAAATTATCATCGATATGTTTCTTCAAATTCAAGGCAGGATTAATGCTGATATCTGGCTTGAGCAAGTTAAACTCATATGACATGATCAAGCAATTGGCCTCTTTCATTGTGAAAAGCCCTTTCAGGTACGGCCGTGATGTTCAGGTGTTGAACTGTGTTTGAGGGATTAATCTCCACATAACAGTTGTGTCGGATCTACAGCTGCCATTCAAGTTTTTATGTGTGATTTGATTTGACGGGAGTCACGAGACTCTCTAGTCAATCATGTCGATAAATAAAAATAAAATCAGGTTAGGGAAGTAATGTTCTTTAATGTTATTTGTTGCTCTCCGTTCTTCTTCTTTCTCCTACTAATTTGTTTCTTTCTTGCATATTCTCTGGACTGTATTATTACATGTTTTACTGACTCAACCCCACACCAGCTGCACAACCCTGTTGGATGTTTACACATGCATTATTTAACCCTGTACGCCCCAATCTGAGTCCTGATATAATACATTCTTCTTTCCTTCTTCTCCCTGATATCCTTCCCCAACCGACCGACGGTTGTACTGAATTTAAATGTCTCCCCTTTTCCTCATTATCCCTTTTATTTCTGATCTGTATGATATTAGAAGTCTGCGTCTTCATTTCCTTTCACTCCTACATGAGCAAAAAAATCCTTTTCCTGTTTGATTGTTGCATGTTCTATAAAATCTGGAGAATCTCCCTCAATGTGTCTTGTCTATCAGAATATTCAGCATCCAAACTTTATAATGCCAAACTAAGAGAGGTCTGGGTATCCGAGCGAGTATTGCCGCTGACTATCACACCTGGAGTCGCGAATTTGAATCCAGGGCGTGCTGAGTGACTCCAGTCAGGTCTCCTTAGCAACCAAATTGGCCCGGTTGCTATGGAGGGTAGAGTCACATGGGGTAACCTTCTCCTGGTGGTGATTAGTGGTTCTTTATATACCTTTGTAATTGTATTAGTTACATTGTAAATGTAATTAACACGTAAACATAAAAAACAAAAACAGAATTACATACAAAAATAGCAAAAATCTATTTGAAACCTGTGGGGTGTTGGAAGTATGGAATGATTTTAGTGTCATTTTGATTCATGAATGCACACACAATTATGCATGTAGCTACTAGATAAATGTTGAGAATGTATTTTACTAACCACAAAGAAATGCCATTTGATCTGAATCTGTGGAATTCGGGATTGAATGATTGTGCAGCGATTTGTACAAATACAGACATATTTGCAAATAAACGTGTTCTGTTCTACATTAATAAATCAAAAATTGCTCATGCAAAAATGAATCAATGCATTTCTGGATCAGGCCACACGAGTGCATTTATTGATTCCTTGTTCGAGTCGATCCTGTTCAGTTCATTTGGGTTGTGAGACTTTCTTTCCGCAGTTTTCAACATTGACGATCCACACGCAACTGAAAGGCAAGGCAGGCAGCTACCACTAGCAGTCGCAGAATTACAGTCTTCAAATTTATCTAGTTAAAAAAATAATTTTTAATTTGTATCAAGCAGTATTATGTACTGAATTATGTTTTGTCTTTTTATTTTTATTTAGATATGGAAAAATTATGAATGATTTGTTCTCACTATAAAATAGACCATGTTTTACATTCATGTAAAAACTACAAGTTATACGAAGGGTAAACATTAACTTCATTACGATTAGGCTACGATGCTGGAAATGACGGAATTTGCGTAGCCTACTAACATAACGTTACTTGACAAACAATACTTTTGGGAAACGCACCATTCAAGTCATGTTCTATAGTTAAGCTTGAAGATTTGTCATCCAGTTATGTAGTTCAAATTTGTTTTACTTACCCAACCAGCTTGTTGCTTTAAAACGGTATTATCCATGTTTTAACAACTACCACGGCGGTCATTTTGACCGTTTTTAAATTTTGTTGAAATAAAACCCATATAACCATAGGATCATGACTTTTCTTAAATATGTGTATATTTTATTCTAACATTGCTATTTTATTAAAATTTCAAAACAAAAAAGAGTTCTGAGAATTTCTACCTTGAATGGCCATAATGGTCTTTTTGACCGCACACATTTCAACGTTTGCTACGTAAAGGAACAAAGGGCTGTTCACCACGGAGGTGCTGAGAAGTGACAATGCAACACTCACAGTCTATCAGTGCAAAAGAAGGAAAGCACTGTTCACACAGCTGCTGCCATCACAAGTGGCCAAAAGGCAAAACCAGACACCACAACAGAACCAAGTTCGGAGTAGATGTGCTAGTTCAAATGGCAGGAAATACTCTATGAAAGCAGCCACACGTAGATGGCCAGTGGCTGTGTTTTATAATATCCTTGACCTGGCTGCGATAAATGCTTCCATCATGTTCAAGAAATGCACAACTGAGAGATTGTCATGGAGGTACTTCATAATGCGATGGGCAAATGAACTTCGCTCCGGCCATATGAGAGCAAAAGCCCCACAGTATAACAGATTCATTTATTCGTGGATTTTGATTCCAGTGTTGGCTGTATAGGATTGTTTCCGATTCATTTCCAATAACTCCA
This sequence comes from Moxostoma hubbsi, assembly GCA_032164185.1. Lineage (NCBI taxonomy): Eukaryota > Metazoa > Chordata > Actinopteri > Cypriniformes > Catostomidae > Moxostoma > Moxostoma hubbsi. The sequence goes on along the minus strand of JAVLUX010000026.1, from coordinate 40,165,380 downwards.
GAGCGTTGTAAAGTCCAAAAGTCAACATGTTTTGAAAAAGATAGATGTAATAATTTCCAAAATTCACAACATGTTTTTATCTAACGAAATATTCTGCCTCAATCCGCGTTTAGACTTTCAAAAACATTTTCACTCTGGTGAAAAAACTTGCTGGACACAAAGCGAGGAACCTTCCGGGGCAGTCTAGCAGCTAATATATATATATATTGTATAGTCTAGCACTATTATATATTACAAAAAAGATCGTATTAGGCCTATCTGCGTTCACTTGGTGCTCCATTTAATCCATATTATTCTATTTTATTCAAATTGAGGATTTTGTTACATTTTTGTTACAAATTGAGGACATTTTTTAGGTTGATGACATCATAAAAATGACGACAGACATTAGAAGCTTCATTCTAAAACCTCAATAAAGTTTCGAATGTAAATATGACATGTAAAAAAAATACATTTGGTACAGAATGACCGCTATGGCCATTCTAGTAGTTACAGAATTCCGGGAGCTCTAGTGTTAAAGGTTCTTCGGGAGAATGTGAACAATGTCCATTATCACCTGTTCTCAAACCAGGGCAGGCCAGCTCGGTAATTCTGCGACTGCCATCTAGTGGTAACTGCCTGCCTTGTATGGGATTACAATCCTGCCATGATTGAAAACTGAAAATAAAGTTCTGAAAGGTTGAAACTAAGTGTTCGAAAACTCAAAATCTTACAAAAAAAAGTTTTGCAAGATCAAAAAATAAGATTTGCAAGCTTGCAAAATGTAAAAAAAATAAAAATATCTCTGCAAACGTTGTTTTAGAGTTTTCCTTCTTCAGAACTGCAACATTTTTTTACGATGTTGCGCAATCATTTTTTCAGAGTTTCGAATTTGTCTGTTAGTTTGTTTTCCACATTTGAAACCTTGTAAATGGTGATCTGAAAACTGGTGTGCGAAAAGGTGAAAAAAAGTTTTGAAACTCTGAAAACAGATGTTTGAAAGGGCGAAAATTATTACATTACATTACATTTGCACTCCTATTGCAGACTATTTTTTCAGAGCTGAGTTTACAAAACCCACTTTATTGATTGCTTAGAAGTGTTTCGCTCCTTCAAGTGTTTTGAACGCAAGAACTTTTTGTGTTGTTCTGCTGAAGTGTTGTTAATGTTTTCTTCACTGTATAAACTGTGTGTTGCTCATACAGCTGAAGTTTCACTTACTGCCCCCTGGAGTAAACAGGTGGTACTGCAAGCTTGTATTTCTCAGGAAAGCTTGAGATTAACTGCATACATTTTTTTAACGCGTTATTTTTTGTAAAGTTAAATCGACAGCCCTAACAAAAATATGTCCGTATCCACCAAGATGCCACTGTTGGGCCCTTGAGCAAGGCCCTTAACCCTATCTGCTCCAGGGGCGCCGTATCATGGCTGAATCTGCACTCTGACCCCAGCTTAGCTGGGATATGTGAAAACTAATACATTTCAATGTATATATGCAAAAAACTGTGTGTATAATGTGTGAACAAAATAAAGGATATTTATAATATTGTTATTGTATCTGTTGCAGTAACATAATGTGACCAGCAGATGTCGCAAAAGCCTCGACATAGTGAATAATTCACCAACGCGATTAAATCATGATTAGAACATTCACAAGAAAACATGAATACACATGAATACAACTGTTATTTGTGTGTCAGATATTATTTGCTGTTGTAACATGTTGTAACGGCATTAAAACTTCTGACAAAAACACGGTTACTACAATATTACTAAAGTAAAACCATTATTAATTTAACTCAGATCAAACCTTTCTCTCAACTTAACAATAAAACAAATAAATGTTTCTTTTAAATATTCTAATGTTCATGTTGTAAAGACTTAATTACAAATACACTGTTTGATCATGAGAAAGTTTAATGAGGCCCTATAATAATAGCTGATTAAAGCAACATGGAGTGAAATTTACAATTAATATTTAAATATATATATATATATATATATATATATCAATGAGCCAGAGAAAGAGAACAAAGAGGGCAGTTTTTCACCAATTAGTGCATTTTGCCCATTAAAGATTCTGTTAGTGATTTATTAATGGAAAGATCAGCGGCCTTAAACAGACGTGAATTTCAGTTTGATCTTGTTTAAACCTTGTTTGCTCACGTAACTGTCAGCTGTAATAAATTATATAATTTAATCCCCATTAAAATACAATACGTAATAAAACAAGATTTCATTAATGATTTATATTTAGCTTATGTAAATAACAATATTCAATAATTGTATCTACATTGAATAAGGGACAATAAATGAATACATACTAATACAACAATTATTAATTTTAATATCTATTTCGTATGTTAAACTTTACATACACATGAAAGTGCCCCATTAGATCAGTTTAATTCTGAAGAAGTACGGTTTTCCATAACGTTTTCTCCTGTAAATGCCAACATCATCATATATGTCCAAAGAACTGAAGCCTGTCAACCAAAACATGAGCTCATTGCTGTCATTAAGTGAGTCTGCTTTATTATTCTATCTGTTACTCCTGGTCGGCTACTTCCGTATATATGTAATTCAAAGGTTTATGTCCTACCTACGTTTAATGGTGCAACACTCAAATATTTAATAGTGCATAAAGTGTGACTTAGAGCCCATTTACACCATGACTAGGCTGAGTTGTAACTTACGTATAGCTGGTGCAACCGGCCCCTGGGGCGGACTGGCCATTGGGAGAACGGGATTCAGGATGACATTGGAAGCTGACACTTATGGTCCTCTGCTTGTCTTGGTGTCCCCATTCCATGGTGCGAATTTCAAAAAGATTGGAGAAACTTACAAATTCAGCTAAAAAAAAACAACTCTTGAAGTTATGATGGATAAACATGCAGCAGGATGAAGTGCAGAGTCACTTAAATTGTTTTTTTATAAGCTTAAATGATTATGGATTTTAAAAATGTCTGTCCACAGACTACCTACTTGGAGCCTGTAAAATCTGTTACTGGTGAGATGCTGTTTTGGACTTAGCTATGGTCTCCCAAGTACAACTTATTGGAAGGGCCTCAGATAGATGGTCTCTGGACAATCCATTTTCAAGATATATTTATTATTTATGTGCGTATTTTCAAATAAAACCATTTATATAACACTCTGGACACATCATAGAACATTTTGCAATAACAAAACACCTACAACTTGCATAAAAACATCTGTCCACAGACAGTCTACAGTATGTGGAGCTTGTTAAATAAGTTACAGGTGGGATCATCCCATTCCAACTGACATAATGTGTCTAATTTAGGAAGTTTATGGACATCAGTTTACTACAGTCAATGATCAAGGTATGTATAAAATAACATATTTACATGACTCTATTGAGTCCCACTGGATTATATGCAACCTTCAGAACTTAAAAAATCCTCTGACCATGAACAGCCCAAATTTTTGAATGGGATAGGTTGTACATGGGATGTCCTGATCTCAGTTTCTGGATGAAATTGGAAGCTGAAATTCACAGTCCTCTGCTTGTCTTCATTACATGGTGTGAATTTCAAAAAGATTGGAGAAACCTGAAAATTAACTAAACAGCTAAAAAAGCCCTTTGTGTTTTTTTGGTCGAAATTTTTGACTTTCTCTAATCTTCCTCATATTTGCACCATGAATAGAGGATCTTGTGACAAGCATAGGAATACAAGTTTCATCCTCATATGTTATCCAAAAGCTGAGATTTGGACATCCCATTTACAAACTATCCTATTAAAACATTTAAGCTGGTCATGGACAGAGGAATCTTTAAGTTATGATGGATGAACATGCAGCAGGATGCAGTGCAGAGACACCTAAATAGTTTTTTTAAAATCAGATTAAATGATTATGGAGCTTATAAAACATCTGTCCACATACTGCTGTTTTTTAGCTATGGTATCCCAAGTATAACTTATTTGATGGGCCTCAGATAGGTAGTCTCTGGACAATCCATTTTCAAGACATGTATTATTTAGGTGCATATTTTATACTTCATTTAACATATGTATGCCATTTAAAATAAAAATGTCTGTCCACAGGCAGCCTACGTGGAGCCTGTCAAATAAGTTGCATGTGGGCATGACTAAGCAATAAAACAGGATGTGCCCACCTGTAACTCATTCAATGGGCCCCAGTTAGGTAGTACGTGGACAATACATTAACAACATACATTTAATTATTCATATTTATTGACAAAACCAAATTTTATATTAATTATTTATAATGCTCAGAACACCATATAACATATGTATACCATTTAAAACTCAATGCATATTTTTACATAAAACATCTGTCCACAGGCAGCCTATGTGGAGCCAGTCAAATAAGTTGCAGAGGATAGTGAGGACAGCTGAGAAGATCATCAGGGTCTCTCTTCCCTCCATCAAAGACATTTACACAAATCACTGCATCCGCAAAGCAACCAGCATTGTGGATGACCCCACAAACCCCACACACAAACTCTTCACCCATCGAAGCATTCAGGCCCTCACGGCCTTCTTCCACCAAGCCATCAGACTCCTCAATACTCAGGGACTGGTGTGACACAGACCTGTACACCATCCAACTTTTGCACATGTCCAGATTTGCACTTAATTCATTGTCACTTTATATCTGGCTGTTACCCCAATAACTGCTATGTCCATAGAACACTACTTCATAGTATGTTATGTTTACATTTGGCATGTGTCATCTTTTTGCACTACTCGAATACAAATGTGTATTGGTCAGCGATGCACTGTCTCTCACTGTGCCTATTGTCCTGATCCTTTTAGTAATTTATTGTACTGTCCCGTACTTTGTGCACATGTTGCACGTGCACTTTATATAGGTATGTTATTTAGTCTGTGTAGTCTCATGTGGATCTGTGTTTGTCCTATGTTGTTTTATGTAGCACCATGATCCTGGAGGAACATTGTCTCATTTCGCTGTGTACTGTACTAACTGTATATGGTTGAATGACAATAAAAACCACTTGACTTGAGGTGGAGGAAGTGAACAGTAAGTGCCCACCTGTAACTCATTCAATGGGCCCCAGTTAGGTAGTATGTGGACAGTTCATTAACAACATACATTAATTTATTAATATTTATTGACAAAACCTCATTTATAATGATCAGAACACACCATTTAACATATGCATGCCATTTAAAGCTCATAAAATGCATATTTTTGCATAAAATCATCTGTCCACAGACAGCATACGTGGAGCCAGTCAAATAAGTTGCAGGAGGGCACTTCCTCTATGACCTGGTGAAAATAACCTTACATTTGATGCTAAGACCAGGGGGGTTTGAATGCTTCATCATAGGGCCCTTACAAACAACATAATTAAAAGCCATGTCCCATAGAGTTTGGGAAGTACTTTAAAAAAAATCAAGAAAAATATTCTAGAAAAAATAACTGTCACTTTTTATCCACAAGTAAGTCAATTAAGCACTTAACAAACTCACTCAGACTTCAAACTTTGTAGATTGTCTAAGGGGCTCCTGAGAAGCTATAGATTTCAAATTGGAATCATTTGAAGCTTTCCAAGAGGTGTCCACTAAACATCTATAAAAATTAATGGAATAAAATGCTCATGGGATGCGTCCTGGTAGAGTGCCCAGAGATCCCACGGACCCCAAATTTCACACAGTGGTAGCCCGATGTCCCCATGCTCACATGCTGGTTGTCTGGATGCCCCCAAATAACATATCTAGAGCACAGTTCTCTAGAACAAAGATACATTTTTCTCAGCATTTTATTCTACAATCTCCCCCACAGAACCTCTTGCCTCCTTGAAGAAGGATTGTCTTCCTTCACTGTTTGAGAAGGGCTTACAAGATCTCAGTAGGATTTAAGTCAGGTGAGGAAAGGGGCCAAGTCATTATTTGGGCTACTTTGAGGCCCTTGCTGGAGAACATGGATGCATGTGATTGTCCTGCCTAAAGATCATGGCCTTCTTGAATGCTGAGGACTTGTTCCTGTACCACTGCTTGAAGAAAGAACTTTCCAGTAACTGGCAGTAGGTTTGAGAGCTGAGTTTCAGTCCATCTTCATCTCGAAAAGGTCCAACTACTTCCTCCTTAATGATAGCAGCCCGTCCATCTGGTCCATCAAGAGTCACTCTCATTTCATCTGTCCATGTATTTCTTTGCCCAATCTTGACGTTTCAACTTGTGAATATATTCAGTGCTGGTCGTGTTTCGGCCTTCTTGACCTTGCCCATGTCTCTGAGCAGTTGGCACCTTGTCCTTCTGGACACTCCAGGTAGGTTGCAGTGCTGGAATATGGTGGCACTGGAGGATAATGGGTTCCTGGTAGCTTCACATTTAATTCTTCAAGTCTTTTGCAGATCATTTTTGGCTTTTCGTCTCTGTGCATTTTTTTGCACCCCAGTTGACTATTTGCAACAAAACGTTTGATTGTCCAGTGGTCACGCCTCAATAGTTGAGCTATTTCAAGAGTGTTGCATCCTCCTGAAAGGCATTTTACAATATTGGACTTTTCAGAGTCAGTTAAATCTCTTTTGAAGCTGCCTAATAATGATGTACACCTTTGGCCACACCCCCCTCATTACACAAATACACACCACCTGAAAATGATTGAACCCAAAGTTTATATAGTTTGGAGTTGGAAACTGTGCATGAAATAATAATAAGATCAGAATACTGTGAACACAGTGTAGTTTCCTAGTTGTTTTTTTAAGTAAACCCCACTCCAATTATTTTCTCAGTGTAACAACTTGAATTAATGCAGCTAACACACTGATTAACACTGATCAAATCTTGTCATCTTATGGAGCCAAAATTAAACTTCTGAGCATTATAGTGAACATTAATCTCCTGGAGCACAATTAACAGTGTTAAGGAAATTGGCTCAACCGTCCTATTGTGTTCAGATCATTTTTGACCCTGTAGAGGTGAATCATAGTTTTTCGTAAAGGAACCAAAATGTGTGACTCTGTCAAGACAACCAGAATGAACATAAATTTTATATATATATAAGAGATTATTTAAGAGATATAACCATCTTTTTAATATCTTTTGTGTTCCAGGGTCAGTTCAGTCAAAGTCCACATTTGACTCTGCCGCCCTCTCCAGACTGACACAATCACACATTAACATTCAGCACTTCATGCAATAAACAGAAAACATGTAGTTGAACAATCTATACAAGTGCAGATGTTGTGTAATTGTGTTGTATAGTTGATTTGATGTTGTTTGGTTGGATAAAGATTCATTTGTTTGTAGATTTTGACTACTGAGTTGTTTTTCAGGAATTAATATTGAAGTTAAAAGGAGAATATCTAGAAATTCTCATTTTAAATGTTAATATAAATGTTATATTCAAATAGAAATTCACATAAACCTTGATAAAAATATATCTTCACATGTATCTCACTGCTGTAGCTGTAGTTCATGTTTATTATGACATTTTTAAGAATTTTAATAAAAAACTGACATCACACATAACAAAATCACATATTTTTCAGTTATTATGGCAAAAATCAAATATTTTTTAACATGTATGAACCGCTAAGATGTTAATAATGAGCTACAATATGTTTTTGGATGAAAACAAATTAATAATGAATAATCAAATCTGACCCACGAATGCAAAAGGTGTATATGCAGATTTTTAACGCAATGGGAGGGTTTATATATCTTACCACAGTACATAAGACATAAGAATCATCATAAAAGAAAATATATGATGTGATAAATATATACAAAATTCAAAAACATACAGAAAAAACAAGTTTCTGACTTATAAGATTTATTTACAGAATCCAAATAAAACTGTAAGTGGCCTATAAAGATACAAGAGAACATCATTTCCTTGCATATATGGCAGATCAATAATATTATTGTAGCATGATCATGTTCATATGAAACTGTCAGTGTGTTTAAAAGAGCATCAGGTGTTTCATCACTAGAGAAAGTGACTCAACTGCGTCCTCTGGTGGCATATTTCAACAGCTCATAACAGACTGAATAGTGCAGAGATCACTTCATTCTGATTCTGAGAGGATCATAGAGACCAATGTTCCAGCAGGAGATGTTAAATGAAACAATGTGATACAAACTACATCCTGAGTTAAATCACTGCTAAATTAATAGGGATAGTTCTCATCATTTACTCACCCTCATGTCATCCCAGATGTCTTCAGAAGTAATATGATAGTTGTGGGTTTTAATGCCTTTCGACTATAAATCTCCACTTTCAAACAGCCCCTATAAGCACTCTTCTCTCCTAAGAGTTCCTAGACAAAGTCTGGGCAGGGAGGAGAATTTATAGTCGAAAAGGACTTCAATATTGATCTGATTCTCACCCACACCTATCATATCACTTGCATTGTATGGACCTACAGAGCTGAAATATTCTTCTAAAAATCTTCATTTGTGTTCTGCAGAAGAAAGAAAGTCACATCTGGGATGACATCAGGGTGAGTAAATGATGAGAGAATTTAAATTTTTGGGTGAATTACAGTAATGTCAATTAATCTAAATAAAGTTTCTGACCACATGGCAATGTAATCAAGCTTTATTGGCAATGCACAAACAAAAAGAGCACATCTTATCCCTGCATTAATATATACAGAGCCTCCTACAGGAAACATCAGATCATTAGATGAGTTTATATCAGACATTCAGTCATTTCTTCTGTAGTCTGTGTAAGTTACTAATAACTGATAAAAGACTGAAGCACAAAAGCAAGAATGATATGTAAGATATAAAGCAGAAATGGCATTTATTCTCAGGGATCATTTTACATTGGCCCTCACATCTTTTTTAAAAGACAATTGTTCTTGAAGAGCTGCACGTTTCCCCAGTCACTGTTTTTCAGGATTTTCTGTAAGTCCTTCAGATCCTTTGTTTCAATCGTTCTTGTTCCATCATCTATATTATCTGCCCAGTGAGCTTGAGAAAACCTCTTGTTATTTCTATCAGGACAGCAAAATGGCGTCCACATCATTGTGGGAATGTTAACTCTGTCTTTCAATTTCTTGACGCTGCTAGGTACAGCACCTGTCAGCACAAAACCTGGGATTTGTTCATGGCAGTTTTCATCCATGAGCGCTTTGGTTTTCTTCTCGATGTCACTCCAGCTGCCTTTATTAAAGCTCTTATACTGCGGCACAATGTTAGTGAGAGTGAATGTAGATTTGGCCGTCGATTCATCGGTTGATGGCAGCTGGAAATAAATGACCGGAGCTCAGCTCTTCAGGACTGTCTTTGTAGTCATCATAGGAAGACTGGTTGACAAATGGTTCTGCCATGTCTTTACTTTGTTCTAGCTAAAAGGAAAACAGTTAGAAAAGAGATGCAGATGGACAGCCAGTGCTAAAGAAAGGGATCTACAACTTTAAACAAAGGAGTAGTTCACCCAACAATGATTTTTGTGCAAAGTTTCTTCTCCTTTTGTGTTTCATGGTGTAACAACAGTGTACGAGTATGGAATGACATATTCTTAATTATGACAGGCTTATCTCTTTTTTGGTGAACTATTACTATAATTTTTAACCTTGATACAATTCATTAAACATGTCTTTTAGGAAAAAGTTCTAAAAAAAGTGTGAGATATTAAATAATCTAAGAAGCATCATACCTGAGGCTCAATCATCCAATTAGGCTGTATATCTTTTCGCTTGAAGTCTCCTTTTCCAGTATATTTGTAGGCCGAGAACACTGGAATTCTGTTGATTATGTCGTAGAGTGTCGCATATCTGTACACGTCCCCATAACTTTGACAGATTGTTTTATAACGATTTTGATTTCTTGATGTGACACCTTCCAAAATGCCATGAATCTGTGGAGGTTGGCCATCCATGAAAAACATCTTGCATTCATTAAAATTATTGGCAACGTGAGAGACTGATCACGGACAGCCCAGCAACATCAGCACAGACAGAATGATCTGAACCATCATGAGTTGCGTTCACTCACAACACAGAAATACAGTACAACCAAATGCACAAAGTAACTTGCAGGAAGAATCTTGCTCAAACCATCAAGAGATGAATCTCTCTTTATATAAAGCACCAATGTGTCCTCTTTACTCTGATTGGTCTGTCTGTATTTCCAAAACGAAACAGTTTGAGTTAGAGGTGTTTGCCCACTTAACAGGTTTAAAAATATCGACTTTATACACTTAAGCAAGTGTGATATGCTTACTAGGACTAGATGTTACAATCCCTTGATATTCAGCAAGTGCTGTTGTTGGAGATGTCCTCTTGAGTGGGGTTGGATTGGGGGATGACCGCTTGGTGCCTCCAATACGACATCCTCAGTTGTGCACCCCGGCCTCATTGGGTGTTTCGGCCTTTTATCACAATACACCCTCACCCTAGGCTGGCCCACCACAGGCTGATCAGACCTGGGTGTGTGTCGCACCGGAGGCTCCATGAGGTCACTTGACAGCCCATACCGTCTCCTTCTGCTTCAGCCACAGCCAGTGACTGCTTCTTTCGGCAGCAGTTGCAAGGTCTTTGATGGTCTTCCGCTGAGCCTGTCCTCTAATTCCAACCTCCGCTAGTAGCCTTGTGGTGGAACTAGCTACAAAGCCCCTGCTGCCCACTTCCACTGGACGCACGTTTACCTTCCAACCCCGGTCCTCTGCTTCGGCAGCCAACTCTGCATATCGCAACCTTTTCCTTTCAAATGCCTCATCGATGGCTTCCTCCCACGGGACTGTCATCTCCACTATGAAGACACTTCGACAGGATTTGGACCAAAGGACCAGGTCTGGGCGCAGGTTGGTAGCTGCAATTTCGGGTGGGAAGGTGAGCCTCTGACTTAAGTCTACCCGCATTTCCCAGTCCCGGGCTGCATTCAGTGGGCATGAGTCTGGAGGCAGTCGATTGGTCGACCATTTCTCCCCTTCCCGGACGAAGGATGTTGGTTGCCGGAAGGTAGTCTGGGCTTCCAGGGGCATGGCATTGATGGTTACTCTCTTACTCTCCAGTGTAGCGGCCAGGCACTTCAGCACTTGGTTGTGGCGCCAGGTGTATCTGCCCTGCGTAAGGCTGGTCTTGCAGCCCACCAGGATGTGTTTCAGTGTTGCTGGGGCAGAACACTGGAGACAGGCTGGATCCTCTCCAAACCAGAGATGTAAGTTGGTTGGAGAGGGCAGGACATCATATGTGGCTCTGATGGTAAAGCTCAACATATTGGACTCCATGTTCCACAGCTCGCTCCAAGTGATCTTCCTCCTCTCTACACCTTCCCACCTCATCCAGCGGCCTTGCTTGGCTTGGGACACCGCTCTGGCACACCTGTCCGCTTCCTCCTGGTGGCGCACCTCCTCAACCACCAGGCGCCGGCGTTCAGCTGGAGTAGCCTTCTGCCATGTGGGTGTTGTTGCTCCCAACCCTAGGCCCCCTCTGCCTTGTTGTACTTGGCCCACTATGTCTCGGTGTCTCAGAGCGGACTTTGCCTGTGCTACTGCTACACTTGGCCTCCACCTCCTCCCTGTGGCTAAGGCGGGAGCTGCCCCTCTGACGAAGGGATCCTGGGATTCTGTGAGGGTCATTTGGAGCCTTGCTTTAGAGCATTTGTACTCCTCCACAAGGCTTGAGATTGGCAGAGAGAGGGGTCCATTGCCATACAGGCCTATGCTACTTAGGCATCTGGGTAGTCCAAGCCACTTTCTCACCTGCACATTCACCAAACGCTCTAACCGATTGGCGTGGGATAGGGTGACCTCATAGATGGAAAATGGCCACATGAGGCGGGGGAGCAGCCCAAACTGAAGACACCAGAGCTTCAGCTTCCCTGGGAGAGCAGTGCTGTTGATCTGCTTCAGGCCACTGATCGTATCCAGCTTTAGTTGTTCCACCTGTTCAGCGTCTTTGAGCTCTGTGTTGTACCACCGACCAAGGCTTTTAATGGGCTTCTCCAGAATAGTTGGTATCGGCTCGTCATTGATGTGGAACCTCTCATTTACGATCTGGCCCTTGACAATGGAGATACTGCGGGATTTGCTAGGTTTAATCTCCATTCGTGCCCATCTGATGTTGCTCTGGAGTTTGTACAGCAGGCGTTTGGTGCATGCGTTAGTCGTTGTTATGGTCGTCATGTCATCCATATACACCCTGATTGGAGGAAGACGCAACCCGCTCTTCAGACGTTCCCCTCTGACCACCCATCGAGATGCCCGAATTATTAACTCCATCGCCATGGTGAAGGCCAGAGGAGAGATGGTGCAGCCCACCATTATGCCTATCTCCAAGTGCTGCCAGGCAGTTATACTAGCCTGAGTTGTAACGCAGAACTGGAGGTCCTGGAAATAGGCTTTGACCAGCCTTGTGATGCCCTCTGGGACTTGGAAGAAGTTGAAGGCTGCCCACAGCACCTCGTGAGGCACTGAGCCGAATGCATCGGCCAGATCTAAGAAAACCACATGCAAATCTTTCTTTTCCTTCTTGGCTGTTTGTACTTGGTGCCAGATGACATTTGCATGTTCCAGGCATCCTGAGAACCCTCTTATTCCTGCCTTCTGCACTGAGGTGTCAACGTATTTGTTCTTTTGCAGGAATGCTGAGAGTCTTTGTGCCACAACACTGAAGAAAATTTTTCCTTCCACATTCAGTAAGCTGATCTGCCGGAATTGGTGGATGGTTGAGGAGTTCTTCTCTTTGGGAATCAGGATCCCTCCTGCCCTTCGCCATGCCTTCGGTATTAAGCCTTTTTCCCATGTCACCTTCATTAGCTTCCAGAGGAACGTCAAGACGCTCGGTGTATTCTTATAGAGCCTATATGGAACACCGTTGGGCCCAGGGGCTGATGCTGCTCTTGCCTGCTTTACTGTGTTCTCAACTTCGCTCCATGTTGGGGGTCTTGTGTCCAACTGGTGCTCAGGTGGTTGGATTGGTGGCATGTCATCTGGGATGGTGACTGGCACATGCCTCTGCTTGTCGGAGTAGGTCTTTCTAAGGTGCTCCTCCAGTTCCCTCACAGGTACATTGAAAGTCCCGATTTTTTCTCCTTGACAAAGAGGTCTTTGGCGAACTTGTAGGGATCTCTATAGAAGGCAGTCCTTGTTCGCTCTTTCTTCTTATGTTGTTTTCTCAAGCATTCTGCTCTTCGCAGCGTTGCAAGGCGCTGCTTGCTGTCACCCTGTAACACCTCAATTCCTTCCCTTTCCACTTCTGTAGCCTTCTTCCACCGTCTTCTCAGGCATCTTCTCTCTTTCACAAGTCGCTCAATCTCTTGCTGCCTCCTGGACTTAAGATGGGCTGAGGTTTCCTTCTGAGTACTGTGCTCCTTGCTTTTTACTCCGAATCTCTCTGTGCCGTAGCTGTAGATGATATCTCCTATCTTCTCCAATTTTCTTTCGACACCCCCTTTCAGACCTTCTAGAAGATGGACAAGGTCTGTGTCGATGGTTCCCCACTCCTTTTTCTGGCAGGATTTGGGCCACAGAATTTGAGGCTTTCGTCCATCCATTTTCCTCTCTACCACTGGCTGTGACTGGCTAGGGTCTAGGCTCATGTCCGTTGGTTGAACTGTGCTTGACAGAGCTTTGTCTGGGATGCTGATACCCTGTGGACTGTGGTGAGTATCCTGCCACTGGGCTTCATCCGACTGATTTGGTCTACCTCTGAGGAAGTAGTGGTCAATGCGGGGTCCCTTGGTAAACTCTTTTAGGCACTTTTTTCTGCCCTGGTGGATCTTGAGACCCTTCTCCGATGTGATCTTATTCCAGCCACAGATGCAGCTTTGTAGTTTGTGTCCTGTCAGTGCTGTTACTCCGTCAACTGTCTTGCTGATCATCTGGGTCGTCGTCGTTTCCATTCCAAGGTCTGTTAACGTGTGGTCTGCCAATGAGTCATCTTGCGCCCCCGCTCTCGCAGATTCAGGGGGTATTCTTCCTCTTGAATTTTTTGTAGCAATGGTTGAGTGGATCCGAGTCATTGTGTTGTGACCGGCTCCTTCCAACATGGGTAGCTAGCCCATGCCAGCGCCGTTGGGGTCTGTTCCCTCCTGTCAGCAGTCTCTTCAAGCTGTCACCAGGTCTTTCCCAGGTTGTCAACTGCCCTTTCACAGTAGTCACTGGTTCCAAACCAGAGTTCGATATGCTTACTAGGACTAGATGTTACAATCCCTTGATATTCAGCAAGTGCTGTTGTTGGAGATGTCCTCTTGAGTGGGGTTGGATTGGGGGATGACCGCTTGGTGCCTCCAATACGACACATCCTCAGTTGTGCACCCCGGCCTCATTGGGTGTTTCGGCCTTTTATCACAATACACCCTCACCCTAGGCTGGCCCACCACAGGCTGATCAGACCCACTCCTGAACACTCGCGGCTGGATGATTGGTTCGATTCTTACACACCTGGTTGATGCATATGAGACCGCTCCAGCACCGACTTCAGACTCGAGTCCCGAGGTGGACATGGTGCTGCGGCAAACATCGCGTGGGTATTACTTCGATTTGCCACCACTTCTTCAGCACTTGTACAGACCTTGCATTTCTGTGGCCATTTCTGCCTTATCTTTGCTGTGTCTGGTGCTTGCTTTACGAATCTACTTGGATCGCACGCAGAACTTTAGATATTCTGAGCAGCTCTTTGTCTGCTTTGGTGGACAGCGGAAAGGGAATGCTGTCTCCAAACAGAAGCTTGCCCACTGGATTGTTGATGCCATCATCCAGCGGGCTGGGCAACACTCTATACTTTTGCAAGATTTTATAATCTCCAGGTTGAGCCGGTTTCATCCCATGTTCTTTCAGGTACGAACAGGTAAGTCTCGTTACACATGACAGCTGGCCGTGTGTACCACTTGTGTAAAGCGCCTTTCCCCTCCAAGAGGTGAAGCTGTGTGCTCTTTCTCCCATGCATGTTCACAGAAGGTGAACCCTGGAGGTTCTTCCTCCTTAGCCTTCTGGCTCACGAATTCGGCAGAGTAATTCGAAGTCAGACCCAGTACGTGTGCTTACTTGCCCTGTACTTAGGTAATTGCCTAAGGTATTGACTACTTCGGTAACCCCCTGTGACGTATCTTCTGCAGTATTATCTCCCTAACAGGTCTCCTTTGGGAACCTACCACCATCTTCCAGGTGTGGCTGTGAGCCAATGTGATGTACCTGCCACATGTTAACCTCCCTGTCCAGGGTAGGATGTGGCCTCCGTGTTTTCCTCCCCCTGAAAGAATGGTAAAGGGAAAGAATACCTTCCCCGGCTTTACATGCCCCCAGCCAGTTCTAACACTCTGTGGAGAGAAAACATAGTGAGAAAAGGCAGCGGCCTTATGTCACTTTCTCTCCTCAGGGGTGTGGGGAACTACGCATGCAGTAGCCTGCTCGAACCTGCATCGGCAGTTCACGTAACGCAGTTCAGCTGTTGTGGCGTTTCGTATCGGGACCCTTAGTGTCACTACATCGACACAACGTTGAGAGAGTGACAGAAGGGGAACGTCTCGGTTACAGTCGTAACCTCCATTCCCTGATGGAGGGAATGAGACATTGTGTCCCTCTTGCCACATGCTGTACCAGTCGCTTAAAGGCCGGGACCTTGTCTCGGCTCCTCAGTAAAAAGCCTGAGTGAGTACAATGCAAGCTGCTCTATTCATACCCATACGTCCGGGGGAGTGTCATGCAAATTCTACTTGCTAATTTTCATTGGCCTTTTCTCAAAGACTTGGGAGGTGTCTCGGGCCCTCAAGAGCGACCCCTAGTGTCACTATATCGACAAAACATCTCGTTCTATCCATCAGGGAATGGAGGTTATGACAGTAACCAAGAAGGCAGTTTTGACGGCAGTCTTCATTCTGAGACTCTCTGCCTAAGAATCTGCTGAAAAATCACAAAATAAATTGACCCGATTTTACTTATTTGACATTATATATATCTCTGGGTGTAAATAAGGTGGGTCCGTAAAACTGCTTTTGATTTGTTCCCAATCATGTCAACTGTATGTTAGAAACATTTTGTGTAATAGCTTTATAAAGTTATAGAATTACAAAATTAATTGATCCTAGTGTACAAAAAATGTTAATGCGTCCAAAAGCCTCTTAAAAAAAATTAAAATAATAATTGTACATAAGAACTAAACACATGCAAACACAACAATGACTAAAGGTTTGCATAGCATGCAGACATGATTTAGTCATGAGATTTCACAGAATGAGTTTCATTCTGTGTCATTTGAGTCATCATTGAGTCTGTGTCATGTATTTGGCGCCATCTCCTGGTGGTCATATGTAACATTGTGCTTCATGTGGATTATCTAATGATCTATACATCTGATTATCTTGTGTGTGGACTCGTTTGAAAGATAATCACAGACTCCAAGTAATGATATGTGATATTTAATGTTGTGTTTAGTTTTCATGAAGTTATAAGCCATCCCTAATATAGATTATAATCCATTCTGAGACTCTCATCCTTAGAAACTTCTGAAAAACCACAAAAATTGACTTTTTTTTGTTATTTGACATTTTATATCTCTGAGTGTAAATAAGGCGGCTCTGAAAAACTGCTTTTGTTTTGTTGCCAATCATGTCAACTGCATTTTAGAACCATTTTGTGTTGATACGACAAAGCAATCAAAAGTTACAACATTACAAATATAATTGATCATAGTGTCCAAAAACATCTCCAAACAAATAAAAGATAATAACTGAACATAAGAACTAATTACACATGCAAACACAACAATGACTAAAGGTTTGCATAGCATGCAGACAAGATTTTAGTCATGAGATTTCACAGAATGAGTTTCATTCTGTGTCATTTGAGTCATCATTGAGTCTGTGTCATGTATTTGGTGCCATCTCCTGGTGGTCATATGTAACATTGTGCTTCATGTGGATTATCTAATGATCTATACATCTGATTATCTTGTGTGTGGACTCGTTTGAAAGATAATCATCTCATTCAGTTTCATTCTGTGTCATTTGAGTCATCATTGAGTCTGTGGCATGTATTTGGCGCCATCTCCTGGTAACATATGTAATTAGAGTGAATGATCCTCTCTGCCCATATTTGGATGACTTACACATCTGGTTGCTGTGACCTGAATAATAATATGATTGGTTTTGCGTTCCTTGACGCTGGAAAATGTATTACATCATTTCCGATGAAGTCATCTGATCCAGGAAAGCTGACAAATTTTTAGCCAACACATTATGTGCTGTGTGAACATTGTGCTTCATGTGGATTATCTAATGATCTATGCATCTGATTATCTTGTGTGTGGACTTGTTTGAAAGATAATTATAATGAGGTGTGATATTTTATGTTCTGTTTATTTTCGTGAATTTACTGTATGAGCCAATATGCGGCATGTAAGCAAAACCTGTTTGCATATAACAAGTGTCAAAGACATATACTTAGCTATTACTCGCTATATTTTTTAATGTGAGGAAAACAAATAGACTGGTTGTATTCTTCTCTTTGATAGCTTTCCAACAATATATGGCACATGACTATTTGATGAGTTTGATGTTTTTACTGATTACAATAATATGTACAGTGCAATTTAAAAAAAAGAAATTATTATCAAAACACAACACTTCTGATTTGTCTGCAAATTTTAAAGCACTTGTTAAGTTTTGATCATAATGTCTACATGCAATGTAAATTACAGCTTCTAATCTTTCAATCAACACCTATTTTGTGTTGGTCAAAACTGAAATTAGGGTTAACCCATCTGAGCTTAAAGGGTTAAAGTTTAACCCCCATGTCTCATATACGTATCACACTAAAATTCAGTCAGATATTATAATAAGAATAAGAAATGGAAAATTCATCAAGACAAACTATAATACTGACTTGACAAAGCCTCAGATGACATCCTAAAATAGATGTGCAGACACATATAAGGCCAAAACTGCATGTTCAACTACTGACCAAAAAAGGTCACAACCGTTAATGGGAAACAGAGTGAGATTGTATCAACAGTGCGATCAAACGAGAGACTAAAGATTGATATGTAAGACTATATCAGATGTACTGCACTAAAATTCACATTTTAAAATATTTTATTAATAAGTACATGTAAGAGAGGTGAGATAACATCCACTTTGTTCAAACACTTTTTAGTTTTAAATGAGTAAAATCAAAAAATTCTGGAGAGAGAGAGAGAGCGAGAGAATAGGTGGGAGAGAATTTAAAGTTTCCCTTAAACTTGAATAGCATAATATGGTGTAACACCGCTGCCGCTGTTTTTCTCTTGACTCGGCAGGTGTAAAAGCTTCTTGTAGTATATGTAGTATAATATACTAGATGTAGTATAAGAAGGTCAATCGAGACACATGGAAGGTGATCGAGAAAAAATCTTTTTTTCTAGTGTTTGCTGCCATTTAGTGAAACAATCTATGACCAAAAATAGATCCGAGCAAACAGAGCCTTTACTACAAGCTTATGAAACTGAAGATAAAAAAATGGGTCAGTTTGACCCGGCAGGTTCATAGTAGGGACTTTGTGAAGACCATCCAAGGGTTGAAGAAACATCTGAGTTATCTTTAAAACAAATACAAATGAATCAATTAAGAATAAATCTTGCACAGTTCTAGTATTAAAATCACACACAGAAACAAACACACATACACACACACTGCACACACAGACACAAAAACCCACAAACACACACACACATACAGACAAACACACACACACAAAACCCCCAAAAACACACGCACACACAGACTTACACTCATACACAAACACACAAAACACATACTCACTTACAGACACACAAACACACACACATTTACACACACACACACACTTACTTAAAGACTGAAACACACACACACAGTTACACAAATATATACACACAAAAACATAGACTTATACACTCACTCACTCACTCACACACACACATGCAGAAACCACACATTTCTCATTGCCTACACCATGTGGTCATTTAGAAAGCACTGGCATTCAATATTGTTCACTCAAGTCAGCACAGCTTGAGCTCAATTAGCACACAGTTACCTAGGTGGAAACACTAAGAGTCAAAATTGATCACACTCCAATCAGAACCTGGAGGAAGAAGGAAGAGGTGAAGGATGAGGAAGAGGAGTAGGGAGAAGAGGAAGTGAAGGAGGAGTAGGGAGTGGAGGAAGAGGTGAAGGAAGAGGAAGAGGAGGAAGTGAAGGAGGAGTAGGGAGTGGAGGAAGAGGTGAAGGATGAGGAAGAGAAGTAGGGAGATGGGGAAGTGAAGGAGGAGTAGGGAGAGGAGGAAGTAGAGGAGGAGTACAGAGTGGAGGAAGAGGTGAAGGATGAGGAAGAGAAGTAGGGAGAGGGGGAAGTGAAGGAGGAGTAGGGAGAGGAGGAAGTGGAGGAGGAGTAGGGAGAGGAGGAAGTGGAGGAGGAGTAGGGAGTGGAGGAAGAGGTGAAGGATGAGGAAGAGAAGTAGGGAGAGGGGGAAGTGAAGGAGGATAGGGAGAGGAGGAAGTGGAGGAGGAGTAGGGAGTGGAGGAAGAGGTGAAGGATGAGGAAGAGAAGTAGGGAGAGGGGGAAGTGAAGGAGGAGTAGGGAGAGGAGGAAGTAGAGGAGGAGTAGAGAGTGGAGGAAGAGGTGAAGGATGAAGAAGAGAAGTAGGGAGAGGGGGAAGTGAAGGAGGAGTAGGGAGAGGGGGAAGTGAAGGAGGAGTAGGGAGAGGAGGAAGTAGAGGAGGAGTAGAGAGTGGAGGAAGAGGTGAAGGATGAGGAAGAGAAGTAGGGAGAGGGGGAAGTGAAGGAGGAGTAGGGAGAGGAGGAAGTGGAGGAGGAGTAGGGAGTGGAGGAAGAGGTGAAGGATGAGGAAGAGAAGTAGGGAGAGGGGAAAGTGAAGGAGGAGTAGGGAGAGGAGGAAGTGGAGGAGGAGGAGGGAGTGGAGGAAGAGGTGAAGGATGAGGAAGAGAAGTAGGGAGAGGGGGAAGTGAAGGAGGAGTAGGGAGAGGAGGAAGTGGAGGAGGAGTAGGGAGTGGAGGAAGAGGTGAAGGATGAGGAAGAGAAGTAGGGAGAGGGGAAAGTGAAGGAGGAGTAGGGAGAGGAGGAAGTGGAGGAGGAGTAGGGAGTGGAGGAAGAGGTGAAGGATGAGGAAGAGAAGTAGGGAGAGGGGGAAGTGAAGGAGGAGTAGGGAGAGAAGGAAGTGGAAGAGGAGTAGGGAGTGGAGGAAGAGGTGAATGATGAGGAAGAGAAGTAGGGAGAGGGGGAAGTGAAGGAGGAGTAGGGAGAGGAGGAAGTGGAGGAGGAGTAGGGAGTGGAGGAAGAGGTGAAGGATGAGGAAGAGAAGTAGGGAGAGGGGGAAGTGAAGGAGGAGTAGGGAGAGGAGGAAGTAGAGGAGGAGTACAGAGTGGAGGAAGAGGTGAAGGATGAGGAAGAGAAGTAGGGAGAGGGGGAAGTGAAGGAGGAGTAGGGAGAGGAGGAAGTGGAGGAGGAGTAGGGAGAGGAGGAAGTGGAGGAGGAGTAGGGAGTGGAGGAAGAGGTGAAGGATGAGGAAGAGAAGTAGGGAGAGGGGGAAGTGAAGGAGGATAGGGAGAGGAGGAAGTGGAGGAGGAGTAGGGAGTGGAGGAAGAGGTGAAGGATGAGGAAGAGAAGTAGGGAGAGGGGGAAGTGAAGGAGGAGTAGGGAGAGGAGGAAGTAGAGGAGGAGTACAGAGTGGAGGAAGAGGTGAAGGATGAGGAAGAGAAGTAGGGAGAGGGGGAAGTGAAGGAGGAGTAGGGAGAGGAGGAAGTGGAGGAGGAGTAGGGAGAGGAGGAAGTGGAGGAGGAGTAGGGAGTGGAGGAAGAGGTGAAGGATGAGGAAGAGAAGTAGGGAGAGGGGGAAGTGAAGGAGGATAGGGAGAGGAGGAAGCGGAGGAGGAGTAGGGAGTGGAGGAAGAGGTGAAGGATGAGGAAGAGAAGTAGGGAGAGGGGGAAGTGAAGGAGGAGTAGGGAGAGGAGGAAGTAGAGGAGGAGTAGAGAGTGGAGGAAGAGGTGAAGGATGAAGAAGAGAAGTAGGGAGAGGGGGAAGTGAAGGAGGAGTAGGGAGAGGGGGAAGTGAAGGAGGAGTAGGGAGAGGAGGAAGTAGAGGAGGAGTAGAGAGTGGAGGAAGAGGTGAAGGATGAGGAAGAGAAGTAGGGAGAGGGGGAAGTGAAGGAGGAGTAGGGAGAGGAGGAAGTGGAGGAGGAGTAGGGAGTGGAGGAAGAGGTGAAGGATGAGGAAGAGAAGTAGGGAGAGGGGAAAGTGAAGGAGGAGTAGGGAGAGGAGGAAGTGGAGGAGGAGGAGGGAGTGGAGGAAGAGGTGAAGGATGAGGAAGAGAAGTAGGGAGAGGGGGAAGTGAAGGAGGAGTAGGGAGAGGAGGAAGTGGAGGAGGAGTAGGGAGTGGAGGAAGAGGTGAAGGATGAGGAAGAGAAGTAGGGAGAGGGGAAAGTGAAGGAGGAGTAGGGAGAGGAGGAAGTGGAGGAGGAGTAGGGAGTGGAGGAAGAGGTGAAGGATGAGGAAGAGAAGTAGGGAGAGGGGGAAGTGAAGGAGGAGTAGGGAGAGAAGGAAGTGGAAGAGGAGTAGGGAGTGGAGGAAGAGGTGAATGATGAGGAAGAGAAGTAGGGAGAGGGGGAAGTGAAGGAGGAGTAGGGAGAGGAGGAAGTGGAGGAGGAGTAGGGAGTGGAGGAAGACGTGAAGGATGAGGAAGAGAAGTAGGGAGAGGGGGAAGTGAAGGAGGAGTAGGGAGAGGAGGAAGTAGAGGAGGAGTACAGAGTGGAGGAAGAGGTGAAGGATGAGGAAGAGAAGTAGGGAGAGGGGGAAGTGAAGGAGGAGTAGGGAGAGGAGGAAGTGGAGGAGGAGTAGGGAGAGGAGGAAGTGGAGGAGGAGTAGGGAGTGGAGGAAGAGGTGAAGGATGAGGAAGAGAAGTAGGGAGAGGGGGAAGTGAAGGAGGATAGGGAGAGGAGGAAGTGGAGGAGGAGTAGGGAGTGGAGGAAGAGGTGAAGGATGAGGAAGAGAAGTAGGGAGAGGGGGAAGTGAAGGAGGAGTAGGGAGAGAAGGAAGTGGAAGAGGAGTAGGGAGTGGAGGAAGAGGTGAAGGATGAGGAAGAGAAGTAGGGAGAGGGGGAAGTGAAGGAGGAGTAGGGAGAGGAGGAAGTAGAGGAGGAGTAGAGAGTGGAGGAAGAGGTGAAGGATGAAGAAGAGAAGTAGGGAGAGGGGGAAGTGAAGGAGGAGTAGGGAGAGGGGGAAGTGAAGGAGGAGTAGGGAGAGGAGGAATTAGAGGAGGAGTAGAGAGTGGAGGAAGAGGTGAAGGATGAGGAAGAGAAGTAGGGAGAGGGGGAAGTGAAGGAGGAGTAGGGAGAGGAGGAAGTGGAGAAGGAGTAGGGAGTGGAGGAAGAGGTGAAGGATGAGGAAGAGAAGTAGGGAGAGGGGAAAGTGAAGGAGGAGTAGGGAGAGGAGGAAGTGGAGGAGGAGGAGGGAGTGGAGGAAGAGGTGAAGGATGAGGAAGAGAAGTAGGGAGAGGGGGAAGTGAAGGAGGAGTAGGGAGAGGAGGAAGTGGAGGAGGAGTAGGGAGTGGAGGAAGAGGTGAAGGATGAGGAAGAGAAGTAGGGAGAGGGGAAAGTGAAGGAGGAGTAGGGAGAGGAGGAAGTGGAGGAGGAGTAGGGAGTGGAGGAAGAGGTGAAGGATGAGGAAGAGAAGTAGGGAGAGGGGGAAGTGAAGGAGGAGTAGGGAGAGAAGGAAGTGGAAGAGGAGTAGGGAGTGGAGGAAGAGGTGAATGATGAGGAAGAGAAGTAGGGAGAGGGGGAAGTGAAGGAGGAGTAGGGAGAGGAGGAAGTGGAGGAGGAGTAGGGAGTGGAGGAAGAGGTGAAGGATGAGGAAGAGAAGTAGGGAGAGGGGGAAGTGAAGGAGGAGTAGGGAGAGAAGGAAGTGGAAGAGGAGTAGGGAGTGGAGGAAGAGGTGAAGGATGAGGAAGAGAAGAAGGGAGAGGGGGAAGTGAAGGAGGAGTAGGGAGTGGAGGAAAAGGAGGAGTTGGGAGTGGAGGAAGAGGTGAAGGATGTGGAAGAGGAGTAGGGAGTGGAGAAAGTGAAGGAGGAGTAGGGAGAGGAGGAAGTGGAGGAGGATTAGGGAGTGGAGGAAGAGGTGAAGGAAGAGTAGGAGGTGAAGGAGGCATAGAGAGATGAAGAGGAGAAGGGGAGGAACATAATTGGCCATCGGGGTATTGTGAATGTTCCTGGCCAGCGAGGAGGGAACGTCACTATGTGCACGGACATCAGCCAACAAGGGGTACTCCACCGCCATGCCATCCTTGGACCCTATAACACTATGCTCCTCCTTGGTGTCCTTGATGGTCTAAGAGAGCGTGTGTTCTAGCTTGACCAGAGCAGCCTCGCTACGGTATTGTTTGGGATAATGTCAGCTTCCGTTGCACTGCTCTGGTTCATGACTGGTTTACCAATAACCCAAGGTTTTCCAACATCTGCCTGTATACTCTCCCTTTCCAAACCCGATAGAGGAGTTTTTTCAACATGGCGGTGGAAAGTGTATGACAAAGAACCTCACATCCTTGTTCACCTCTTCCAAGCCATGAAAGAAGCCTGCCTAGATGTTTCAGTTGATGGGTGCCAGGGGTGGATCAGGCATGCAAGAAGATTCTACCCCTGCTGCCAGGCTAGGGCCAATATAGCCTGTGATGTTGAGATTCTATGGCCTGTCCTAGACCAAAGACGGGATGCTGGGGTAGAATAATAGCATCACTTATTACTGGTGTTTGTAGTATTGTTTTGAGTTTATCTCACCAGTGTGTAAGATGGTGTTGTAGTGTGTTTTTGAGGGCAAAGTTTGGTTTTTCATCAAGATTGAATGGTTGAAATGAGCTTCATTTTGACCTGAAAATAGGAAATTTGGGGAAACTGAGTTATGGATTTGTGTTTAGTTTCGAGAAAAGGATGCATAATTTCAAGAAATGCGTTTAAGCAATAGAGAAAAACTGTGATAAAATAAAGTGTGAATTTTAGTGCAGTTCATCTGATAAAGTCTAAAAATACAATCTCTCGTCTCTAGTTTGCCTTTGATCACACTTTTTAAGAAATATGAAATCATACATGCTGACTGCTACTTTTGTGCTTTGTTTCTGCGCTGTATGTATGTGTGCTCAGTTGACCTCAGAGGCACCCCATGGCCGTTGGTGTGCAAGGCAGTTAGCAATTTCTGTCCATTCCTCTTCTCTAATTCCTCTTTTCTAAAGTTCCTTATTCAGAGTAACAGACTTGTTTTCATGAGTTGAATAGGTCAGATCTATAAGTAACAAGACGTCTGAGTTATTATTATATGGTCATGTTTATTTATCTCTCCGGTGTACCCAGTTTCTCCTCCTTAATCATACGAGCCTTGGTTGTCACTTTACTATTGGCTG
Organism: Moxostoma hubbsi; assembly: GCA_032164185.1. Lineage (NCBI taxonomy): Eukaryota > Metazoa > Chordata > Actinopteri > Cypriniformes > Catostomidae > Moxostoma > Moxostoma hubbsi. The sequence continues at coordinate 40,141,082 of JAVLUX010000026.1, read as the reverse complement.
TTCTTTGTCTCATGAAGAATATAAATAACACACTTGCTGTAAAAAACATTGAGTAGATTGAATAGAAGCACTCTGTGTGTTGTCGTTCCTTCTCCTCCCTTCATGAAGTCTTCAGAGACACGGACTCCCGACTGCATTCAACTGGGCATGCACTGAAAGGGAGCCAGGAATTCTTGATGGCAGAAGTGTTGTATTCTAGATTATAACGAGATCCAAGTTTATTCCTAAAACACTTCTACTTCAATCTTTTTGGACTAGACCAATTATTTTGGTCAGCTCATTTAGAAATGTGCATATATAAATGATTAACACATTAATATGCAATTAGACGAGCAGTAATACACACATACACACTTACAAAAGATGCGAGTGACCCAGAATTTCTTCATTCACACACGGTTGCAGCAGTTTATTTTCTATTTCCTGAAACCGGAGAACAACAGAAAAACAAGAAATAACACTAATAAAGTATAATCTGTAGAACAAAATATTGTGGCTGGGGCCCCGAACAAACCGAACGGAAGTGTCACAAATTGGTGTAATCCGAACGGTGTGGTGAAGGCTGTTTTCTCTCGGGAAATTTGTGTCAAGGGGATCTGCCAATAACCCTTTGTTAAGTCCAGGGTCGAATAAAAGCGAGCAGTACCTAACCGATCAAGCAGCTCGTCAACCCAAGGCATTGGGTACGCATCAAATTTAGACATAGCGTTGACTTTTCTATAGTCGACACAGAACCGCACAGACCGTCACTCTTGGGAACAAGAACGACCGGACTGGACCAGTCGCTGTGGGACTCTTCTATTACCCCCATATCGAGCATCGCATCCAATTCGTCCCGAACAATTTTCTTCTTATGCTCGGGGAGGCGATAAGGGTGGCTACGAACCACCACCCCCGGCTCGGTCTTGATGTGGTGTTTGATGAGGTTTGTGCGACCCGGTAGGGGAGAAAACACGTCTGCAAATTCTTTTTGCAACTTGGCAACCTCTGATCGTTGGTACGGGGAGAGGTGGTCTCCACAAATGACCGGGGCATTGTGATCGGGCTTTGGATTTACCTCCGGTCCGAGCTCCGCGCTCTCTGGAACCACGGATACAGGGACCCTCTCTGGAACCACGGATACAGGGACCGCCTCCCTCCATAACTTGAGGAGATTGAGGTGGTATATTTGACACACGTCCCCCCTATCGGTTCGTTTAACCTCATAATCGAGATCCCCCACTCGTCGTGTGACCTCAAAGGGCCCTTGCCACTTGGCGAGTAATTTGGAGCTCGATGTGGGGAGCAATACAAGAACTTTGTCTCCCGGTGCAAATTCCCTTAGCTGAGTACCCCTGTCATACAGCCGGCGTTGGCGTTCTTGATCCTGGAGCAAATTCTTCTGTGTTAGTTTCCCCAGTGTGTGGAGTTTTGCTCGAAGATCAAGAACGTACTGAATTTCATTTTTACTACTCGAAGGTCCTTCCTCCCAGGCTTCACAGATGATGTCCAGCACTCCGCGCGGACACCGCCCATACAGCAGCTCAAACAGGGAAAATCCTGTGGAGGCTTGCGGGACCTCTCGTACTGCAAATAACAGGAGTCAAGCCATTTATCCCAATTCCTAGCGTCTTCGTGTACGAACTTACGAATCATATTCTTGAGCGTTTTATTAAATCGTTCCACTAGGCCATCTGTCTGCGGATGGTACACACTAGTGCGAATCGACTTAATGCCCAATAGTTCGTAAAGTTCGCGGAGTGTACGTGACATAAAAGTCGTGCCTTGATCGGTGAGGATTTCTTTCGGAATCCCCACCCGGGAGATTATCTTGAAGAGTGCCCCTACAACACTACGTGCTGAGATGTTGCTCAGGGGCACTGCTTCCGGATATCGTGTTGCATAATCCACCAGAACTAATACAAAGCGATGTCCGCGTGCTGTCCGTTCTAATGGCCCGACGAGGTCCATTCCAATTCTCTCGAAGGGTACCTCGATCAACGGAAGAGGGCGCAATGGCGCTTTTGGGGTGGCCGGTGGGTTTACCAGCTGACATTCACGGCACGCCGCACACGCACACGCCGCACATTTCAGCGGTTCACTGGAACAAATCTAAAAAGGCTTCTGCATCATCCGCCGCCCCCATCTTCTGTAATGTGGCAGGGGTGTCCGGGGTCGCGGCTGTGGCTGGAGCGGCCTCCTGGCTGAGGAGGCTCCGGATGACCTGTCGTTCCTCTGCTTGGGCCCACATGATCTCGCAGAACTGCCGATCTTGGTCTTGCCTGAGCTCAAGCAGGGACTGTTGGTGGCTCTGATGTAACGTGGCGAGGGACAGGAGTACTTTGGCCAGCTGGGAGGACTCTACGGGACGACCTCTTTCCATGTTTGGATGCACAGGATCCAATCTTTGACTTTCCCGGGTTTCGGCACCAGTGTAAACGGTTTGGGTTCACAGGACGGGAAGGAGGACACGGGAACAGGGTTTGACTCACAGGTAAGGGTTTTTAATTCCAACTTATTTACACACAGAGGGGTAGAAGATAAACGTAGACTTCACTAAACATATAGACTTTTACACATAACAAGTTGTCTCTCTCTCTCTCTGTTGCCAACACTGGACTGTCGTAATTCTCTCTCTTGGAGGTAGTGAAGCTCTCCTTTTTATGCCGATCTCCCCGTGTTCACTGAAATTAGAGACAGGTGTTAGACATAATTTAGCTCAGGTGCAAGCGCCCTTACCGCTTTCCCTCTCCGGACGGGCGCTTGACCACGCCCCTGCTGCCACAGTGAAATATGAAAATGTTTGTTGAGCAGGGTTTTTTATATGATTTATTTTATTTTGAATGGAGTAGAATTGCCTTGATTGATGATGTGGAATTAGCCCTGACTTTCTTTCAAAACAGTTTTCTTGATATTCTTGACAGACATGCACCAATTCGTAAATTTAGAATTAAGTGGCGGGACAATCCCTGGTTTACTTCTGAGATTTCTAATTTGCTCCATGAGAGAAATGTAGCCTGGGCAAAAGCAAGGTGATCAGATACTGATGCTGACTGGTTTGTTTTCAGACGGTTGCGAAACAGATTCACTTCACTCTTCAGAAAAGCTAAAGCTGAATTTTACATATCCGAAACCACAGAGAATCTAAATGAGCCAAAAAAATTCTGGAAAACTATTAAGTCATTATCTGCATTGACTAAACCAACAAGTTTTCCGTTGTCTCTAGTTAAGAATGGTGTGTCTATGTCTGACAAAGTAGAAATGTTAAATTATTTTAATGAGCATTTCATATCATCTGGGTTCTTGTTTAATTTTGATGCCCGATAGTGTCGGAGCCTGTAAATTATGCCTTTATTACTGCTGACAAAACTTTCAGTTTTAGCTCTGTTGCTGATGTTCTTAAAGCCCTGAAGCAACTGAATCCTCGAAAACCTGCAGGCCCCAATCACTTAGTACCCTTCTTTTTGAAGTTAGCTGCAGTTATCCTAGCTGAACCTCTGACTCATCTTTTTAATATTTCATTGGTCACAAACAAAATTCCCAAGGTTTGGAAGTCTGCTTATGTTTTACCACTTTTGAAAGGAGGTGACCCTACCTTGCCTAATAATTACAGACCCATTTTCAAACTTTCAGCATTGGCCAAAGTGTTGGAATCTTTGGTTCGTGAACAAGTGTAAGAGTATTTAAATGCTCAGTCAATTTTATCTAAGCATCACAGCAAAAAACACAGCACTACCACGGCTGCTATAAAAGTAATTAATGATATAGTCAAAGCACTTGATGACAAGAAACATTGTGTGTCTCTGCTCATTGATTTGTCCAAAGCATTTGACACTGTTGACCATAGCATACTAGCTCAGAGACTGATCTGTATAGGTTTGTCTCAGCACTCTGTGGGCTGGTTTATCAACTACCTCGCTGATAAGTTGATGGCCTAACGTCAACATTTTTATCAATCTGTAAAGGGGTCCCACAGGGCTCCATTCTGGGGCCACTTTTATTCACTATTTATATAAACTGTCTGGGGGAAAATGTCCAACATGCATTTTTCCATTTTTATACAGATGATACGGTTATTTATTGTTGTGCAGCTACCATTAGGAAGGCGTATGAATGCAGCTTTATCAATTAAAGCTCGTGCTTAATGCAGAGAAGACCAAAGTAATGGGTTTTTCAAACACAAGGAAAAATGAGTTAGACCTGAATATTGTTACTGATCAGGGTAAAACAATTGAGGTAGTTTCATCTTATAAATATTTAGGATTTTTAATTGATGATCACCTTTCTTTTAAGCTTCATATACAGAATCTAGTAAAAAAGTTGAAATTAAAGCTAGGTTTTTTCTTTAGGAACAAATCTTGTTTAACTTTTTCTGCCCGAAGAAGGATAGTCGATGCCACATTTCTCTCATATGAATGCCCCATCTAAGTGTCTTCAGATGCTGTGTTTCATGCAGCTTTAAGATTTATTTAAAATTGCAGACCCCTCACTCATCACTGTACACTTTACTCCACAGTAAATTTGCCTTCTCTATCAAATCGCCGGCTTACTCACCTTTATATTTTTATATATAAGGGCATTATAGGCAGGCGTCCATGTTACATATCTGAATTTCTTTCATTTACACAGAGTACTTATGTGTTACGGTCCCAGAAGACGATTTCATTGACTGTACCTCAAGCCCGGACAGAGTTGTTCAAAAAGGCTTCATGTTTGTTGCACCTTCTACTTCAAATGACCAACAGAAAACACTTAAACAACAGTGTCTAATTTCTTTAAATGATTTTAAAAGTTATGTTACAACTATAGAACATGAGTCCATCCACACGTGCAAATGTTTTAATTAATGGCACTTTTTATTGAATTTAAATGCACTTGAGTTGTCTTTGCTTCTTTTGTGTTTGTTTTGTGATTGTGTGATTTAATTTGTTCTGCTATTTTGGCCAGGTCTCTCTTGAAAATGAGATTTTATATCTCAATGAGACAAACCTGGTTAAATAAAGGTTAAATAAAAAAAAAAAAAAGTTTAAAAAAATACAAAAAAACTGAAAAAAAAAAAAAAAAGTGAAGATTAAACAGTAGCTGTGATGTATGTGTGCTGTCTGCAGTCCAGAAACAGTTTTATATTGAACACAACATGAAGGAGACGAAGTGGAGACGCTTACACACATTTGTGATATATATATATATATATATGCAGAGTCTTTAAAGACATGAATATGTACGAATGTTTGGTGACATTCTCATGCATTTAAGGGTAAAAGAAATGTAAGATGAAGTTTTATAATATCTCATTGACACTGTTATTGTCATATTTGCATACTGAATTATGATTGGTCTATTCTTTCTTCGGTTTATTTTGCATATACTATCAATGTCCCTCGCTCTCCCTTTCTCTCTCTCTCTCTATCTGTTTAAATTAATAACGGCTTCAGTGAATGAATGTGATGCTGCTTTTATTGAAGTTATAAAGATTAATTATAAAGATTGTTCTACAGTAACTTTACATTTAAATAACTGAAGTAGATAATGAGCTATTCATGATGCTGATAAGACAAGCAACCAAATAATGGCACCTGTCTGGTGGATATATTTCACAGTGAAGTTTCAGCAGCACATTTGGGACCAAAGTCGTCTTGGAGTCGCTCGGTGTTGGTGATTGTGTTCAGATACTTTATTTCTGCAACAGTCTTATTTTTGGTTGTTTATTCTGTTGTGAGTGAACGCAGCTCATGATGGTTGTGATCATCCTCTCTGCGGTCCTGATGTTGATCTTTCAATGCGCCGTCTCTGATGTCGTAGAAGATTTCAGTAAATGTGGCAAATTCTTCTTAGAGAATCAGCCTCCACAGATTCCTGGTGTTCTGAAAGATTCAAAGTCAGCAGATCAAAATCGCTACAACATCATCTGTCAGAGATATCAGAAAGCTTTTAGATTTGCAACACTTTACGACATCACCAACAGAATCCCAGTGTTCTCAGCCTACAGATACAGTGGAAAAGGAAACTTCAACCGGAAAGACCTAAAGCAAAACTGGATGATTGAGCCTCAGGTGATGCTTCTTACTGATGTATTTCAGTATCTCACATTATTTTTTTTAAGTAATCAGTTTCTCTTTTTATCTGTCTTTCTCTTCCTACTTCTGTTTAAACCACCATCCATTTTTTGCATTTCAGCTTGAATCTGAGATGAATGAACCATTTAAGATGATGCAGAATCTTGACAAACAGGCTACTGATGAAGACTACAAGAGCAAAAAGTTTGACCGTGGTCATTTATTTCCAGTCTCACACGCACCTGATGAACCGACGGCCAGATCCACATTCACACTGACCAACATTGTGCCGCAGTATAAGAGCTTTAACCAACACATTTGGTCTGATATTGAGAAGAGTGCTACAGGGCTCATGGACACAAAATGCCTTGTCAAGAATAAAGTCTCTGCGTATGTGATCACAGGTGCTGTACCTGGCAGTCTATTGAACGGTAAAGTGAATATTCCCTCGATGATGTGGACAGCATTCTGCTGCAAGAACAAGCAAAACTCATGGTTCTCCAAAGCTCACTGGGCCACAAACAACGATGATAAAAAGAAAATGATTAAGACTGAACAAGGCAGTCTGGAGGAGTTAATTATAGCACTGAAAAAAGAGAAACTACAAGTCACGCAGATCTTCAAGAATAACTGTAAATAAAACCCCAAAATATAAAGAGCAGCAGAGCACATCCACCATTGTGCTTTTATATTTTGGGGTATTGTGATGAGAAATGGTCTATGAGAGCATGTGCCATTACTCATGTTAGATATGTTGCTGGCTTGCTGTAGTGCTTATTGACCATTCCTCACTTTCGCTTGAGGAGATAACTGATCTTCTGATATAAACCTGTTTCATATTGGAGTCTGTTTCAAAGCTATAATACTGCTGTTTTTTTTTCATTTGTGCATTGCCAATAAAGCATATTTTGTGTGTGGATATTTTGGAGTCTCTGAGGTCTATCCAAAGTGCAAAAACAAGCCATTAAAAAGTACCAAAAATCCCACTTTTACAGTACATGACAACAACACTTTCCAGGTTGCAGCACCTTTTTTAAAGCTTTTTTAAAAACGCTCATACACTGAAATGTTTTTTTCTTTGGATTAAAGTAAAAAAATTGCATCAACTTGTTACAAATAATTACTTTTTTAAAAGATTACATTGTATAGAATTAATTATCCATTAGTCATCCAAAGCAAAATGTGTCTTTGAACCAAATAAAGTTTTTAAGTTTAATTAAATCTCAAATTATACTTTTTTTTCTCTCTCTCTTTTTTACTTCTTTTCAAACCAAATATCCAAACAAATACAATGAAATAAAATCTATGTAATATCAAGACCTTTCTTCACTTTCAGAATGTGTGATTTTATCATCTGTGAGATATGAATGACAAAGTGTTGTCGTGGAATCTTTGCCTCTAATGTACAGACACTTGGGTTTCTATGCCATAAATATTTATTAAAAACATAACAAAGCTGAGGTGGTCAATGGAGCATCTGAAGTTACACTTTGAGGGATGGCCTCTTCAGCCAATGAAATCGTCTTATGCCTCCCTAGTTTCATTTTTGCCGTCTCCCTTCCAGCTGGTCACCTTTGGCTCATTCTTAATGTCTTAACATCTTAACGCTAGCTAAGCTTGGCATTGTCTGCACCAGTCCTGCTCATTAAATTATCCTTTCAATATCCACATGCACATTTCCCTTTTGATCCTACAAAGTTTGACAAAGAATCTGTCATTTTTGTTGCTTGACACAGGCATCCCGTCTCCAAGGTCTCCTACTTTCTGTACTACATCAAATAATCAGAATAAATCAGAGTATTAAATTAATAAAAGAACGATTACATATGTAACATACTGAATAATATTGATAATGCAGCTTATCATAATACATTGATTGCATGTTGTCATTTTTAGATCATTGCATATTGCACACATATTAATTCAATTATCAAAAACAGATTAACTGAACAATACAAATATTCCATAATGTCACAGACAAACGTTTATTTATTTTGTCGAAAAATATTTTTTTTACAATGTGTATAATATCAGACAAAGCATCCTTAACACATACACATTGTATAACAATGAAAATGGCTTTCCACGTTGGCATACCTCAAAGGAAACACAATATTTCCATGAACAGTCAATTAGAAATGACTTTAAACAACCAAGCATTTCAAAAAATAAAACATCACATCCCAAAGGCCAATCAAATTTCTGATGCTACTGTTAAAACAAATTTGGGTCAAAAACTGCTTTAAAAGTGGCATTATAGATCCAATAAAATAAAACATGTCATCATGCCGTGGAGCTGCAGAAGATGGCCCTGGCTCCGCCTCCCCTGCCAGAGCATCACACAGTTCACATCTCATCACTTTTATGCAGGACCCATCCACACATATTCCCTTTAATACATTTCTAAGTTCAGGCCAGTTAGTCCCCAAAATCAGCGGATGGGTGAGGCGGGAACTAACCGCAGCCTCTACTCTATATTTTGTTCCCCGAAATTTCATTTACAGGGTCACCACAGGGTATTTGTGAATATCCCTATGCACACACTTCCCCCTCACCATTTTAGCTGTGCCCAATGCCTCGAGTTGAACCAAGCGTTGGTGGATAGTGGTTTGATTACAACCGGTGTCCAGCAAAGCTTGGTTAGAACCCCTCTTGATTCTTACCGGTATTCGGTATGCTCCGGTTCGGTCAGGGGCAGCCTGCGGGGCGTCGTGATCTGGACCAACGTCCCCAGCTCCATCATGGGGCATTGATCCCAGAAGTGCCCCAGATCCCCGCAACTCCAGCAGGCCAGCCCAGACGCCACTCCCGCACCTGCGTCAGTGGATACTTCCACCTGAGGGAGAGAGCGACAGGGCACTGTAGAGGTGGGGGGGTGTCCACCGCCTTGGGCCCTGGGGAGAGAGCAAAGTGAGAGGGGAGAGGGGAACACACAGGGGGAGGGGGAGGAGAGAGAAGAAGAGGGCTCTTCCGCCCTCAGGTATGCCGCCATATGGTCCTTCGCAAGCTGGACAGCTTCCTCAAGCAACGTCGGCATTGGTACTGGACCCACTCCGCTAGTCCCTTTGGCAGATGCAGGATTAGCTGCTCCAGTACCACCTGATGGACTACTCCCATTTCCGGCACACGTCTCGGAGCCATTGGGAGAAGACACGTGGGCGGTCGGACCTCCCAAGCTTCAGGGACCGGAAGAGCTGGTGGTACTGCTCCGGATTCTGACCCACCCGCTGTAGAATGGTCTTTTTTAGGTTTGCATAGGCCAGGAGGTTAGCCGCCGGCAGTTGTTGAGCAGCAAGTTGGGCTTCCCCGGACAAGAGCAGAAGGAGCCGGGCCGCCCACTGGTCACGCGGCCAGCTCCAGATCTCAGCAGTCCGGTCGAACAGATCGATGAAAATATTCTGCCCCCATCTTCAGGAGCATGGGTGGGGGCAGGGGGCTGTGGTTGTCCGGGGTCAAGGTCGGGGCTCTCTCCAGGCCGAGTAGGCTCCGGATCACATGCCAGTCCTCTGCTTGAGCTTGCATGATCTCAAAGAATCAGCGATCCTGGTCCTGGTACAGCTCAAGCAGGGATTGTTGGTGGCTCTGATGTAGGCTGATGAGGGACTGGAGGACCTCGGCCAACTGGGAGGACTCCATGGGGCGTACTTCCAGATCCCGGGTTTCGGCACCAGTCTAAGTCACTGTCACTGGTCACTCGTGTCATTCTCTCTCTCTCTCTCTCTCTCTCTCTCTGGTGGTGGCGTGGCTGTTTATATACCGCTCTTCCTATGCTCACTGGAAATAGAAACAGGTGTTAATACAATTTAATGCCAACTTTTAAAATACATCACTGAGCTATACATGAATCTGATTCCAAAAAATAAAAGGGAGACATGATAACAGAAATGAAGATTAAAAAGTTATTGTCAATTCACTGGTCACCATTTTAAATCGTAATGTATGAAACAATTACATTAAAATCAGTTTATGTGTAGGGTCTAAATTTCCCTTAATGCCGACAGAGCGTTATTGTTGTGCATAAAACATGTTCAAACAATGCGAGGAACGCAAAAAAAACACTAAATAAGCAGGATCACTTGGCACGTAATGTCCTGCACAGGTAGAGCAGGCATGAGAAAAGTTGTTTGGTACAGGGGATCACACTTAAAAAGGAATAATTCACCCAAAAATTAAAATTCTCTCATCATTGACTCACCCTCACGCATCCTGGATCTGTATGACTTTCTGTCTTCTGCAGAACACAAATTAAGATTTTTGGAAGACTATCTCAGCTCTTTTGGTCCATACAATGAAAGTGAATCGGTGCTAAAATATTGAAGTTCCACAAATCACACAAATCAGCATAAAATTGTCTAATCCATGTGCCTCCAGTGGTTTAATCCATGTCTTCAGAAGCTATATGATAGAAGTGGTGAAAAACAGATCAATATTTAAGCCCTTTTTTATTATAGATTCTCCTCCCTGCTCAGTCAATCTCCACTTTAACTTTCACTTTCTTCTTGTGTTTTTGGTGATTCACATACTTCATGCATTTCGCCACCTACTGGGCAGAGAGAAGAATTACTAGCAAAAATGACATTGACTTAAATATTGATCTGTTTCCCATCCACAGCTGTCATATCAATTCTAAAGTCATGGATTAAACCACTGGATTACTTTTATGCTGTGATTATGGGCTTTTTTGAGCTTCAAAGGCCTGGTCACCATTCACTTACATTGTATGGACCAACACAGCTGAAATATTCTTCTAAAAATCTTCATTTGTGTTCTGAAAAAGTCATAGACATCTGGGATGGCATGAGAGTGAGTAAATGATGAGAGAATTTTAATTTGGGGGTGAATTATTACTTTAAGTAGCTCATGGGGGCACATTGTCCTCCTTTTGAGATACAATGTTCCACATTGATTTAGTTCTTGTATCTTTAGTTCAGAAATTGTTGTGTTCTCATTCTAATGAATGATGCGCAATGTTCTGAAGTTTGTGACTGAATGTTCTGCTGAAATATTGCTCTGAAAATGTTGATACTTCTCTATCTTTATAAAGGCGAAGCATAATTACACATTATTTTATCATCTCTGAGGTGGTGGTGGCGTAGTGGCTAGAGCACAGGGCGGCTAATCAGAAGGTTGCTGGTTTGATCCCCACAGTCACCACCATTGTGTCCTTGAGTAAGACACTTAACTCCAGGTTGCGCCGGGGGATTGTCCCCGTAATAAGTGCACTGTAAGTCACTTTGGTGGTGGTGTAGTGGGCTAAAGCACATAACTGGTAATCAGGAGGTTGCTGGTTTGATCCCCACAGCCACCACCATTGTGTCCTTGAGTAAGACACTTAACTCCAGGTTGCTCCGGGGGGATTGTCCCTGTAATAAGTGCACTGTAAGTCACTTTGGATAAAAATGTCTGCCAAATGCATCAATGTAAATGTACTTTCCTGGTAATTTATTATACAAATTAACCCTCTCTACATCAGGGGTCAGTGTTATAAAAAAAACTAACAATATAATTACAAAATGTTTTATTTATTCTATTACATTAATATTTCTAAAGCACTCAAGTTATTCAGCCAAAAGCAGTGAGAGATTTTCTCATTTCCTTGTTATTGTTGTTTGATTAAAAGACTTTATATGACATAGCCGACTAGACACGCTCACTTCGGTTACATGTACATTTTTGATGCAAATACACTTTTTGTCCCACTGTTTATTCACTTTAGATCAAACCAACTGCATTTATATTAATGCCTCATCAAGACATTGGGCACTGGTGGAATAATAAAGCATATTTGATCATTTAAGATCATTTGAACATTAGGTCCGCATTAGTGCGCACACATTAGCCGTCTGTCAATCAAACAGCGCGCAGATGTCAGGAAATAAAAAGTGAATCTTTTATATTTGATCTAGATCAACCAGTGTTGCTCTTGCTATCACGATTGGTGTAATGAACACCCCTGTTCTAGATGTAGAACAGAGGCTAAGTATGGAAATGTACTCAAAAGTTTATCATCGATGTCGCTAACATCTGTCTTTTTTTTCAGATAAACATCAAGATAATTTTATTGCCCAGCCCTATTGATAACTGCATTAATCTCTCACATCAACCCAATAATCTCAGTGATTGTTCAAATACAGGCAACGTTATAGTCACAGAATCTAGTAAGCAGACATATGAAATTATCATCGATATGTTTCTTCAAATTCAAGGCAGGATTAATGCTGATATCTGGCTTGAGCAAGTTAAACTCATATGACATGATCAAGCAATTGGCCTCTTTCATTGTGAAAAGCCCTTTCAGGTACGGCCGTGATGTTCAGGTGTTGAACTGTGTTTGAGGGATTAATCTCCACATAACAGTTGTGTCGGATCTACAGCTGCCATTCAAGTTTTTATGTGTGATTTGATTTGACGGGAGTCACGAGACTCTCTAGTCAATCATGTCGATAAATAAAAATAAAATCAGGTTAGGGAAGTAATGTTCTTTAATGTTATTTGTTGCTCTCCGTTCTTCTTCTTTCTCCTACTAATTTGTTTCTTTCTTGCATATTCTCTGGACTGTATTATTACATGTTTTACTGACTCAACCCCACACCAGCTGCACAACCCTGTTGGATGTTTACACATGCATTATTTAACCCTGTACGCCCCAATCTGAGTCCTGATATAATACATTCTTCTTTCCTTCTTCTCCCTGATATCCTTCCCCAACCGACCGACGGTTGTACTGAATTTAAATGTCTCCCCTTTTCCTCATTATCCCTTTTATTTCTGATCTGTATGATATTAGAAGTCTGCGTCTTCATTTCCTTTCACTCCTACATGAGCAAAAAAATCCTTTTCCTGTTTGATTGTTGCATGTTCTATAAAATCTGGAGAATCTCCCTCAATGTGTCTTGTCTATCAGAATATTCAGCATCCAAACTTTATAATGCCAAACTAAGAGAGGTCTGGGTATCCGAGCGAGTATTGCCGCTGACTATCACACCTGGAGTCGCGAATTTGAATCCAGGGTGTGCTGAGTGACTCCAGTCAGGTCTCCTTAGCAACCAAATTGGCCCGGTTGCTATGGAGGGTAGAGTCACATGGGGTAACCTTCTCCTGGTGGTGATTAGTGGTTCTTTATATACCTTTGTAATTGTATTAGTTACATTGTAAATGTAATTAACACGTAAACATAAAAAACAAAAACAGAATTACATACAAAAATAGCAAAAATCTATTTGAAACCTGTGGGGTGTTGGAAGTATGGAATGATTTTAGTGTCATTTTGATTCATGAATGCACACACAATTATGCATGTAGCTACTAGATAAATGTTGAGAATGTATTTTACTAACCACAAAGAAATGCCATTTGATCTGAATCTGTGGAATTCGGGATTGAATGATTGTGCAGCGATTTGTACAAATACAGACATATTTGCAAATAAACGTGTTCTGTTCTACATTAATAAATCAAAAATTGCTCATGCAAAAATGAATCAATGCATTTCTGGATCAGGCCACACGAGTGCATTTATTGATTCCTTGTTCGAGTCGATCCTGTTCAGTTCATTTGGGTTGTGAGACTTTCTTTCCGCAGTTTTCAACATTGACGATCCACACGCAACTGAAAGGCAAGGCAGGCAGCTACCACTAGCAGTCGCAGAATTACAGTCTTCAAATTTATCTAGTTAAAAAAATAATTTTTAATTTGTATCAAGCAGTATTATGTACTGAATTATGTTTTGTCTTTTTATTTTTATTTAGATATGGAAAAATTATGAATGATTTGTTCTCACTATAAAATAGACCATGTTTTACATTCATGTAAAAACTACAAGTTATACGAAGGGTAAACATTAACTTCATTACGATTAGGCTACGATGCTGGAAATGACGGAATTTGCGTAGCCTACTAACATAACGTTACTTGACAAACAATACTTTTGGGAAACGCACCATTCAAGTCATGTTCTATAGTTAAGCTTGAAGATTTGTCATCCAGTTATGTAGTTCAAATTTGTTTTACTTACCCAACCAGCTTGTTGCTTTAAAACGGTATTATCCATGTTTTAACAACTACCACGGCGGTCATTTTGACCGTTTTTAAATTTTGTTGAAATAAAACCCATATAACCATAGGATCATGACTTTTCTTAAATATGTGTATATTTTATTCTAACATTGCTATTTTATTAAAATTTCAAAACAAAAAAGAGTTCTGAGAATTTCTACCTTGAATGGCCATAATGGTCTTTTTGACCGCACACATTTCAACGTTTGCTACGTAAAGGAACAAAGGGCTGTTCACCACGGAGGTGCTGAGAAGTGACAATGCAACACTCACAGTCTATCAGTGCAAAAGAAGGAAAGCACTGTTCACACAGCTGCTGCCATCACAAGTGGCCAAAAGGCAAAACCAGACACCACAACAGAACCAAGTTCGGAGTAGATGTGCTAGTTCAAATGGCAGGAAATACTCTATGAAAGCAGCCACACGTAGATGGCCAGTGGCTGTGTTTTATAATATCCTTGACCTGGCTGCGATAAATGCTTCCATCATGTTCAAGAAATGCACAACTGAGAGATTGTCATGGAGGTACTTCATAATGCGATGGGCAAATGAACTTCGCTCCGGCCATATGAGAGCAAAAGCCCCACAGTATAACAGATTCATTTATTCGTGGATTTTGATTCCAGTGTTGGCTGTATAGGATTGTTTCCGATTCATTTCCAATAACTCCAGAGCGTTGTAAAGTCCAAAAGTCAACATGTTTTGAAAAAGATAGATGTAATAATTTCCAAAATTCACAACATGTTTTTATCTAACGAAATATTCTGCCTCAATCCGCGTTTAGACTTTCAAAAACATTTTCACTCTGGTGAAAAAACTTGCTGGACACAAAGCGAGGAACCTTCCGGGGCAGTCTAGCAGCTAATATATATATATATTGTATAGTCTAGCACTATTATATATTACAAAAAAGATCGTATTAGGCCTATCTGCGTTCACTTGGTGCTCCATTTAATCCATATTATTCTATTTTATTCAAATTGAGGATTTTGTTACATTTTTGTTACAAATTGAGGACATTTTTTAGGTTGATGACATCATAAAAATGACGACAGACATTAGAAGCTTCATTCTAAAACCTCAATAAAGTTTCGAATGTAAATATGACATGTAAAAAAAATACATTTGGTACAGAATGACCGCTATGGCCATTCTAGTAGTTACAGAATTCCGGGAGCTCTAGTGTTAAAGGTTCTTCGGGAGAATGTGAACAATGTCCATTATCACCTGTTCTCAAACCAGGGCAGGCCAGCTCGGTAATTCTGCGACTGCCATCTAGTGGTAACTGCCTGCCTTGTATGGGATTACAATCCTGCCATGATTGAAAACTGAAAATAAAGTTCTGAAAGGTTGAAACTAAGTGTTCGAAAACTCAAAATCTTACAAAAAAAAGTTTTGCAAGATCAAAAAATAAGATTTGCAAGCTTGCAAAATGTAAAAAAAATAAAAATATCTCTGCAAACGTTGTTTTAGAGTTTTCCTTCTTCAGAACTGCAACATTTTTTTACGATGTTGCGCAATCATTTTTTCAGAGTTTCGAATTTGTCTGTTAGTTTGTTTTCCAGATTTGAAACCTTGTAAATGGTGAT
The DNA here is from genome assembly GCA_032164185.1 of Moxostoma hubbsi. NCBI lineage: Eukaryota > Metazoa > Chordata > Actinopteri > Cypriniformes > Catostomidae > Moxostoma > Moxostoma hubbsi. The sequence continues at coordinate 40,125,403 of JAVLUX010000026.1, read as the reverse complement.
CTGAAAACTGGTGTGCGAAAAGGTGAAAAAAAGTTTTGAAACTCTGAAAACAGATGTTTGAAAGGGCGAAAATTATTACATTACATTACATTTGCACTCCTATTGCAGACTATTTTTTCAGAGCTGAGTTTACAAAACCCACTTTATTGATTGCTTAGAAGTGTTTCGCTCCTTCAAGTGTTTTGAACGCAAGAACTTTTTGTGTTGTTCTGCTGAAGTGTTGTTAATGTTTTCTTCACTGTATAAACTGTGTGTTGCTCATACAGCTGAAGTTTCACTTACTGCCCCCTGGAGTAAACAGGTGGTACTGCAAGCTTGTATTTCTCAGGAAAGCTTGAGATTAACTGCATACATTTTTTTAACGCGTTATTTTTTGTAAAGTTAAATCGACAGCCCTAACAAAAATATGTCCGTATCCACCAAGATGCCACTGTTGGGCCCTTGAGCAAGGCCCTTAACCCTATCTGCTCCAGGGGCGCCGTATCATGGCTGAATCTGCACTCTGACCCCAGCTTAGCTGGGATATGTGAAAACTAATACATTTCAATGTATATATGCAAAAAACTGTGTGTATAATGTGTGAACAAAATAAAGGATATTTATAATATTGTTATTGTATCTGTTGCAGTAACATAATGTGACCAGCAGATGTCGCAAAAGCCTCGACATAGTGAATAATTCACCAACGCGATTAAATCATGATTAGAACATTCACAAGAAAACATGAATACACATGAATACAACTGTTATTTGTGTGTCAGATATTATTTGCTGTTGTAACATGTTGTAACGGCATTAAAACTTCTGACAAAAACACGGTTACTACAATATTACTAAAGTAAAACCATTATTAATTTAACTCAGATCAAACCTTTCTCTCAACTTAACAATAAAACAAATAAATGTTTCTTTTAAATATTCTAATGTTCATGTTGTAAAGACTTAATTACAAATACACTGTTTGATCATGAGAAAGTTTAATGAGGCCCTATAATAATAGCTGATTAAAGCAACATGGAGTGAAATTTACAATTAATATTTAAATATATATATATATATATATATATATATATATATATCAATGAGCCAGAGAAAGAGAACAAAGAGGGCAGTTTTTCACCAATTAGTGCATTTTGCCCATTAAAGATTCTGTTAGTGATTTATTAATGGAAAGATCAGCGGCCTTAAACAGACGTGAATTTCAGTTTGATCTTGTTTAAACCTTGTTTGCTCACGTAACTGTCAGCTGTAATAAATTATATAATTTAATCCCCATTAAAATACAATACGTAATAAAACAAGATTTCATTAATGATTTATATTTAGCTTATGTAAATAACAATATTCAATAATTGTATCTACATTGAATAAGGGACAATAAATGAATACATACTAATACAACAATTATTAATTTTAATATCTATTTCGTATGTTAAACTTTACATACACATGAAAGTGCCCCATTAGATCAGTTTAATTCTGAAGAAGTACGGTTTTCCATAACGTTTTCTCCTGTAAATGCCAACATCATCATATATGTCCAAAGAACTGAAGCCTGTCAACCAAAACATGAGCTCATTGCTGTCATTAAGTGAGTCTGCTTTATTATTCTATCTGTTACTCCTGGTCGGCTACTTCCGTATATATGTAATTCATAGGTTTATGTCCTACCTACGTTTAATGGTGCAACACTCAAATATTTAATAGTGCATAAAGTGTGACTTAGAGCCCATTTACACCATGACTAGGCTGAGTTGTAACTTACGTATAGCTGGTGCAACCGGCCCCTGGGGCGGACTGGCCATTGGGAGAACGGGTTTCAGGATGACATTGGAAGCTGACACTTATGGTCCTCTGCTTGTCTTGGTGTCCCCATTCCATGGTGCGAATTTCAAAAAGATTAAAGCATAAAAACATCTGTCCACAGACAGCCTATGTGGAGCTTGTTAAATAAGTTACAGGTGGGATCATCCCATTCCAACTGACATAATGTGTCTAATTTAGGTAGTTTATGGACATCAGTTTACTACAGTCAATGATCAAGGTATGTATAAAATAACATATTTACATGACTCTATTGAGTCCCACTGGATTATATGCAACCTTCAGAACTTAAAAATTCCTCTGACCATGAACAGCCCAAATTTTTGAATGGGATAGGTTGTACATGGGATGTCCTGATCTCAGTTTCTGGATGAAATTGGAAGCTGAAATTTACAGTCCTCTGCTTGTCTTCATTACATGGTGTGAATTTCAAAAAAATTGGAGAAACCAGAAAATTCAGCTAAAAAAAAACTCCTTTGTGTTTTTGGTCAAAATTTTTGACTTTCTCTAATCTTCCTCATATTTGCACCATGAATAGAGGATCTTGTGACAAGCATAGGATTACAAGTTTCATCCTCATATGTTATCCAAAAGCTGAGATTTGGACATCCCATGTACAAACTATCCTATTAAAACATTTAAGCTGTTCATGGACAGAGGAATCTTTAAGTTATGATGGATGAACATGCAGAAGGATGCAGGATGCAGTGCAGAGACACCTAAATAGTTTTTTTTTTTATCAGATTAAATGATTATGGAGCTTATAAAACATCTGTCCACATACTGCTGTTTTTTAGCTATGGTATCCCAAGTATAACTTATTTGATGGGCCTCAGATAGGTAGTCTCTGGACAATCCATTTTCAAGACATTTATTATTTAGGTGCATATTTTATACTTCATTTAACATATGTATGCCATTTAAAATAAAAATGTCTGTCCACAGGTAGCCTACGTGGAGCCTGTCAAATAAGTTGCATGTGGGCATGACTAAGCAATAAAACAGGATGTGCCCACCTGTAACTCATTCAATGGGCCCCAGTTAGGTAGTACGTGGACAACACATTAACAACACACATTTAATTATTCATATTTATTGACAAAACCAAATTTTATATTAATTATTTATAATGCTCAGGACACCATATAATATATGTATGCCATTTAAAACTCAATGCATATTTTTACATAAAACATCTGTCCACAGGCAGCCTATGTGGAGCCTGTCAAATAAGTTGCAGAGGATAGTGAGGACAGCTGAGAAGATCATCGGGGTCTCTCTTCCCTCCATCAAATACATTTACACAAATCACTGCATCCGCAAAGCAACCAGCATTGTGGACGACCCCACACACCCCTCACACAAACTCTTCACCCATCGAAGCATTCAGGCCCTCACGGCCTTCTTCCACCAAGCCATCAGACTCCTCAATACTCAGGGACTGGAGTGACACAGACCTGTACACCATCCAACTTTTGCACATGTCCAGATTTGCACTTAATTCATTGTCACTTTATACCTGGCTGTTACCCCAATAACTGCTATGTCCATAGAACACTACTTCATAGTATGTTATGTTTACATTTGGCATGTTTCATCTTTTTGCACTACTCGAATACAAATGTGTATTGGTCAGCGATGCACTGTCTCTCACTGTGCCTATTGTCCTGATCCTTTTAGTAATTTATAGTACTGTCCCGTACTTTTTGCACACGTTGCACGTGCACTTTATATAGGTATGTTATTTAGTCTGTGTAGTCTCATGTGATTTTGTGTTTGTCCCATGTTGTTTTATGTAGCACCATGATCCTGGAGGAACATTGTCTCGTTTCGCTGTGTACTGTACTAACTGTATATGGTTGAATGACAATAAAAACCACTTGACTTGAGGTGGTGGAAGTGAACAGGAAGTGCCCACCTGTAACTCATTCAATGAGCCCCAGTTAGGTAGTATGTGGACAGTGCATTAACAACATACATTCATTTATTCATATTTATTGACAAAACCTCATTTATAATGATCAGAACACACCATTTAACATATGCATGCCATCTAAAGAATTTTTGCATAAAATCATCTGTCCACAGACAGCATACGTGGAGCCAGTCAAATAAGTTGCAGGAGGGCACTTCCTCTATGACCTGGTGAAAATAACCTTACATTTGATGCTAAGACCAGGGGGGTTTGAATACTTCATCGTACGGCCCTTACAAACAACATATTTAAAAGCTATGTCCCTTAGAGTTTGGGAGAGCACTTAACTTTAATTAAGCACTTAACAAACTCACTCACTCACACAAACTATAATAATGACTTGACAAAGCCTCAGATGACATCCTAAAATAGATGTGCAGACACATATAAGGCCAAAACTGCATATTCAACTGCTGACCAAAACAGTTTACGGCTGTTAATGGGAAACAGAGTGAGACTGTATCATCAGTGCGATCAAACGAGAGACTAAAGATTGATATTTAAGACTATATCAGACGTACTGCACTAAAATTCAAATTTTTTTATATTTTATTAATAAGTACATGTGAGAGAGGTGAGATAACATCCACTTTGTTCAAACACATTTAGTTTAAATGAGTAAAATCTAAAAATTCTGGAGAGAGCAAGTGAGAGAGAATAGGTGTGATGTTTAACACCACAAACACTCAGAAACTATAGACATTTCTGAGAAGTAGAGTCATATGTTTCTTATGCAGTGTTTAAGTGTGTGTGTGTAACTGTAAGTGTTAAAATACCATCACCACATCATGTTTTATTAATGCGATCAATTCCGATAAGAGACTGTGCCTCAGCTTCAGTCTGTAGGTCAATGTGTGGACCCTTTTGTGTGCAGTGAAGCTTAATCGACAAAATACATTTCGACTCGTCCCTCCTTTTCTTTAAAAAAAGCTAAAATCTATGTTACAGAAAAGCAAATCATCATTTTAAATGTTCCTATTGGTGATGAAACGTTATACATCACTGCAAAGCTTTTTATTATATGATGTGATAGTACACCTCCACGCCATGTGACGGCTTGCTGTCACACAGAGGTCCGTCTCGCACCGCCAGTCTGCGTAACTCAGTACAGCTCTTGTGGCGTTCTCCATTGGGGCCCCTAGTGACAACTCATCGACACAATGTCCAGTGATAGGGAACGTCATGGTTACTCAAGTAACCTCCATTCCCTGATTGCGTGAAGGAGACGTTGTGTCCCTCTTGCCACAACACTGAATCAACCGCTGAAATGGGCGGGTCTTTTGCTCGGCTCCTCAGTGCGAAACCTGAGTTTGTCTGCAAGTGCCACTCCTTTTATACCCATATGTCCGGGGGAGTGGCATGCAAAATCCACACGGCAATTCTCATTGGCCTTTTCTCAAAGAATAGAGATGTCTGGGCTCCCAAGAGTGAAGCCCTAATGTCAACTCTTCGACGTCGGGTGAGTCACAGATAGGGAACACACACACACTCGCATACACAAGCACAAGCACAAACACGCACACACACACACACACACACACACACACACACACACTCGCATGCACAAGCACAAGCACAAACACGCACACACACACACACACACACACACACACACACACTCGCATACACACAAACACACACGCACAAACACAAGCACAAACACACTCACAAACACACGCACAAGCACAAACACACAGACACTCACACACACACCCAGAATTTCTTCATTTACAAACGGTTGCAGCAGTTTATTTTCTATTTCCTGAAACTGGAGAACAACAGAAAAACAAGAAAGAACACTAATAAAGTATAATCTGTAGAACAAAATATTATATTGATCAAAAAGTGTTTGAATAAAGTGGATGTTATCTCACTCTCTCATGTGTACTTAATAAAATATTCTACAGTCTTAAAATATTCTTATTTTAGTTCATCTGATAAAGTGTAAAATTACAATCTCTCGTCTCTAGTTTGTCTTTCATCACACTTCTACTTCAATCTTTTTGTACTAGACCAATTATTTTGGTCAGCTCATTTAGAAATGCGCATATATAAATGATGAACACATTAATATGCAATTAGACGAGCAGTAATACATGCTATATGCAGCACTTCTATGCAGATTTAGACTGACCAATCACAGTAAAGAGGGTGGGTCGGGGCTCTATATAAAGGGAAGTTCTTCTCCTGATAGTTTATATTTGGTTGTTGACTCTGTTCATGATGGTTGTGATCATCCTCTCTGCGGTCCTGATGTTGATCTTTCAATGCGCCGTCTCTGATGTCGTAGATAATTTCAGTGAATGTGGCGATTTCTTCTTAGACAAACAGTCTCCACAGATTCCTGGTGTTCTGGTAGATTCAAAGTCAGCAGATCAAAATCGCTACAAGTTCATTTGTCAGGGTGCTAAAGACAACTACACCTTTGCAACACTTTATGACACAACATCCAGAATCCCAGTGTTCTCAGCCTACAGATACAGTGGAAAAGGAGACTTCACCCGGAAAAATGCACAGAAAACCTGGTCGACTGAGCCTCAGGTAACACTTCAGTGATGGTTTTGAATCTTTTTGTCAGAAGTTTTTAACAGAAACATTTTGATAATTTATCTTGATAAAGTGATCTTGATAAATTGCACATATTCCGATTGCATTTCTTTTAGGGCTGGTATTGAGACAGATTTCCCCATTCAGTTCACTTGATTGACAGGTGAAAATTCAGATTGTGTCGCTCTCTCTCGGAGTAAACATACACTTGCTGAGCACATTTAGGAACACCTGTACACCTACTTATTCATGCGATCATCTAATCAGCCAATCATGTGCCAGCAGTGGATAAAATCATGCAGATATAGGTCAGGTGTTTCAGTTAATGTTCACATCAACCATCAGAATGGGGAAAAATGTGATCTCAGTGATTTGGAGCGTGGCATGATTGTTGGACAGTGGCATGATTGTTGGACAGTGGCATGATTGTTAGTGTTAGACGGGCTGGTTAGTGTATTTCTAGAATTTACTCATAATGAAACACAAAACACGTCCAGTGAGGGGCAGTTCTGAGTATGACACACAAAACACGTCCAGCGAGGGGCAGTTCTGCGTATGAAACACAAAACACGTCCAGCGAGGGGCAGTTCTGCGTATGAAACACAAAACACGTCCAGTGAGGGGCAGTTCTGCGTATGAAACACAAAACACGTCCACAGCGAGGGGCAGTTCTGAGTGTGACACACAAAACACGTCCAGCGAGGGGCAGTTCTGCGTGTGAAACACAAAACACGTCCAGCGAGGGGCAGTTCTGCGTGTGAAACACAAAACACGTCCAGCGAGGGGCAGTTCTGCGTGTGAAACACAAACACGCCCAGCGAGGGGCAGTTCTGCGTGTGAAACACAAACACGTCCAGCGAGGGGCAGTTCTGCGTGTGAAACACAAAACACGTCCAGCGAGGGGCAGTTCTGCGTGTGAAACACAAAACACGTCCAGCGAGGGGCAGTTCTGCGTGTGAAACACAAAACACGTCCAGCGAGGGGCAGTTCTGCGTGTGAAACACAAACACTTCCAGCGAGGGGCAGTTCTGCGTGTCAAACACAAAACACGTCCAGCGAGGGGCAGTTCTGCGTGTCAAACACAAAACACGTCCAGCGAGGGGCAGTTCTGCGTGTGAAACACAAAACACGTCCAGCGAGGGGCAGTTCTGCGTGTGAAACACAAAACACGTCCAGCGAGGGGCAGTTCTGCGTGTGAAACACAAAACACGTCCAGCGAGGGGCAGTTCTGCATATGAAACACAAAACACGTCCAGCGAGGGGCAGTTCTGCGTGTGAAACACAAAACACGTCCAGCGAGGGGCAGTTCTGCGTATGAAACACAAAACACGTCCAGTGAGGGGCAGTTCTGCGTATGAAACACAAAACACGTCCAGTGAGGGGCAGTTCTGCGTATGACACACAAAACACGTCCAGTGAGGGGCAGTTCTGCGTATGAAACACAAAACACATCCAGTGAGGGGCAGTTCTGCGTATGAAACACAAAACACGTCCAGTGAGGGGCAGTTCTGCGTATGAAACACAAAACACGTCCAGTGAGGGGCAGTTCTGCGTATGACACACAAAACACGTCCAGTGAGGGGCAGTTCAGCGTAAAACACAAAACACGTCCAGCGAGGGGCAGTTCTGCGTATGAAACACAAAACACGTCCAGTGAGGGGTAGTTCTGCGTATGAAACACAAAACACGTCAAATATCCATGTGAGGATCAATATTGGGATCAATAAAGTCACGATTAAATAAAACATCGATTTTTACTCTTATCAGTGTTTACTGACACCTGATTCTCTTTTATACATTTCTTTCTTTTATAGCTTCAACGAGACGAGCAGGCCACTAATGCTGATTACATTAATAACACACTGAATGTGGACCGCGGTCATTTATTTCCCGTCTGTCATGCAAAGGATGTTCCCACAGCCAAATCAACATTCACCCTCACCAACGCTGTGCCACAGAAAGTGAGTTTTAATGCTGGCAGCTGGCAGCGTATGGAAAACTATACAATGCAGCTGATGGATTCCCACTGCCTCGACAATAATAATAAGGTGTTGGCGTATGTGCTGACGGGTGCCGTACCTGGAAACAACACATTAAATAACAGAGTGAATATTCCCAAGATGATGTGGACGGCGTTCTGCTGCTACAACAGTAAGACAAAATCCTGGTTCTCCAAAGCACACTGGGCCCCGAATGTAGATGAAAATGTGAAAGACAGCAAGAAAACGATTCCGACAGTGAGTCTGAAGAACTTACAGGATGAGCTGAAGAAGACTTGGGGAAAAGGACTGAAGCTCTTTACTAAGTGCGATGAGAAGAACTCACAATCTTCAATCTAGTATTTCATCAGTTCTATGATTCGTCCCGTGAGACGTCATGTGACATCCTGTGAGACATCATGTGACATCCTGTGAGACGTCATGTGACATCAGCAGCTCCACACTGAATCTGTGCACACAGAAATAAGAAAGATCTGTCATTCATGAAGTTCTACCTTCTGCCCTTTAATTGCTTATTAAATATTTCATCTCATTAAAAATGCTTCTTTGTCCTGATCATCATGATGTTTCATCACTTTCTTGCTTTATCGCTGCATTCTCTAGTAAAGAGGCACATAAGAGGAAATCATGTTATAATCGCTCTCGTATCTGCTAAACAATCTCTAAAGTTTGATTTTAAGATTTGGTCTGTTTGTATTGTTGCTTTGAAACTTGCAATAAATGAATGAAAGATGCGCACTGATGTGTGAAAGAGTGTTTATGTGTGTGAAGTGATGTACATACTTATATACAGAACAGCAACACAAAATGAGTAGTATGATCCAGAGGTGGGAGTAAGTCACTCATGTGCAAGTCTCAAGTCATATGAAATTCTGATGGTTTACTGCAGTTTCCACATTCCACATCAGTTTAAAGACAGTACATGTAATATAAAGCAGAGTTTTATTTTCAACATTAACGAACATTGCATTTCTCCTTGGCCTATTAAGGCATCTGTCTAAAGTGCTTCTCATATGACACTGTTATAGTGCCCAAATAGTACTACATCAAAGCCAAATACAAACAGAATGGAGTAGAAAATAAAATCAAGTGTATAAAAACAAATACAAAATAAATTAACATTTTTGACATTACATCAAACCATGAAAACATTCAAACAATTGAAGTATAATTGTTTTAATATGCCACTAAATGGCATTCTTCAAGCATGCTTGACTTTGACATGAATATCCCCTTTAACTTGTAACGGTGGCGGGTCCAAAAACCAGGTTGAATTTTGGATTCTAAATAGTTCCAAAAAAATATTTCCGGGCGACAGACAGGTCAAGCCTGTCTACTGGTAGATTTGAACCCTTATGGGATAGCTCACAAAAAAACCACCATGTTACATACACAAAAAAAAAAAAAAACACCACAAACAACTGAATGCAGTTAAATGTTATATATTTTTACCCCCAACCATAATACAATCATAACACAATGACAAAACTCTGCAGCTGGCATAAGGAAGTGCGGTGTGGAAGCGCTTCACTCCGGCGTTAATACTGTCAAACACAGAGCGCGTCCGCTCTAGCTTAGGAACCGGTCTCATACACCCTCTGGTAATCCGTGCACCTCACTTTCTTCCCCCTGTCTCCATCTTTACCTTCCTTTTTATCATTTTGATTAATTGTTTTTGTTCCATATATGGGCATGGATTGGGCGGATTTTTTCATGCACTGCCACAAATTTTGAGATACTAGCTAGTGTGGAAATGTCCAAACCAAACCCACCATATATCTATATTAACAAGACTGCTTCGTTTAGGTCATTCTCTTTTTAACAAAGAAGATTTTATTTTCATTCAAAATTGATGGACTTTGAAGGCATCCTTGTGCAACTTAGTGCATGGAGGTGAGAGAGAAAGAGGTGAAGAGTGTGTGTGTGTGTGTGTGTGTGTGTGTGTGTGTGTGTGTTTTCATTCAAAGACGGACCTTAATTGACCATTTCTAGATACTGCATCACATGCACACGGGAAGTGGAATTACACAAGCAGCAAGCTGGTAGCACTTACAATGCGTTGCATTTGCAAAAAATTCAATTAGATAGCACTTTGTAACTCAATTTTTAGCGATGTGGTCGCATTATCACCCCGCCATGACTGAACACACGTTCAACAGGTGCACTTGAGGCAGGGACTGCCGTAACTCTTGAGTAAAGACAGGAGTGTGTGCCTGTTCATGCACCAAAAATTAAGGCAGCTCTGTCCATCACAAATGTCCAAATAGTGGTTCAGCTGAATTTGTGGACTGGAACATGAGTCTCTCTTCTGTTTTTTTGCGGTGTGCTGAGAACAGCCCAGACTGACTCTCTGGCTCTGCCACTGTCATTTGGTCCTGCACACTGGTGGTTGGGGAGGTCTTGCACACCTCTTTGAGAATCAAGTCTGACAAAAGATAAGATAAAACAGTAGTCACAACATGCACTCATACTGTAGCGACAAATGACCATCTTGTCACTCAGAGGTGTTTGTAGGGATATCTGATGCGTGGCTCCAAAACAAACGCACTTCAGTCCAGTACTGTATTTACATACTTTATTTGGTTTCAGTTCAAATGCTCAAACAGATTGCCATCACCAGTTAGCGTGTCCTCTCGTTCTTGACATGGTCAAAAAATGTTTGCTTCCCTCATTCATTACACCTGGTGTCTCTTACTCGTTGGCTACCTTTATACCAAATGAAACCCATACTCCACCCAGTGTTCACCAGTGGAACTACAATAGACCTTAAGTGAGCATAATGGCTCTTATACACCGGCCCCTAATTGTACATGACAGGTAGACATTACAATTCAATACAATATTTATGCAAAGAGCCATTAAAGTCCAAAGCGACACTGTATAACATTGTATTTAAACAATCTTCTGTTTGTTAGAACATATAGTCTTTACAATCAGTCTTTACTTTTCCAGGCTGTCATACAATAGACAAAGCTTGGTCACAGGTCTCTCAAGTACACTGGTTTTAGTTTGTACTCGCACAGAACGTACAAGTCCATTTTTATCAGGAAAAACTTCCAAGACTCGTCCCATCAACCAGGATCCACGTGGGGCTGTAGAGTCCACAATTACTACAATATCACCAGGAACAAAGCTCCTCCTTTCCTTGTTCCATTTCTGTCGCTCTTGAAGCAAAGGCAAATATTAATTTGTCCATCTTCTCCAGAATAAGTCGCACATATATTGGACCTGTTTCCATCTCCTCTTGCTGTATAACTCTGATTGGCCAAAGAGTCCAGGTGGTAGTACTGGTTTGCCTTTCATTTGAAGAAGGTGATTTGGAGTAAGTGGCTCTAGGTCATTAGGATCATCTGACAGCTTTGTTATTGGACGATCATTTAAAATGGCCTCAATTTCACAACACAGTATGAAATCCCTCATCATCCAGAGTTTGTTGATGTAAGATGGAATTTTCTTGACCATTTTGATCATACGCTCCCACACTCCTCCATAATGTGAGCCTCCTGGAGGATTGAAACTCCACTGAACGCCTTCCTGAAGCATTGCCTTTTGAATCTGGCTCTTATTCCATGAATTAAGTGCTTCTCTTAACTCTCTTTCTGCTCCAATAAAGTTGGTACCATTATCTGATCTTATTTGAACAACTTGTCCTCGTCTGCAAATAAATCTGCGTAGAGAATTAATGCATGCATCAGTGTCCAAGGAATAGGCGACTTCCAGATGAATTGCTCTACTTGCCATGCAAGTAAAGATGACCCCATAACGCTTCACCATGGAGCGTCCTCTTTTGACCTCTACAGGACCAAAATAATCCACTCCTACGTTCGTAAATGGAGGAAGGTCGGGAATGAGTGTGGCACAGTGCTGATCTTTATAAAGAATGATAGGATGCTTCCTTTCCTCAGGCATAGCAGCATTCCTCAGTCGTCCTCCAACTCTTATTAGCCCATCTTGAAAGACAGGATCCAACTTATACAACTTGCTGTCTCGTTTTACCCTTAAAACAGATGAAGCTGATAAGGCAGCAATTTCCTTTCCAAACTGTTGCTGTTGACTAAATGCAACAATAGCGGTTTCTGCTTCAGTCAGGTCCTCCAAAGTTAAGTTCCTTGTAGTCGTTGAGAATGTTAGCTTTTGAAGATCATTCTCTATTTTCTTGGAAGATGGCAATACACCCAAGTAATCTAAAGAGGTTTTGATTTCTTTTCGCCTTTGACTCCGTTGCCTAAGAACTTTCTTTAGCTTCAAAAACCAGGCAACAGCAACTTTCAGCTTTATCCAGTCTGAGAAGTGTACAATCAGCCTATGAGTGGCGTTTGTTGCACTCAACACTTCATTTACACCAATGGTGTTCACACTCATGTTCCTCTTTACCTCAGGATCATTGACCTTAAGAGTAGAATCAACTATTTGTACTTGCCACTCTTCCTGTGGTTTCCACAGATAGTGTGGTCCACTGATCCATTCTTCACTTGATAACAGCTGGTCTGCTTTCATACCTCTTGAACAACAGTCAGCAGGATTTTGAGATGTAGATATGTACCTCCACTGCGACGGTCTTGTAACTTCTCTTATAAAAGAGATCCTGTTGGCCACAAAGGTCAGAAAGCATTTGTCCTCATTCTTTATGTATTTTAGCACAGATGTACTATCTGTCCAAAATACTGATTCCACCAATGGAAACTGTAGTTCTGCCCTCAACATCTTGTCCACTCGAGCAGCAAGTACAGCAGCTGTCAATTCAAGACGTGGAATTGTCACATGCTTCAATGGTGCTACTCTTGATTTGCCAAGTAGGAAACGAACATGGACATCCTTGTTTGTCTCCATCCTAAGATATGTTACAGTACCATATCCAAGTGTACTTGCATCAGAGAAATGATGCAACTGAATGTTGGTAAGTTGGTCCAATCCTGTGGGCTTTAAACATCCATCCACCTTAAAGTCTGCAATCCTCTCAAGCTCTTTTAACCATAAAGACCATTGTCTTTGAAGATTTGAGGGTAGCGGATCATCCCATCCATATCTTGTCCTACACAGTTCTTGCAGAAGAAATTTTGCTGTAAGAGTGAATGGTGCCAAGAATCCTAAAGGATCATACACAGAGCATACAATCGACAAAACACCACGTCTGGTGCAAGGATTGTCTTTGATGGTCATTTTAAACTTGAAAGTATCCGATTCAACACACCACAACAAACCAAGAGCTCTTTCCACTGGTAGTTGATCCTAGTCCAGATCCATAATTTTTATGCCATGTGCTCTGTGTTCTTCAGGTACAGTTTGTAGCACAGCACGGCTATTACTGACCCATTTGGTCAATTGGAAACCTCTGGTTAAACACACAGCTGTGAAATCATTGATCATCAAAATGGCCTCTTCCTCTGAAGCTACACTTTTCAGACAATCGTCCATGTAGAAGTTGGCATGAATTGTGTCAATGACCTTTTCTGGAAAATTGGACTTATTGTCTTCTGCTGTCCTACGTAGTGCAAAACAAGCACAACTTGGGGATGACACAGCTCCAAACAAATGCACTTTCATCCTGTATTCCACAGGTTCTTGCTTCAAGTCACCATCTGGCCACCACAAGAAACAAAGAAAATTTGTATCCTCTGTGGCAACTTTGACCTGATGAAACGTTGCTTTCACATCAGCCATAAATGCAATAGGCTCTTGTCGAAACCTCACAAGAACTCCCAAAAGTGAATTTGTCAGATAAGGGCCCTGCAGCAATTGATCATTAAGCGATGTACCTTTGAAAGCAGCTCCACAGTCAAATACCACTCTTAATGTTCCTTTCTTGGGGTGATAGACCCCGTGGTGAGGGATATACCAAACCTTCCCTTTGTCCTGTTTCAACTGATGCAATGGTACTCTTTCAGCATAACCTTGATTGATGACCTCATCCAAGAAAGTATTATATTCTTGATGAAACGTCTTATTTCTGTCCAATTTCCTCTTTAATCCCATGATTCGCTGTTTAGCCACACAAAGGTTATTTGGCAACATGGGATTTTCCATTTTGAATGGAAGATTCAATTTGTAGTGTCCATCCTGAAGCTTAATTGACCCATTTACCTTTTCCATAAATGCATGATCTTCTCTTGACATTTCTTTGTTTTCAGAAGCGATCTCATTAAAGTCGTGGTTATACTGTTTATTGAGCATCTCCTCCAGCTTGTCAACAGAAATCCTATTAACAGTAACATCCGGACATTCACTTGTGTTTCCATTGTCCTTTCTTCCTTGGAGAGGTCCATTCACAACCCATCCCAGTAGGGTTCTAACTGCATAAGGTCCTTCTCCATCACTGTTTTTAACCTCCCAGGGCTCCATTACCTTGGAAGCATTTGCTCCAATTAGCAAATCCACATCAGCAGGAATTTGAGGGATCTTAACACCTTTCAGGTATGGCCATCTATGCAAATCCCCTTCAGTGACAATGTTATCTTTGGACACAGGCATTTTCTCCTGAGTGAAGACTTCCGGAAGACTGTAAAAAATGTCATCATAAAGGCTAGACACTTCCAATCCAGTCAAAATAGAACTACTAACAGATCTTTGATTGCCCATTGTTTTCAAAAGAATATTAGTCTTCTTTCCTTTTAATTTCAAACGACGCATTAAGTGTTCTGAACAAAATGTAGCAGAACTACCAGGATCAAGGAATGCATATGTTTGAATTACCTTTTGTCCTTTACAGGATTTAACTTGAACTGGTACAATTGATAATGCTCATTCTCCATCACCGGCCCCTGTTTGACCATACGCTTGAAGGGCACTTTGGACACAGGCATTACTTAGTGATGGAAGATTCTGTCCTTGAGTGCACACGCTCTCCTTTTGTTGAATATGCAGAATGCTGGGATGCCTTTGGCCACATACTGTGCAAGTCAAGCGCTTATCGCAGTCTCTGCTCATGTGTCCAACACAAAGACAGCCAAAGCAAATACCTTTCTCCTTTAGAAAGTTCAGCTTTTCATCGTGCATCTTCTTTTGCATTTGTGTACACTGCTCCAATAAGTGATCACGTTTGCAGTCCAAACATAAAACTTGGGAATTTGATCTGAAATCAGACACACAACACTGACTTGATTTGTTGTTAGTAACAACCGTTGTTGCAAAGCTGTTTCTAATTGTATTCCTAGGTTGAGGTTTCTGCTGCACAGTTTGAGTACTCTGGATATCACCAAAAAATGGGTCACATGACATTGACTTGACGTTCAACAAATGTTACAATATCCCTGAACTGTGCTCTTCGATTGTGCCTTTCCAATAGTTCACAAGCAACAGTTCTCCAATTCTCCCTTAATTTATAAGGCAGCTTCATGATGAATGTTTTCAAATTACTTGGCATCTCCAGCTCCTTCATATACTCAATTTCTTCCACTGCATTACAGCATCCACGCAAAAAGAGAGCATAACTCTGCAATGAACTTACATCCTCTGATTTTACTGAAGGCCATCCAAGTACTTTCTCTATATATGCAGCAGCTATTTTGAACTCATTGCCAAAATGTTCCTTTAACAATGCTTTAGCTTGCACATAGCCTCTTTGTGCATCCATTTGCTGGCAACTGCGCACAAGTTCCTTAGGTTGACCTTGTGTGTGTTGTTCCAGAAAGTACAAACGATCTCGATTATTGCTGGTTTTGTCCTCTATTCCATGTTCAAAAGCTCTGATGAAAGTTCTATATTGCAAAGGATTACCATCAAACACATGAATATCTCTTTGAGGCAGTGTGCTGGCTTGTTGTTGTTGTACAAGAAGAGCAGTAATCTCATTTTGCTTTTGCATAATACTGCAGATGTTTGAAGTTGATGTTCCATTGCGGTTCTGTATTACACTTGAAGTTTGCATTTGTGAAACAGAATGAAGATCAGATTGCAGTGCGCTGTGAGTTTGCTGAATCACATTCCTTGATCTTGCTTGCTGAGAATAATTCTTTGGCATATATTCCTCAACATGAGGGTTAAGAGTAACTTCTTTGCCGCTCATTGTAGTTCCTTTATCATAATATGCCATCAGAAAGGGTTTTAGGATGCTGATTGTCAGAATTGTTTAAAACAGCAATTTTAGCAGTAGCAGCAGCGATTTCTGCATCAATATCCATTTGCTCTTGTCTTTGCCTCAGTTGTTCCTGTTGTACCTCCAAGGCAGGTTTCTCCTTTAAGCAGTTGCACGTGCCATTAATGCAGCTTTTTCTGCCTCTGCTATAAAAGCATTGCCATCGACACCGGAACATGAAACTTGACTTTCAGTATTCAACCATTTTTGAACATCATCTCTAAACCCATTGTAAATTAACATCTTTCCATTGAACCATGTTTGTTGCTTTTCCTTTTCGGCATTGGGCAAAATAACCATCACAGAATTGTGCATTTCTCTTGCTTCATCACACAGTCTTATAAATTTCCCAAAGGAACATTGCACTTCCTTTTCATACTCTCGGTTAGGCATACATTTTTTTATAATAGCCATCAAGTTGTTTGCTTTGTTGACTTTAGTCTTTCTTGTTTTCTGCAATGCTTCCAATTTTTCTAGTAATGCCCTTGGAGTAAGTTTGATACACCGTTTTTCTTTCACAGACTCCATCTCAATCTTTTCAACCGGCACACTTGTCTCTGTTTGTTTACCAGCAGCCATAAAATCTTCAACACCATTATTCACACTCATTTTCACAGAGTGTTAAGTTCATTTCCCTTGTCAGTAACTATAACTTAAGCAACCAATGCATTGGATTTACGCTATTAAAGGTGTACACACAAGAGTCCTTCATAGGTAGCGCTACACATACCTTGAATCCATTAGCTCGCTTCGTCGCAACTGGTCCTTGAATCATACGTCCAATTAATCCAAAACCACATCGGAATCCGTAGAAAGTTCAAAAAGTTCCAAAGCGATGCATGATAACCCACAAAGAAGCATTTTTTGACAAAGTGTAGCGACAAATGACCATCTTGTCACTCAGAGGTGTTTGTAGGGATATCTGACGCGTGGCTCCAAAACAAACGCACTTCAGTCCAGTACTGTATTTACATACTTTATTTGGTTTCAGTTTGAATGCTCAAACAGATTGCCATCACCAGCTAGCGTGTCCTCTCTTGTTCTTGACATGGTCAAAAAATGTTTGCTTCCCTCATTCATTACACCTGGTGTCTCTTACTCGTTGGCTACCTTTATACCAAATGAAACCCATACTCCACCCAGTGTTCACCAGTGGAACTACAATAGACATTAAGTGGGCATAATGGCTCTTACACATACTGCATACTAGCAGTTATAACACAAAATTGGGTTATCATAAGCAACCATGTCATGACAATCTATATCAACATACTGAAAACAATTTGTGGAGCCCATTTCTTCTATGGTCTGACTTAAATTGGACTACTACCAAAAACACAACATACTTTTTATCATCACAGACACAGACTCCTTGACGTTTTCATGGGTCAAATCATCATGGGTCAACCACATGTTGTCAAATGAAGGATCCAGCAGAGCAGCTTTTAGGTATAGAGGGTCAGAGAAGGGTAAGGTTGCTCTATCACTCTGCCATCTGCCAATCTGCCATCCTCACATTGACAAAGATCCCTCTGAATCTTCTATGGAGTGATCCTTGCAGGCTACAGATCAAACCACTCAAGTAGCACACTTTCTGTTTTTTATTTTCCAGGTGGTGATTAAGAGAAAGAATACAGGGTACCACAGCACTTATGGTCACAATTGTGTAAGGTCTGTGGCTTCTCCAAAAAGTTGAAGGACATCCACTAGTTCCCTAATCTGACTCCACTCTCTAGCTGTGAATACTGTCTCTTTGTGTCCCCCATCTTCAAGATCTGTACACAGTTTGAGTAATATGAAGCTGCAGACTCGGAGCCTGCATCTACAGTCCCGCACCCAGAGTCCCGCATTCTCAGACCCCTCGTTTTTCGAGACAGCGCCTCCTATCAAATTGGATCGGATAAACGTGAAGAACTTAAGCCGAAACGTGAGTATCGTCAATTTTATTTAGCGAATCATTCGATTTCTTTTTTAATCAAACTACTTTATAGCTCATCGATACACCAACACAGTCCATTTAATATTTATAAAGATAGTTTGTAACAAAATTTGAGCCGTTAAATGTATGTTTTTTCGCCTTTTTCCCCCGAAAATATTTTGACAGCTAATACGTTAGCCTTTAACCTTGGACTTTTTGTAGACAAGCCATTGTAAAAATTATTATTGATTAAAATTAGTTGACATTAAAGTAGACCAATTAAATACATTAAGTGTGTTAATATCAAAGAATGTCATCATTAATTATTTAATCAGAATTGAGTAAAGTCACTAATACAATTCTTTCTTCCTTTTTTCTTTGCTTTGTCCTGTTTACAGCAAGATGATGTTTAGGTGATCGTTAAATAAAGTACAGAATTGTTTATTATTAGTGTTTTGTCTATTCTTATTTGAGTTTTGCTTTGCATTCAAATGACCAAAAAACAGGTTTTGTAATGTTAGCATGGTATAATTTTAATTAGACCATTATAGGTTGAACTGAAAGAAAAATTAGAATTTGAATAAATAAAACATTGTAGCAATATAATGTCACATAATATTTTTCAGAAGATAGTTCAATCTGTAATTGTATCCCTTCCATCAGTAATTTTCTTTCAATTAGACCTATGCTCAAAAAATAACTACTGGGTAATTTGTTAGTCAGAGAAAACAGTGAGTTTTTTTGGCACATGCATTAAGCAGGGAACGCAAATATTTATTTGGATAACTTTAAATAAAACGCGAACGTAATATTGCATCCTATTGTTTTCAATGGTGTTACGAACTCCCCTGTCTAGGGTAGAGGAGGAACAGTTTAAATGTATCGCCTATAAACTAACGTTGCTGAGCCCCTGTTTTCCCGTCCCAGTAGCAATGAGGACAAGATATGTTAATCATAAAGGTTTATTTTGAAACTTAGATATTCACATGGAAGCAATAAATTAACCTCAGGAGGGGGTAATGCCAAAATAACAAACAAAACAAGGTCTTCCTAGGTTGGTTCATCTGACTAATCTATATACAAAACAAAGATGAAAATAAAAGACAATTCTAAACCAAACTCCCTCTCTAAAACAATAAACAGGAGAAAAAGGTATGTAAAAATAAATTAGGCACCCGCCTCCCTACAGCTTCCTAATAACTCAAATGATAGAATAGGGATTTCACAACCAGCCCTGCACTCAGGAGTTAACAAATGTCCGCCTGCACTCAGGTTAACACTTCTCTAATTGTAAGCTAATTATACCACAGTACATTACCTTACACAACATGAAATACAACTAACAAAACAACAACTAGCATCTGAGAGAGAAGAAAGGGGCTCCGCAAGAGAGAAATTGAGCAATGTCTCTCTCTCATAACTCCAAACTGGAGAGCTTTTGTACAAGACACAGCCACAGGTGCCAATCAGGAGTCAATCCAGTTGATTAGGAACAGGTGCCTCCACTCATCCTACAGGATCAGAATGAAAAGACAGACAAACATTTACACACCCAATATATAAACACAAGATACGTTCTGGAACGTAACACCCCACACTTAGGTTTACAAATCCACTTTTGTAAACAAATCTTTATCCCCCAAAATTATACACTCTAGATAAGGCATCGGCCACCACATTTTCAGAGCCCTTTTGATGCCGAATATCTAGATTGTACTCCTGCAATATTAATGACCAGCGCATTAACCGTTGGTTGGTGTTATACATCCTGGACAAAAATATAAGAGGATTATGGTCAGTGTACACAACTACAGGAGTACCGCTACCACCCACGTAAACCTCAAAGTGTTGTAGAGCAAGCATTAAAGCTAAAGCCTCCTTCTCGATGGTACTGTAATGAAGCTGACACTTGGAAAACTTTTTCGAGTAGTAGGATACAGGATGTTCCACTCCTCTAGCATCCTCCTGCATCAACACTGCTCCTGCTCCTGTAGCACTCGCGTCTACCTGTAACTTAAAAGGTAGATCAAAATTTGGTGCAGCGAGAACTGGGGCATTACAAAGAATGTCTTTAGCAGCCACAAACGCATGCTCACACTCTGGAGTCCAAACAAAACTCTTGGACACACTAAGTAGGTCAGTCAGAGGAGACACAACACAAGCAAAATTTTTGCAAAACCCTCTGTAGTATCCCGTCATTCCCAGGAACCGGCGTAACTGACGTTTGTTAGAGGGAGTAGGGAACTCTAACATGGCAGAAATTTTTGCTTCAACCGGTCTCACCTGTCCTTGACCAACCTTTTTTCCAAGATAAGTCACAACCGCCTTTGCAAATTCACATTTTGCTAAATTCAGGGTTAATGACGCTTCTGCCAAGCGTTGAAAAACACACTTAAGAGAATTCAGATGATCTTGCCAATCACTGGAATAAACAATTATATCATCCAGGTATGCTGCACAGTTTGGAAGGTTAACGAGTACCTTATGCATTAACCTCTGGAATGTTGCAGGTGCGTTTCTCATCCCAAAGGCGAGAACTGAATACTGCAGGAAGTTATCAGGGGTGACAAAAGCAGAAATCTCTGAAGCTCTTGGTGTTAAAGGAACTTGCCAGTAGCCTTTTAAAAGGTCAAGCTTGGTTACAAATTTAGCAGAACCCACTCGGTCCACACAATCTTCTAAGCGGGGCAAGGGGAAAGAGTCTGGCTTAGTAATACTATTCACTTTGCGATAGTCCGTACAAAAACGAAAGGTTGAATCCGGTTTAGGGACTAATAAACAGGGCGAACTCCAAGGACTTTCACTTGGTATGGCAAAACCATTTTGGAGTAAATATTCAACTTCGGCCCTCATGACTTCACGCTTAGCAGGGTTCACTCTATACGGAAACTGTTTGATTGGCAGATTCTCACCAACATCAATATCATGAACAAGAACATTCGTCTGGTTCGGAACATCAGAAAATAAGGTAGGATGTACTCTGATCAGGGTATCCACTTCACGACGTTGATGCTCAGGAAGATAAGACAGGTAAGAATCCAAGTCAGCCAGTATGACAGAGTTCTGCAAGCGTCCACATGAAAATTTTTCATCACACCTAGTCAATCCATCATCTTCAAGTCTATACACATTAGGAAGAACAGTAGACATGACAGGTGAAATTTTAGTTGAGTCAGTAACCTTACCGCCACCCCTTACAATATAGGGCTTTATCATATTTACGTGACAGACTCGAGTTTGCTGTGTACATCCCCCCACAAGCCGACACAGACCGGGCACTTAGGGAACTGTATGGCAGTATAAGTGAGCAGGAAACCGCGCACCCTGAGGCCGCGTTCATTGTTGCCAGGGACTTCAACAAAGCCAACTTCAAAACAATAGCACCAAAATACCACCAACACATCAGCTTCAACACACGAGGGGACCGGGTTTTGGATCATTGCTATTCTCCTTTCCGGGATGGCTACAAATCCCTCCCCCGCCCACCATTTGGCAAATCTGACCACTCTTCCGTTCTGCTTCTGCCCGCTTACAGGCAGAAACTGAAACGGGAAGCACCCGCCCTCAGAATGATCCAGTGCTGGTCGGACCAATCAGACTCTGCGCTACAGGACTGTTTTGATCACGCGGACTGGGAGATGTTCCGGTCTGCCTCCGATGGCGACATCGAGGTTTACGCTGATAGCGTAACGTGTTTCATCAGGAAGTGTGTAGAGGATGTTGTTCCAACCAAAACAATACGGATCTACCCCAACCAGAAACCCTGGGTTAACGGCGATGTTCGCGCGGCACTTACTGCGCGGACCACCGCTTTTAATTCCGGAAACGCGGAGGAGCGTAAACAAGCCAGTTATGCCCTCCGTAACTCCATCAGTGCAGCCAAACGCCAGTACAGGCACAAAATTGAAGAACAGTTCAAGACCACTGACTCCAGAAGTATGTGGCAGGGAATTAACATCATCACGGACTATAAACAGAATAAAAACTCCGCCATGAACACCGCTGCCTCTCTCCCGGACGAGCTTAATACTTTTTATGCTCGTTTCGAGGACAACAACAACACCGCCCTCGCGGAGAGAGCACTCGCGGCCGATACTACAGACGATGATTCACTCTCCGTCTCTGTTGCGGATGTAACCCGATCCTTTCGACGGGTGAACATTCGCAAAGCCGCGGGTCCAGATGGCATTCCGGGCCGCGTCATCAGAGCATGCGCAAACCAACTGGCTGGTGTTTTTACGGACATTTTCAACCTGTCCCTCTCCCTGTCTGTAGTCCCCACATGCTTCAAATCATCAACCATTGTGCCTGTACCGAAGCAATCAAAAATCACTTGCTTAAATGACTGGCGTCCTGTTGCCCTCACCCCCATCATCAGTAAATGCTTTGAGAGGTTGATCAGAGATCACATCTGCTCTGTTCTGCCCACCTCTTTGGACCCATTGCAGTTTGCCTACCGTAACAACCGCTCCACTGATGATGCCATTGCATCTACAATACACACTGCTCTTTCCCACCTGGAAAAAAGGAACACATATGTGAGAATGCTGTTTGTAGACTACAGCTCAGCATTTAACACCATAGTGCCCTCCAAGCTTGATGAGAAACTCCGGGCTCTGGGCTTAAACCGCTCGCTGTGCAGCTGGATCCTGGATTTCCTGTCAGGCAGACGTCAGGTGGTTAGAATGGGCAGCAACATCTCCTCATCACTGACCCCCAACACTGGAGCTCCGCAGGGCTGTGTTCTCAGCCCACTCCTGTATTCCCTGTACACACATGACTGTGTGGCAACACATAGCTCCAATGCCATCATTAAGTTTGCTGACGATACGACGGTGGTAGGTCTGATCACTGACAATGATGAAGCAGCCTACAGAGAGGAGGTGCACACTCTGACACGCTGGTGTCAGGAGCACAACCTCTCCCTCAACGTCAGTAAAACCAAGGAGCTTGTGGTGGACTTCAGGAAGAAAGACAGAGAACACAGCCCCATCACCATTAATGGAGCACCGGTGGAGAGAGTCAGCAGCTTCAAGTTCCTCGGTGTCCACATTACTGAGGAACTCACATGGTCCGTCCACACTGAGGCCGTTGTGAAGAAGGCTCACCAGCGCCTCTTCTTCCTGAGACGGCTGAGGAAGTTTGGAATGAACCAACACATCCTCACACGGTTCTACACCAGCACTGTAGAGAGCATCCTGACTGGCTGCATCACCGCCTGGTACGGCAATAGCACCGCCCACAACCGCAAAGACCTGCAAAGGGTGGTGCGAACGGCCAGAAACATCATCGGAGGTGAGCTTCCCTCCCTCCAGGATATATATAACAGATGGTGTGTGAAAAAAGCTCGGAGGATTATCAAAGACTCCAGCCACCCGAGTCATGGGCTGCTCTCACTGCTTCCATCAGGCAGGCGGTATCGCAGCATCAGGACCCGCACCACCCGACTACATGACAGCTTCTTCCCACAAGCAATCAGACTTTTGAACACATGATCTCTCACGATCTACAATCAGCACTGCACTTTATTAATCCTCATTTGTCAATATATTCTCGCTCCCATTCAGTTAATGTGTATATATATATATATATATTTATACCATTACATAGTGTATGTGTATTCTACACTGTGTATTGTGTACATTTGATATGTTAATTGTTGTGTAGGTATGTGTACATTTGTTATGTAAATTGTTGTGTAAGTATGTGTACATTTGTTATGTAAATTGTGTTGTGTAAATATGTTGTTTATTGTAAAGTGGTTTATGTCTCGTCACTGTCATTACTGCAATGTTGATCGGAACTGCACACAAGAATTTCACCTGCTGTTGCACTCGTGTACACAGTAGTGTGACAATAAAGTGATTTGATTTGATTTGAATACAGTAGGCTACGAATCTGAAAATAGCAATATGCTTATATGCTGATAATAAATGTTAATAAATGTTTTTTACCCAAATAAAAAGGTCACATTTATACACATGTGCAACATATATTTCAAAATATGCCAAAAATGGCCATTTTCATATTTATTTTTTCCCCAGAAATATGTGGAATTTAAATTGTACATAAATGCTGAAATATATGAACTCGATAGTATTTGTTTGTATTTATCAGAGTTCAATATCAGACAATGTAATAATTGCAACCGGCGGTTATTGAATCCTCATTTGTGTTTTTAGTTTACAGATTTATTGCACGTCTATTTTAAACTTTGAGAAGTTTTCTTGCATTGCAAAACATTTGAATATAAAAATAATTAAGGGTCTTCCAACACCCCACAGGTTTCATCTAGATTTATGGTATGTAATTCTGATACAAAAATAACTTCCAAAAATGTTTCCGCATTTTGCGGACCAAAATGATTGAATTTTAAAAACCATTTCTACAGCAATGATAAAAACAGTATTTGACTGTGCTTGTATAACAGATCAGCATCTAAAACTCAGTCATGTAAATCAGAAAGAATACAAACTCAAGCATTAAGAATATGATGTGGAGCATTTCCATCTTCTCCAACTCCGGTTTTGCAGGTATAGTTGTGTGAGATGCCAATAAGAAGACATTAATAATGTCACACTGGGCTCATTTAAAAGGTCAGACAGATCAGCATCCCACCAAAAAGGTGTTAGAAGCATGTTGGGAACATGGACAAGGAAAGGAAACTTTGGTTGGATTATTGAAGATTTAGTTAAAGAAATTAAATTAAAGGTGTATAAAGTTGCATCAGTAGTAACTTTACCTCCATTATGGATTATGCCAAAACCCAACCAAGGGACACATACAAATGCACAAACACAAAATAAATCGATACATCATTTCTACATAACTGACACACATCTTACAACAAATTAAGAATAGTTACAATTTAATAAAATTGGTATATTGACGGGTATATTTGATGTAAAGTTTTGAAATGTGTTTCCTTTGCCTTATTGGAATAACAATATTTTCCGGGTCCAACAGAACGTTCCTCTTGCTGAAATTTTCTCTTTAAATGGAATAATATGGCGTATATGACTATTGGTACATTTCTAATCAAATAGATCAATTCCTCCAAGAGTAGATTGTATATTAACTGTATTCCTTGGATTATATATGAAGAGACATTTAATAAAGTAAATGAACCCACGTGAGATTGCTTTAACCACTGCACTAAACTCTTGTGCAAGTCAAAAAATGTCCTGAATCATAAAATAAGGAAAGGATACAGCTAATAATGTTTTTTGGGGGGAAAGTGACGTATTCCTGACAGAGATATCACTCTATAAAGTGTCCTATATGGGGTGGGAAACTATATGGACAGCACAGCTTCAGGCAAGGAGACACTGCTGATGACATTTGGACAAATCTGAGGCAGCTTAGAAGGTAAATAATGACATTTCAAATTAAATTAAAAGGCTACCAAATGTTTGAAAATATGGTTGGGGATAAAATGTATTATAAAGATATTTATCATGTCAGAAAAATCTAAAACTCGATACCTCCATCCGCTCTGCAGTTGGAGAGCACTTCTTTCATTTATGAGTTTTCTTTATTAATTTCATTCTCAAGAACTAAAGATAGTGACATACACAATGAGAAAGACTTCAGCCTTTGACAGAAGCTCATAAAGGTCCCGTTGTAGTCAGATAAGTGGACCGAACGAGTAGGAATAATAAAAACTTCCATGAGCATCTTCCCGAGCTGGCAGTGGCAAATACCAATAAAAGTGTGTTTTTTATTTCGTTTTCTGAACTCGCGTTATACATTTATAGTTTCAACATGTGCGCTGGTCAGCTACGGTTGGTAATCACTGTTTCGTCTTGTTTCACGAAAGGTTTCCTGTTCAGTCGTCTCATATTAAACGATTTATTCCTTTATTCTCTTCTGCTTCACCTTCTAGAAACATGACAGAACAGGGCAGGTCTTCACAGGTGAGTGTCATCTCATAAGCACCTAATGGAAGATCACCCTTATGAGAACGTACCATGAGTACCATGTTTATATTTATATATATTTGGGTGGATAGTCATCTTTATAGGAACACCATAGTAAAGTCAGAGTTATTATATGAGGAATAATATGTTCCCTAATAGCACACGTACAACTCACAGACGTCTATTAGACATGTGTGACTCTGGAAAACATCTATTTTACATGTTTGCTCATATGCAGATGTTTCGCAGATTGTGACGCTTTCCAAAAGATCTCAAACAAACATCTCGGAGACGTCTGTATGAATGTAAAAGCTGCTTTAACTCATTATGAATAAGAATAATATGTTTCCTCTGGTGGTGTCCATAAAGTATGTGCTTCATAATCTTATGATGTGTTATTGACTAACACACATTAAATGTGTATTATATACTCACGTTATACAGATGTTTATTTATTACAATTATCATTTACCTTTATACAGTCTGGTGTTATGAATAACATTGTCCAATGTGCATTTCCAGGTTAATTGAATCCGAATTGATGGATTTATAAATATTATTGACACGTGTACAAATAACTGACATGTCTGAATAAATGAGCAAAGACCCACAAGTGTTTTAATCCCAGTTCTCCCCTTCATCCCAGCTCCCCCTTCATCCCAGCACCCCCTTCATCCCAGCTCTCCCTTCATCCCAGCTCTCCCCTTCATCCCAGCACCCCCTTCATCCAAGCTCCCCCTTCATCCCAGCACCCCCTTCATCCCAGCTCTCCCTTCATCCCAGCTCTCCCCTTCATCCCAGCACCCCCTTCATCCAAGCTCTCCCTTCATCCCAGCTCTCACCTTCATCCCAGCACCCCCTTCATCCCAGCTCTCCCCTTCATCCCAGCACCCCCTTCATCCAAGCTCTCCCCTTCATCCAAGCTCTCCCCTTCATCCCAGCACCCCCTTCATCCAAGCTCTCCCCTTCATCCCAGCACCCCCTTCATCCAAGCTCTCCCCTTCATCCCAGCACCCCCTTCATCCCAGCTCTCCCCTTCATCCCAGCTCCCCCCTTCATCCCAGCACCCCCTTCATCACAGCTCTCCCCTTCATCCCAGCACCCCCTTCATCCAAGTTCTCCCTTCATCCCAGCTCTCACCTTCATCCCAGCTCTCCCTTCATCCCAGCACCGCCTTCATCCAAGCTCTCCCTTCATCCCAGCTCTCCCCTTCATCCCAGCTCTCCCCTTCATCCCAGCACCCCCTTCATCCCAGCTCTCCCCTTCATCCCAGCACCCCCTTCATCCAAGCTCTCCCTTCATCCCAGCTCTCCCCTTCATCCCAGCACCCCCTTCATCCAAGCTCTCCCTTCATCCAAGCTCTCCCTTCATCCCAGCACCCCCCTTCATCCCAGCTCCCCCCTTCATCCCAGCACCCCCCTTCATCCCAGCACCCCCCTTCATCACAGCTTGTCTTTGGTGAAATGAAGCCGTGTCAATTAAAACACTTTATTGGAAGAAAAGTTACATTTTGACTAATTAAACATCAGTATCACCTTTTCATTTACAAACAGAAACACAAATCCACAGCGCAACACAATGAAGTAATGTGGAATATTGGTCACAAACATGCGGTCAAACAGACTTAAAAGACCTTTATTTTAATTAAGAAATTTGCGTTTGTTTATTGTCATTAGAGGTAAAGTAACACATTTTATGAATCCAGCATTTTCAGACTTTACTGCTAATTATATGTTAACGCTGAAATGTGTTTTTGATCATAATCTCGCGAATAAAACTTCAGTGCGTGTTACAGACAACAACACAAACATTAAAGCATCATAGACGCCATTTTTCAGTTCTTCTCTTGACAGTTTTAGGGGGGTGCACCGTTCCTGGTCTGAGGTCAGTTATGTCGATATCATTGATTATTCTTGTTATTAGTTCTTGTGAGCGTTTAATTAATTTTGACCACTAAATAACACTTAAATGGTTCTCCATCTGGATCCCTCATTTCGGTTAGTTTGACATTGTGTCTCGAGACTAGAAACAGAAAACAGGCCATTAGTATCATCATGGCACTGTCCAGTGATTGCTCAGGAAAACTGTGGATAACTACACATTTCATTAATCACAGTAGATGGAAAATGAATATTTTTTAACTATTAAGATTATTAAGAAACCCTTTATTGATAACTAATCTACAGTGGGTGCATCTCAATCGGCTCCCAAACTCCCTATGAATCGGTATATCGTGAACATGAATTCGGGCACTGGTAAGGGTGTTCATCCACTGAACATTGGGACACTTATGACTCAATTACCTGCGACACGATAACGAGCTCACGCATTCAAGTTTAATCAACACCATCGCTGTATAAATTACACCATCATTCATTTACGTTGATGATATTCAAACGTACAGTGTTATTATGAAAGATAAATTACGTTAAATAAAAAAATAAGAATTTAAAGAAGTGTATTATAAACCTATTTTAACAACTCTTAACGTGTTCTGTGCTTTCTTAATCTGCTCATTTTTTTTACATCTATATTAATTTGTAATATTGTCACGTTAGATCCTCCACAAGAGATAGTTTTGAAATTGGGATCGGTCAACGGATGTAGAAAGGAAGTCCCGCCTTACAGGTAAAAGAGCCAATCACCTTTCAGAAACAGACATGGACTGTCAATCATCTCCAGAACGCGCATGCGCATTAACCGCACAAGCCGGGAAATTTGCGTTTGTTTAGCGTTATCAGAAACACATTTTATGAATCTAGTGTCTTCCGATTTTACTACTTTAAATATTTTAACATTTAAAAATGTTCGTAATCTCGCGTCCGTTATAAATATGAAGTTCAATTAAAGCGCGAATAAAAGTTCTACGCGACTTAATTACACCAAGATCAGAATTAAAACACACTTACAAGATCATGTCATTATACGCTCACCGTTAATACATCACATTACGCAGTTTTTCAGTTCTTCTCTTGACAGTTTTAGGGGGTGCACCGTTCCTGGAGGTACTGCAATACCAGGTCGATGCGTGGAGTGGACGGAGCAAGCCCCTATTCCATCTCCCTGATCCAAAAATCAATTTAATATATGGTCCCCGGGTAGGGGACGTATCAGATATTAAACTGATAAGAACAGATTTTTTTTCTTTCGAAAAAATTTTTATTGTCACCATTTCTCTTTCACATTCATATTTTACACAATTATTATTTTCCAGCATTTTTTTCCACACAATCTTTTCATTTCCCTAAAACCACAAAAACAATTAGTATAAAACGCAACTTCATAATAATCTGAAAAAAGGGGCAATTAATCAAGCCACATTTAAGACCCTACTAAAATCATAAAATGTGTTTAGTATTGTACATAAAAGCCCATATTTTTTCAATTGTGTGTTAAAAAGTAATGTAGTAAAAATAATAAAAAGGCAACTTGGTGCCAATTTAAAATGCCATCTGTTGTTCAAGACCAGGAGGAGTCCCTCTCAAGTTGGCCATCATCCCACTCTCCAGGACAGGCACTCCGTCTGCCTTTTCCGTGCTCAGAGGAGATCCCCTCTCCTCCTGCCCGCTGGCCCGCTGTTCCCGTAGCCGGTGGTGGTAAGGGTGCATCTACGGGCGACCAAAGTACGGTGGCGGCCGGGACCTCTTCCGTGTGACCCCGTCCCCCTCGTCCGTATAACAGTGCCCGGTACCCCTGCAGCGTTGATGTTACCATTTGCTCGCTCGCTTGGAGGGGGACCGTAACATGTTTCCCCACCAGCAGGTTTCTTGTGGTCCAGATGGCATCCTTGATAGCATTGAAAGTGAGCCAGAGCGAGGTAAATTTTTGTGCAGTACAGTCCTTCAAGCCCTGGCCCACACCAAGGATGGCGAGCTTGTAATCCACCTGGACCCTACCCGCTGGCAGGCACGGGAAATACAGGGGGCCGGTCTTGGCCCACAGGTCCCGCGCAGCACCGCACTCCCAGAGTAGGTGTCGTATGGTCTCCGGGGCACTGCACCCGGGACGAGGGCAGACTGGGTTCTTGGCCATGCCTCTGGAGTGCATCACCGCCCTGACCGGGAGGATCTCATGGGCCACCATCCACGCCATGTCCTTGTGCCTGTTCTGGAGAGTTGGGTGGGCAACATTTTTCCAAACAACTTTGGCCTCACCTAATGTGAGGCCTGGAACTGGACTCACTATTTCCCGGCCCTGCACAAAAGAGACGTGTTCTGTGCTTTCTTAATCTGCTCATTTTTTTTACATCTATATTAATTTGTAATATTGTCACGTTAGATCCTCCACAAGAGATAGTTTTGAAATTGGGATCGGTCAACGGATGTAGAAAGGAAGTCCCGCCTTACAGGTAAAAGAGCCAATCACCTTTCAGAAACAGACATGGACTGTCAATCATCTCCAGAACGCGCATGCGCATTAACCGCACAAGCCGGGAAATTTGCGTTTGTTTAGCGTTATCAGAAACACATTTTATGAATCTAGTGTCTTCCGATTTTACTACTTTAAATATTTTAACATTTAAAAATGTTCGTAATCTCGCGTCCGTTATAAATATGAAGTTCAATTAAAGCGCGAATAAAAGTTCTACGCGACTTAATTACACCAAGATCAGAATTAAAACACACTTACAAGATCATGTCATTATACGCTCACCGTTAATACATCACATTACACAGTTTTTCAGTTCTTCTCTTGACAGTTTTAGGGGGTGCACCGTTCCTGGAGGTACTGCAATACCAGGTCGATGCGTGGAGTGGACGGAGCAAGCCCCTATTCCATCTCCCTGATCCAAAAATCAATTTAATATATGGTCCCCGGGTAGGGGACGTATCAGATATTAAACTGATAAGAACAGATTTTTTCTTTCGAAAAAATTTTTATTGTCACCATTTCTCTTTCACATTCATATTTTACACAATTATTATTTTCCAGCATTTTTTTCCACACAATCTTTTCATTTCCCTAAAACCACAAAAACAATTAGTATAAAACGCAACTTCATAATAATCTGAAAAAAGGGGCAATTAATCAAGCCACATTTAAGACCCTACTAAAATCATAAAATGTGTTTAGTATTGTACATAAAAGCCCATATTTTTTCAATTGTGTGTTAAAAAGTAATGTAGTAAAAATAATAAAAAGGCAACTTGGTGCCAATTTAAAATGCCATCTGTTGTTCAAGACCAGGAGGAGTCCCTCTCAAGTTGGCCATCATCCCACTCTCCAGGACAGGCACTCCGTCTGCCTTTTCCGTGCTCAGAGGAGATCCCCTCTCCTCCTGCCCGCTGGCCCGCTGTTCCCGTAGCCGGTGGTGGTAAGGGTGCATCTACGGGCGGCCAAAGTACGGTGGCGGCTGGGACCTCTTCCGTGTGACCCCGTCCCCCTCGTCCGTATAACAGTGCCCGGTACCCCTGCAGCGTTGATGTTACCATTTGCTCGCTCGCTTGGAGGGGGACCGTAACATGTTTCCCCACCAGCAGGTTTCTTGTGGTCCAGATGGCATCCTTGATAGCATTGAAAGTGAGCCAGAGCGAGGTAAATTTTTGTGCAGTACAGTCCTTCAAGCCCTGGCCCACACCAAGGATGGCGAGCTTGTAATCCACCTGGACCCTACCCGCTGGCAGGCACGGGAAATACAGGGGGCCGGTCTTGGCCCACAGGTCCCGCGCAGCGCCGCACTCCCAGAGTAGGTGTCGTATGGTCTCCGGGGCACTGCACCCAGGACGAGGGCAGACTGGGTTCTTGGCCATGCCTCTGGAGTGCATCACCGCCCTGACCGGGAGGATCTCATGGGCCACCATCCACGCCATGTCCTTGTGCCTGTTCTGGAGAGTTGGGTGGGCAACATTTTTCCAAACAACTTTGGCCTCACCTAATGTGAGGCCTGGAACTGGACTCACTATTTCCCGGCCCTGCACAAAAGAGACAAGAGATTTGTGGTTGGTTAAAAAGGTGACATCCTGTGACTCTAAACCATTTTTCTTTAAAAACTTCTTGATAAAATCATATTCTTTTGGAAGATTAAAAGCAACTGGGGTTGTCAAATCTATTGGTAAAATTTTTAAAACTCTCAGGTAAGACCCCATCCAAAAGCGTGCCATGGCTGCAGTCTTATTTTCTCTGGATGGGGTCATCGCATAGCCAATATGCAGGGCGGTGAAGCGGCTGGCTAAAAACAGGTGGGGGTCTGGGAGGCCTTTCCCCCCATTTTCTGGTCTTTTCTTGATGACCTCCCTCTTCACACGTTCCCACTTGGACCCCCAAAGGAAGTAAAAAACTGCCCTCTCCAGGTCTGAAAGGAAATATTTTGGGGTACTAAAAACAGAACACAAAAGTAAAAACAATGGTAAGATCACTGCCTTAATGATTAAAATTTTTCCTTCCATTGTCATCTGTCTAAGTCCCCAAAAACCCAGTCTTTTTCTAACTTTCCCTATCACGTCCGTCCAATTTCCCCGTCCTCCACCCTCTTTGTCGAATTTAACCCCTAAAATTTTTAGATCCGTCTCTTTAAAATCTACTTCAAGTCCACCTGTGTCCACGTTTCCCCATGGCCCAAAGAGCTGGGCCTCAGACTTATTCCTATTGAGTTTTGCGCCTGAGGCCCGACCATACCAGTCCGTCAAGTCCATTGCTCTTCGTACAGATATCATGTCAGTAGCTAAAAGGGTAATGTCATCCATGTATAAAACACAAGTCGCTGTTAGTCCGCCCGTCCCTGGAATGTCTAGTCCTTTGATCCATTGATCCCTTCTCAAGATCTGTGCCAGTGGCTCAATACAAGCCACATAAAGGAGGGGAGATAATGGACACCCCTGACGGACACCACTACATATATTCACTGCTTCAGATAAGTGCCCATTTACCAGAATTTTGCTGACTAAACCATTGTACAGCAGTCCCACCCAGGCTATAAACCTCCCTGGAAAACCCATTTTTTCCAGTACCTGAAACAGGTACTGGTGCGAGACGCGGTCAAAAGCTTTCTCAAAATCTAAATTTAAGACTACTAACCGAATGTTTCTGTCTCTCGCATAACAGATGGCGTCTCTAATCAGCACTAGGCTGTCCGTGATCTTTCTCCCAGGCACAGCGCAAGCTTGATCTGGGTGGATCACGTCCTCTAAAACAGTTGACATACGCATTGCTAAAATTTTACTAAAAAGCTTACTGTCAAAATTTAAAAGCGTGATTGGGCGCCAGTTTTTAAGGTCAGTCTTGTCTCCTTTTTTATATATAAGTGAAACTATCCCTAATCTAAAGCTGTCGGGAAGTCTGTCTAGGGTCTCCAATTCATTAAAAACAGTCAGAAGTTCATGTGCTAAAATGTCCCAAAATGTCTGATAAAACTCCAGGGGAAGTCCATCCATTCCTGGGGATTTTCCCCGCTTAAAACCTTTAAGAGCATTTTGTAACTCTAAAATGGTAAAATCTTGGGATAAAAGCTCACTTTGACTGCTTATTTTTTTCTCTAAAAAACCTAAAACTTCCCTTAAAGTGTCACTTTCTACTTCTTTGTCACAATATAAGGCCTCATAAAATTCTGTAACACCACTTAAAATTTCTTTTGTTTTGTGCACTTCCCTCCCTCCTGTTTTCAGTAATGTTATTGCCCTGCCCCGTGTGATTATTTTTTTGAAGAAATATCTGGTGCACTTTTCGCCTTCTTCAATGTCCCTTTCTCTGCTTCTTAAAATGACACCTCTACTTTGCGTTTCACTTAACCCTGACATTTCCCTTTTTATTTCTTTAATATCATCACTAAAATCCAATCCGTTATTTAAGAGGTTAAAATATCTCTGTAGTCTTTTTTGCAGCCCCATCATGTGCCTTTTTTCTCTATTTTTCTTATTTTTCCCTACCTTTCTGAGAAACTGTCTTGTTCTAGCCTTTACCATCTCCCACCATTGTGCTCGTGAATCATAAAAGTCTTGGAGGGACTGCCATTGGCTGAACCGCTCCCTGTATTCTCCAACTACGTCCTCATCTTCCAACAAGGAGCAGTTCAGCCTCCACAGCCCTCCCCCTACCGTCACACCAGTGGGGAGTGAAAGGGTGCAAGACAGCATCAAGTGGTCGGAAAAAAAGAGGGGGGTCAATGTTGCATCGGTTGGCGGGCAGTCCCTTGTAAAAACATAGTCGATTCGAGAGGCTCTGGCCCCATCACCACTAAACCAGGTGAAGCCCTCCTCTCCTTGATGCATTTTTTTAAAACAGTCGACTAGCTTAAAATCTTTAACTAAACCCTGCAATAAAACCGATGTCTTGTCCACCTTAAAATCCTCTCCTACCCTCTTTCTGTCTTTCTGCGTTAAAACACAGTTAAAATCACCAGCCACTACAAGGGGAACCCTACCTAACATGTGGGGCTGCAGGTCTTCTAAAAGCTCATACCTTTCATTTTTTCCAGTAAAACCATACACATTTAGAATGTTAAAATCCTTGTCAAAAAAAGTCATGTTTGCTAAAATTGCCCGCCCATCCCTCACCACAGTGCTACCCCTCACCACAAGGTTGGGGTTTTTTATTAAAATAGCAACACCATCGCATTTGTTGTGGTTGGATCCACTCCATAGTGAGGGGCCTGGAGTCCACATCTCCTCCCACTTCCTATAATTTGTTAAAAAAGGCAGAGCACACTCTTGCAATAAAAACACATCTGACTTACAAGACTTTAAAAAGGACAAAACACTCTGTGCTCGCATAATGGACCTCACACTTCTTACATTGATGGTAGAGATAGTGAGTGTCATGAGCAGTATGGTTAAAAAGGGCATGGTATTTAAAACTTTAAAAGTACCTTCAAAGACTACAAAATTCAGCTAAAATCATAAAATTTCTTGTGATACCTGCTCATCCTTTATACCCATGGGGTTGGGGTCAGGAGGGCAGGTGTTTGATGCCTGAAGAGCTGCAGAGGAAGTCTCTTGCAGCTCCTTTGGAGATGATGTTCTTAGCTTTACATGCAAAAAAGACACCTCATTTGGGGATTCTTGGGGCCACATACGGTCCATCTCTTCAATAAAGGAACTATCGGACCGATGGGTTGCCCTCTGCTTTTTCTCCCCTGTTTTTGACAGAGGAGATCCCGCTGGCCTTTTTTGCACCTGAGCATTTGGGAAGGAGTAATCAGTTTCCCCCCTACTGGACTCCAAACTCACCTCAGGCACTGTGACTAGAGAGGAAGTCGTTTCGTCGTCTCCCTCCTCTATTTCTAATTGTCTTTGGGAGGTGGCTTCCTCCCCCTGTTCAAATAAAATGTTTGACTCCACCCCTGTTGCCGCCCCACTTCCTCCTCTTTGCCCAATCCCTGAGGCTGGCTGGGAATTTGAATTTCCCGCCAAAACCTCAGGGACCGCCTCCTCCTCCCTTTGTTCTCTTGTTTGTTCCATCTGTGGGGCGGCCATTTTATTACTTTTCAGTATGTTGGCAAAACTTTTTGGGCAATCTCTGTAGAGGTGGTTGGTCTCTCCACACAGATTACACCGTCTGCCACTGGTACATTCTTCAAAAATGTGACCAATTGCTCTACACTTCCCACACACAATTTCTTGGCAGGTTTCAGCCAGATGCCCAAATTTACCACACTTCCTACATAATTTAGGCATCCCCTGATAGTGGATGTAGCCTCGGTTTTCTCCCAACACAATCATAGAGGGGAGATGTTTCAGGCCCTGGAAGCCCTCAGCATCTTCCCATTGTTTAATAGGAATACGCCAAGAGCAGTTCCAAATGCCATCTTCATCAACCACTCTGACCGGTTGGCCTCGTACCGTGCAAAATCTGCCCAGCCAGACACAAATGTCATCTCCACTCACTGTTTCATTAAACATTCTAACAATCACAGTTTTAAGAGAATTATCAGAAAGCTTTTCTACAGTAAACATGGAGAACTGGGCCTTACAAACCTCAAATTTTTGCCAAAAAACATTCAACAAGGAAGCATTCTTGAAACTTAGGTCAAAACCTTTGTTAAGGGGCAGAGTCATTAAACAATTCAAATCTGTTGCATTAAAACCTAGAGTTTTTTGGATCAGCTTCCTGGAGAAATCGAGACGAGACATCCCCAGGAGCTTCCCATTTACTTCCACTAAATTAAAACGAACGCTGTGGTGCCTCCGCACGCCAGCACGGGCAGCTGACATGTTGAAGGCACCCCCAGCCTACTAAAACAACGTCTATAAAACCAGATACTCAAAGAAATTAAATAAAAAAAATTTAAAACTTACCTTTAAAAAGATTCCCCGAAGAAAAGAACGAGTCCTCTGCTTTAAAACCGGATAAGTCAATGTACCTCCTAAAGGTTGAGTAGTTCGTGAAACTTCCACTCACAAAGCAAGAAACCTATAAGAGGCGATCGCAGCGCCACCCTCTGACCAAACACTTGATCTTAGCCAAAAGGCCGAGAAGCGATACCGGAATAAGGATCCGAGCAAAGGGAGTCATTCAGACAACTACAGATCTCACTGACGGTGATATTCATAATAATATCAGACCATTTAAAACTAGAAACGACTTACAAATACAAACTTCAAAATTAAACACCCACTCAGAGACTGTGTGAAGAGTTTGGAGATTCTCGTCAATAACAAGCCGAAAAACCTTCAAAATACGCGGATATTTATTTCTCCCTCTGTTATCACGAGCTCTCCATCATCCAATCAAACACGAGAACAGTGTTTATGGACAATACAACTACTTAGAGTCTCTTTCTAATCATAAAATAATCCGCTTTTCACAGGAAAGTCTTTCTGCTCATGTTCTGACCCCAGATTCACAAAACAACAGGAGAAAATGAAGCTTTTGACACATTTCTTTCCGTTCTTCTTCTTCTTCTTCATCTTCTTCTTCTTCTTTGGATTTTTACGGCAGCTGGCATCCCTTGAGTTGCCATTACCGCCATCTTCAGGCTTTATCTACCCTTTACTCATACTAGATCCGCTTATCTAATCCAGTCCTCTTCAAAAAAACAAATAACCATTTCCTACCCTCCACACTCTCTCCATACTCCAATAAACTTTTTACTGTATTATCTACCCTTCCTATATTTTGTAACTGTCTGTGTTATCATTTCTTGTCTTTCCTGATTAAATGTCCTGCATGTTTTAAGAACATGTTCTACTGTTTCAGCCTCCTGACACTGTTCACACATTCCTGTAGGATGTTTTCCTATAATTAAAAGTGTACTATTAAGATTACTATGTCCAATTCTCAACCTGCTTATAATTACCTGCTCTTTTCTATTTGCCCCCCTACTTCTTGATATACCTACTTTCCTTTGAATTTCATATAAATGTCTTCCTTTTGTTGCATTCTCCCAGCTTTTGTTGCCATTGTTGATTTACACTTCTCCACACTATGCCTTTCCCCTCTGATTTTGATCATTTAATATTGACTTCTACATCTTCTTTTTTAATTGCTTCTTTTGCCACCTTATCTGCTTTCTCATTTCCCTGAATTCCCAAGTGTGCAGGGACCCACATAAATATGACATTTTTCCCCTGCCTCCTTATTCTTGAGTTCATAAATAAGACTTCATACAGCAGGTTCAGATGACTTCTAGATGTACCTTTCTCCATGCTTACTAGAGCTGACACAGAGTCACTACATATTAATATTTCCTTATCACTCATTTGTTCAGTCCATTCCAACGCCATCAATATGGCAAACATTTCAACTGCAAACACACTCAGACAGTCCGATGTTCTTTTACTGATTTCTACCTTATATTTAGGAATAACAACTGCAGACCCTGTTGCCTCTGTTTGCATATTCTTTGACCCATCTGTGAAAATCTGAATACTTTCTTTATACTTACATTCCTTATAACTATAATATACACTATTTAAATCAGCATTCTTATTATTACGTTTAATCTTAAGTAGCTCCAAATCTACACATGGTGTTTCTAATTCCCAGACAGGTCTGATGGGCCACACCACATTTGCACCAAACTCTTTATCATAAACCCCTGTATCCTTTGCCATTTGATCCCCTCCAAAACTGGTTTTCTTTGTTGTCTCCTTCTCCCAGCATGCCTGCATCACCTTTTTAGCTGGATGACTATCTCCATGCCCTCTTAAATTAACCCAATAATTAGCCCCCAGCTGCATTTCACCTGCTTCAACTTGGAGAGCACATACTGGGGAAGTTTTAACCGCTCCTACACACACTCTTAAAGCCCGAGCTTGTATAACATCCAGGTCTACCAACACAGATTTGGCTGCTGACCCATATACAATGCTTCCATAGTCTAACCTTGATCTTATTAAGGCTATATATATGTATTTTAGCGATGCTACATCCGCTCCCCACCCCAATCCTGCAAGACACCTCATGACATTAATAACTTTTTTACACTTATCAACTACATATCTAATATGCTCCCTCCAAGTTAATCTCACATCAAACTATACTCCCAAAAAACGAAAACTTTCAACTCTCTCTAATTTATTCCCATACAATTTCAAATACCATTCTTTGACTTTCTTCCTTGTAAAGAACATAACTTTTGTTTAACATATCATATGCCTTTTCCACACCAAAAAATACTGCAGACATCATCTCTTTATTTATTTGCGCTTTCCTTATTTCATCTTCTAGCCTAATCACTGAATCTATAGTACTCCTTCCTTTCCTGAAACCGCTTTGATATGAAGCCACCATTTCTCTTTTCTCCAAGTAGTATGTTAACCTCTCATTCACCATACGTTCCATTATCTTACAGATATGGGATGTCAAGGCAATTGGTCTATAGCTTCCAGGTCTACTGGCATCTTTTCCTGGCTTCCTTATTGGAATTATTATAGCCTCCTTCCAACTCCCCGGTATCATTCCATCTATCCACACTCTGTTGTACAACATTAATAATTTTTCCAGACCTTCTACACTTAGATGCTTCATCATACAATAACATATTTCATCTTTTCCTGGTGCCATCTGCCCTGCTTTGTCTAGTGCCCTTTTCAACTCTCCTATTTTAAAGGGAATATTCTGCCCATCCTCTATATTACTTTTCCTTCCCATATTTTCAGATTTTGTTTTCTCTCTAGCTCTTCTACTTTCTTCCTGCAAATTATTTGAACTATGTATTGCAACAAAAGTTTTTGCCAATAACTCTGCCTTTTCCCTTCTTGTTACTGCTGTTTCATTTCCCTCAAGTAGAACCGGATAACTCCATTCCCTCCTGTCCCCCCCATCTTTTTTATCGTCCCCCACACTTCCCCAACCTGAGTTGTGTCTCCAATAGTATCACAATACTCCCTCCATTTTAATCTTTTTGCCTGTCTTATTGTCCTTCTTACTACTGCCTGTGCTTGCTTATACTGAATCAAATGTTGAAAATTATGAGTTCTTTTAACAAGTTTAAATGCCTTATTTCTATTTTTCACTGCTTCCTTGCATTCATCATCCCACCATGGTACTACTTTCTGCCCTGCTCTGCCTTTGCTTTTAGGAATTGATTCTATTGCAGCCAATATTAAACCTTGCTTTAACTTACTGTCCATTGTTTCTATGTTCATCCCTTCGTGTATCTGACTTAAATATTTATCACTTATATCAAGAAATTTCTCCCAATTAGCCTTCTCAAAAATCCATTTCCCCCCTTCTGTCTTCTCGCATTCCACTGAAGAATTAACATGATTAGTATTAGAACTAACAACCCACTCCTGCTGTTTCTTGACTTGACTGTATACTAAGTTCATCTCTTACTTCCACCTTAACCCTATCATATCTAAATGATGCACTGCAGCTTTTACTATGACCTGGATCCGTTCAGTTTTAGATTTGATCTCATATGTTGCATTTATCACTCCTGCAATGAATGTTCCACCATCTTCCTCTTCTCTACCCATGCCTTCTCATCTTGCTGTTTTCTCCCCACCACTTGCTCTTTACTACATCCTCCCTCCTTATGCTTCTTATTCTCTCCTACCATCTTAACTGCCTCAACATATGAAACTTTTTCCTTTACTCGAATTTGTTGTACCTCCACTTCTTTCTTCAACACCTCACACCCCCAATATGCAACACTGTGATTGCCTCCACAGTTACTACATTTAGGACTCAGTCCTTCACCACACTTTCCGTATTCATGATCCCCTCCACACCTAGCACATTTCCTCTTACCTTTGCATACTTTGGCTATATGTCCAAACTCCTGGCAGTTAAAACATCTCATAGGTTTTGGTATGTATTCCCTTACATTATATCTCACAAAACCGCAGTAAACCTCCTTTGGAATCTCTTTTCCACCAAACTCTACCAGAACAGTTTCAGTCTCCATTTTCTCTATTCCTCTTGTCATTCTTATTACACTCTTAACTGATCCCTCCCTTACTTTTAAGTTCTCCATTAACTCCCTCATCCTGACATTTAGAGGAACTCCAGATATCACCCCTTTACTACCATTAATTCTTTGTTCTCCAACTCTTACAACCTTAAATACTTTGATTTTCCCAATACAAGTCATTTTCTTTGCTTTCACCACTTGTTCTTCACTACTACACCCTATTAACAAGTTTCCATCTCCCAATACTTTTGCATGATTTACTTCCCCTAATTGCCCTCAAATTATTTTTGTTAACTTCAATGGATCAGTTTTCTTTACCCCCCCTTCACCCTCAAATCTTAACACTACGCTGAGCACTCCTGCCTTTGGATTCTTCCTCTCACTTTCTCCTCCCTCATTTTCTGTTTCACTTAAACCTGTTAACCACGCGGGAGTGGCGATACTTTTATTAATTTTTAAGCTTTGTTTTATAACAAATATTCAACTGACTATCATAAACTATGCATCATTTGAAAGGTAAAACACTCAAGAATCATGTTCTAAACTTGTTTTTGCAATCAATACACCAGAGAGGAAAGGGTTAAATTAAATGCAAAAGGACTTCTAATTTGAAAATGAGCAAAATGAACCGCTATACTCATCTTTCATCTCGTATGAAAGATATAATAAATATATATATATATATAATTATATACATAGAAAAATAATAATTACAAAGCATTTTTAATGTTGAGCATTATAATGATAAGGTATGTGACATATGATATTGTAATAGATGAATGTGACTCAAACTGAAATCCTCTTTTGTGTGTTTGTGTGTGTGTGTTTTCCTGTGCTGTAAAATAGGCCTTCAAATTTAAAATGTTAAAATGTTGTGCTGAAATCATTTTTTCTTGTGTAGTTTGATGGGCAGAATAGTTCTGAATGGATAAACATGTATTTTAGTATGTAGTGTTTACTCCTTATGTCATTTGGTAACCAGGTGTCCATTTGGAGTCCATTTGGCCTTTTGGAAAGGACGCCTATACTTTTCTTGAATAAAAGCTTACAGGAACTACATTTTTGGGAGTATCATCCTCAAATTTGAATCAAAACTTGGTCAGACATTCAGTTTTATCTTTATGGTGTTTTCAGGCCCTTAACATAAAATTCTGATATATTTTTCCCTAAATGAAGTTTATTCAAAGAAATCGTGAGTCAATTTCATGTATATTTTACCTTGTTTTACTCTGTTCCTATGCTACTTTGAGTTATAATGACTCTTGGGTAACAAAGTTTCAAGTGTCTAGTTTAAAGAAATATCAGAGTTATGAATGTGGACCATAGGGTTCAAGAGCTACAGAGATTTGGATTTGGGTATGTCGTTTTCAGAAAATTCTCAAAAATAGGGGTGCTGGTTAAAGAGGTTAAACTACCCATGTTTCTCTTTCTTTTAAACTTACCTGCATTTCTGTTCTTTCTCCGTTTTACCACCACTTCCCATCCTTTTCCTCCCCTCTCATCTACATAATTTCCCTCTTCCTCACTAAACTCCATACTGTTACTATCTTCTGTCTCCCTCCCTGCCATTTTATCCGAGTTCGTAAGGAACCACGCAGAACTACCGTTCCGGACCTATACAGGCCGTCGGTCAATAGTCCTGCACAGTATTCCCCACAAAACTCAATTCTATAATTCAAGCACAAACTCACTGAGATTACTTCTTCCACAAGCCAAACTCACGCCAACCCAGTTTCCGCTTCCTCTCAACGTGCCTTCCTCCTAACACCAACTGTCAAACTTTGTCTCTGTATTCCCTTTTTTTCCTGTGACGCCCTCATGTGGTTAAATGTGGAACTGCAAGTCCGTCTGCGACATCAAACTACAATCACTGACGACGAGAAAAGCTGAAAACACTTTCAACGACTATTTCAACAAACATTTTAGCGACAACAATCTTTACAGATCTACACTGAAACAATAAAGAGGGAAATCAGCACAAACTGATCTTTGAAAATCCTTGAATGAGCGTTAAATATCAGCAACCCGTTTAATAAGTTTGATCTGATTTTATTATGACTGACTTCATCCATCTGTGTATTTAACGGACACAGTTGACGTGAGAAATGTCTTTATTTTCTCATTTAAACGACTCAAATTGGACGGTTGTCTCAGATTAGCCTACACTGATTAACAACGGCCAAAAAAACACTCAAAAAGCTCGAAATTGATTAATTTAACATTGTACTTAAAATATTTTCGACGGATTAATCATAGTTTACGGGCCTACAAGCATTTAGCGATTAAAAAGTAGTTTAAATTATCCAATTAAAAGTTTTAAATGTGAAGATACTCACAGGTGTCGCTTGTCTTGCATCAAACCGTGTAAAAATTCACCTGAACATTTTTTTTAACTAATTACGAAACCCACTATGTCGAAGAGCTCATGAATATTAATCAGGACGTACTGACGTGCATAGGCACGTGTCCAATGAAGAAGGCTTCCATAAATTAATATTAAAAAGAGCCTTCTCCATGTTAAGATTAATTCATTTGATTTATGCTGAAAACAAATCTTTATCTTTCCTCCGACTAAGTTTCTCTGAAATTAGTTATTTGATGTCACAATGTGAATAATTGTTGGTTATTTTCAAAACATTTAAACAGATTAATACTCTGTATAGATATTAAATACAGTGATGTATCAACATTTGATTTTTGGACTAAAATTGTTTTCTGATAATCTTTCCCTCCACCTCGGCTCTCAAAATCTCTTCACACTTTCACACATTTAAAACTCCTCTGGCTTTAACAAGGTTCCTGCAGAGTTTTAAATATTTAAAATAGGGCTGTCGATTTAACGCGTTAATAACGTGCGATTAATTTTGCAAAAAAAAATCATGCGTTAAAAAAAATTAACGCAATTTATCGCAAGCTTGTAGTACCACCTGTTTACTCCAGGGGGCAGTAAGTGACACTTCAGCTGTATGAGCAACACACAGTTTATACAGTGAAGAAACACTTCAGCAGAACAACACAAACATGTGTTACATTCTTGCGTTCAAAACACTTGATGGAGCGCAAATCTGAACTAAGGGATCTCAAGATGTGTTTAAAGATTGAGTATTAAACTATATTTAACTTCACACAGTGAACTAAACATGTTTGTTTATGACGCAACACATCTGAGACGCGACA
Organism: Moxostoma hubbsi; assembly: GCA_032164185.1. NCBI lineage: Eukaryota > Metazoa > Chordata > Actinopteri > Cypriniformes > Catostomidae > Moxostoma > Moxostoma hubbsi. The sequence continues at coordinate 40,081,679 of JAVLUX010000026.1, read as the reverse complement.
CAAGCATGTCTGACGCAGGTCGTTTGGTCTTTACCTCACACATATTTAATTAAGGTTAAGGAAGTGTCCTTTAAACTGTTACACCGTTTTTACCCCGTCAATCTTTATTTAAGAAACGTGATCCCTGAAACAGATCCACTTTGCTCCTCCTGTAATGCTGTTGATGAATCTGCCCCTCACCTTTTTTGGGAATGTGTCCACAATGTAGTATTTTGGAGAAAATGTTGTTTGTTTGTATGTACCTCTATTTTAACTAGTTTTACTTTGCTTTAAAAAGATGGTTTATTTGGTTTTCACAGTTTTGTTAACTTAAGTGAATATTGTCTGATTAATCTGTTTATTTTTCTTATATTTTTTCCAAGTTTTTTTATACATAAGTGTAAATTTATGTCTAATAAAGCCCCTATTTGCACTTTTTTGTAAAGACTTGAAATATTATTTAAATACTCTTTGTACCTCCAACAACTCCAAAGCATTGAAAAAACAATTTCTAAAAAACAAAACAAATGTCTGACGCAGGTGTTCATCCTTAAACAAGCCCTCATAATAAATCTCCAACTGATTGATTAATTCACTTGTGTAATGGATTACTGTGAACTGTGTGTCAATGATCGACTTATGATCAATAATATGGCAGTAATCAATATATTGTATAATAAAGCAGCTTTCTGTCTAATTAATGATGAACTCTTCTGCTACAAGAATGTAATGCACTTTAATTATCTGATTATTTTGTATTTATTTATATATATAATTTTTTAATATTTAAAGATAACTATGTATAATTATTTCATCATTATATACTGAATTATTGTTATATGAGGGGCTTTCTCAGCAAATATTTGTATATGCGATTAATCGCGATTAATTAATCGGGACACCATTTAATTAATTAGATTAAAATTTTTAATCGGTTGACAGCCCAAATTTAAATGAAATTTAAGACTTTTAAAGACAGTGATGTCACAGGAAAAAGGTCAATACCGTAATTGCACTCTAAGTCACTTTGGATAAAAGCATCTACCAAGTGCATAAATGTGAATGTAATAACTGTTGATAATTTGTGGTAACTATGGATTTAGTTACAGTTATAGTGATATAATGATCTATATAGGGGCAATAATTAAAGGTGCTGTAAGCGATTTTATTCGATCTACTTCTACGTGAGCTGTTGGATTAGCCACGCCCCCTCTTTCCAAAACCCTAGATACCAAATGAGCATTATTGAGACTGACATCATGCAGAAACGGTTGTTAAAAACAACAGTAGTGAAACAGCGCCCTCAAGTGGCAACTGTTATGAACAACATGGCATAAAAATGGCATTAAGCCTCAATAATTCTCCGCAGCTGCAATACTGTGAGAACGAGCGACATGATTGACAGGCAGAAAGCGTCAGAGACCACAGAGATATCTCACAACACTTATTTCAGTGATATCTTTCAGGGAGTACAAACATTTTTGCAAACATTTCCATGAATAAATCACTCACAGCAACTTTAAAGGGCAAAATTTGTCTATTTATGCAAATAATGTTGAGACAGCAAGATTTCATAACATCTCAAATATTCAAATAAACAAATTAATCTCCATTATGATTGTTTCAGTCATTCTTAATATTCTTCATATCAAATCTATTCCCGCCACTTAAGAAAAACAGTGTGTTTTATGTCCAATTAAATGTGATAAATTCATGGATTTCCATTCGATACATAAATGTGCAACATGGTAAAAGTTATTAAATGGGTTGTTTGTTGGTGAATGTTCATTTATAAATATGCTGTTGTTCATTGTTCGTTCTTAATGATGTTACATCTCTTTATTTTAATATTAAAAATGTATTTTTCATTCATAGTTCATGTGAACTATTGTAAACAACCTTATTGTAAAGTGTTTCCGATACATTGAATAAACGGCGATCACACAATGATTTCAGTGAAAAACTGCCCTCGTTATTCTCTTTCTCTGGCTCAGTGTGTCTTCATTGAACAAACATTTATTAGTTTTATTAATTTGAGAGAAAGGTTTGATCTGAGTAAAATTAATAATAGTGTTTTTGTCAGAAGTTTTAACCCTGGAGAACCCAAGAACCCTTTTCTTCTTTGGAAAATTATGAAATATGCATTAAATTACTGCTATAAGTTCACTGAACACCAAAATATCAACTTTTTCAATTTTAACCCTTTATTCCCTAATTTAGGATTAGGGCCAAATTTGACCCATTGGGCTTTAGGCGTATCATTTCAAAGAATCACAATAACAAACACTGTCAATGCAAACTATTTTAAATTTAGGAAAACAATCAGTCAACCACAAAGCTACATTTAACAATGTTTTTTTTTTTTTTGCTTTATTTGTTGCATGTTAGAACTGGATTTCAAATGTACAAACACTTCACAAAATCACTACCTGAAAAAAACTAACACTATGGGTCTTTGCTCATCCTAATCTGTTCTGCTAGGGAGAGGAACTCACACTAGACATTGTGGTGAGATAGGTCCGACTGCAGAACAGCAGGACCATACGTCATAGCAGTGTGAGGACGACAGCGCCAGCCTGAGTCTGATGCCGGAAGTGGGCGCGGCCAGACATTGCGCTACTTCGTGTTTTGGGACGTTTTTAAGGGTAAAACAACGTTATTATAAAGACTGTTTTTTAAAATGATTTAATTGAAAAGATATATTTAAGAGATATATACATCAAATAGTATAAAAGATACAAATTATGTTTTGTCCTATTAACAAAAGGCAATATACTAGCCTACTATTAACAAACGTTAATAGTTTTTTAAAGTTAAAATGATCCATTTGTTTTGTTGAGTCAAATGATTAACAATATAAATTGAACGAAGCTTAAAACAAAAAAAATAATACAATGAAACCAAAGCTTGAGCGTTTGAACATTTGATTTAATTGAAAATAATTTGTAATACTCAACCAACAATTTTTTTCATAGACCGTACACAACAATTATATGATGCACTGAAAAAACAAAAATGATTCATTTAAATAAAATAAGTTTTTTCCTCTGAAATATCAAAAGAATCACACACTAGCTGACTGTACCTGCTCCAAATAAATAATAGTAATTAAATAAAAATAATAAATAGATTATATAAAACAAAATCAAACCAAAGAAAATAAATCTTATAAAAGTTATGCAGGCACACATTTAACAATAATTCTCAAGAGAAAAATAAATAAAATAAATCAAAACTCCATACAAATGGAGTTAATCCTGAGGTGCCTTTCATCATGACACTTGCAAAGAAAAACTTCCATGTCTTCTCTAAACTGGAAGCGAAACATGAAAGGCTCTTTGGCCCGTTCCAGATCATCCCTTCTTTCTGCCTGATCAAGTTTAAGAAGGGCCTTTTCCTGGTCTTCCTTCTTTAAGGTCAGATACCTCGGCTCTTCCACAAACCCTCTGAATGAGTGGCAGTTTTTCTGCAGCCATCCAACTGCGGTCCTCAGGTCTTTGACCATCTGTGGTTCCTTCATGAGAGAGGAGTACAAAAAAGGAATGAAATATTTAATTCATTTAAAATAAATTATTCTCACAAGAGAAGAGATGGTTTGCACCACATTTAGATGCTAGCTAATTTCCATCTGTTGTCCCTGGGGAGATTGGAAATGTCCTCAACAATACATTATGTTTTAATCAGGATGTGTGTAAATTAATGTTTTGAAATTATGCGCTTTCATGTGCCCGTTTGAGACGATAAAAACATACCTTGTCGCCGATTTCAGTCTCTTGTGCTTTAGGTGGCACCTGCACATCAACGGCAGCATGTTTCCTGTGACAAATTAATCTTTAAGTTAATTTATAGACAGAGAAAAACTTGAGAGAGCGAGAGAGTTACCTTTCAATGGCAAAATTCTCCATCAGAATAAATGCATAAATGTAAAATAATATCTATTGCCACTGTATATTAAAAAATAACTCAAGATGTTCATACCTCCATGAACAACAGCCTTTTTAAAGTGGATTTTAATGTGATTATTCAATTTGTCCCGTCTTGTCGGTTTAAAAATACTGCTATCACAAAAAGGGCAGTGAAAATTTCTGCAGCAGGTTGTGCATTGCCCCAAAGGTGGTAGCGCTGAACCTCTCTGAATCGTTATGTGCTTCTATAGGTGAAATAAAATACAATTAATGCAATTCTCATGGTCAGAAAATTTAACAAATGCTGTAAATTACAACGCCAACAACAAATTAAATCACAAACCAAAAAAAAGGGCTACAATCCAACTGTAAAATAACAATATGTGATCAAGTGCCTTTGTCACAATTCTCACTTAGTCACATTTAATTATTATATAGCACTTTTACAATACAGGAAAATAATGCAGCAAAGTTTGTCTCTGCAGATCTAAGTCAGTGGTGATTCATTTCTGTTGTACAAAAGTTATTAATTCAGTTAATTAATCTATATATCCATTCTGGAGAAAACAGTGATGTCATCGTCCAGCTCAGTTCAGTTCTCATATAATGGTGTCAATGACAGATCAATAGTATTGTTGAATATTAACTTACAAAATACTTAGAGCCGTTTTGTATATGCGTATAACGTTAAGTATGTTGCATCCATCAAAGATATAACTTATTTTTACCTTCTTCTTTTCCGTGTTCTACCATGTGCTCTGCCATAATTAAACATGAACTCCGTACACTTCCGGCATCAGACTCTTAGGCTGGCGCTGTCGTCCTCACACTGCCATGACGTATGGTTCTGCGGTTCTGCAGTTGGTTACTATTGATTGTGGTAGTCTTTGAAATAATTAATTTTTTTGTTGATACAGAGAGGAACTGCACATTTTTCACAGTGCATTTCAGTTTTGAGGTCCTTGCACACAGCACATCGACGGTATACTACTTTATTAGTCTCTGGCCCTGTACTACTGAGGTAACTTAGTAAAATATATTATACAAATGAAATTATTTCAAGAATTTAGCCAAATGCAGGACTGTCACCATTCTCCATCAAAGTCACTCAAAGAACCAAAGGGTCATTTTTGACCCGGCATTTGTTTAACCCATACACCCAGAGGGTCATTTTTGGCCCATCGTTTTTTGAACTAGCTCAATTTATCCAAAAAGAATATAAAACGTACTTCTAGGCATTCTGCAAGCTAATACTAAATAGATTAACAAAAAATACACAATTTTATCAACTGCTGGTTTGCTGAGAAGACGATTTCGTTTGGATAGGTTTCCAGCTCAACAAAACAGCATGTGGTCAGCCATCTTGTTACTACCACTCTGGCACTTGTGAGTTCAATATTCATCCACTAGGGCCAGACGTGGCACTCTGGGCTTTTGAAGTTAAATTTGACAAATTGTTTTTTGTTTGTTCATTTTGGGTAGCAGCAATTAACAGCGGCCAAATTTGACCCTGTGGGTTCTCCAGGGTTGTCGTTAATCATGATGTTACTACAGTAATATGTGTTCATTTACTAATATAAATCAATATTTATAACACACAAGAAAAAATGTTTGCTGATGTTGCTGTTCTGTATATAAGTATGTACATCACTTCACACACATAAACACTCTTTCACACATCAGTGCGCATCTTTCATTCATTTATTGCAAGTTTCAAAGCAACAATACAAACAGACCAAATCTTAAAATCAAACTTTAGAGATTGTTTAGCAGATACGAGAGCGATTATAACATGATTTCCTCTTATGTGCCTCTTTTCTAGAGAATGCAGCGATAAAGCAAGAAAGTGATGAAACATCATGATGATCAGGACAAAGAAGCATTTTTAAGGGGCAGAAGGTAGAACTTAATGAATGAGAGATCTTTCTTATTTCTGCAGATTTCTGATTTCACAGATTCATCCTATCACACGATTAATCCCAGAACTGATGAAATACCAGATTGAAGATAGGAATGATTTCTTCTCACTTAGTAAAGAGCTTCAGTCCTTCTCCCCAAGTCTTCTTCAGCTCATCCTGTAAGTTCTTCAGACTCTCTGTCAGAATCATTTTCTGGTTCACTTCATCATCTACATTCGGGGCCCAGTGTGCTTTGGAGAAGCAGGATTGTTTCTCACTGTTGTAGCAGCAGAACGCCGTCCACATCATCTTGGGAATATTCACTCTGTTATTTAATGTTTTGTCTCCAGGTACGGCACCCGTCAGCACATACGCCAACACCTTATTATTATTGTCACGGCAGTTGGTTTCCATCAACCCCCTTGTACATCCTTCCATATGAGCCCAGCTGCCACCATTAAAACTCTCTTTCTGTGGCACAGCGTTGGTGAGGGTGAATGTAGATTCGGCTGTGGGAACATCCCTTGAGTGACAGACGGGAAATAAATGACCGCGGTCCACATTCATTTCCTTACCTTTACTGTAATCATCTTTAGTGGCCTGCTCGTCTTCAAGCTATAAAGGAAAGAAATGTATAAAAGAGAATCAGGTGTCAGTAAACACTGATGAGAGTAAAAATCGATGTTTTATTTAATCGTGACTTTATTGATCCCAATATTGATCCTCGCATGGATATTTGACTGTGCACCCCTCCACAATGTGAGTAAATCACTCGCACATGTGACCAAATTCAACTTCAGCAGCGAGATCTTTTTTCACTGTGTGTTTGTAAGATTAATAAACGTGTCATTCACATTATTCTGCACTTTAAGTGTTTATTAAATATTATATAGCTGTGTGTCACACGCAGAACTGCCCCTCACTGGACGTGTTTGTGTTTCATACTGAGTCAATTCTAGAAATACTCAAACCAGCCCGTCTGGTACCAACAATCATGCCACGCTCCAACAATCATGCCACGCTCCAAATCACTGATCAAATCCAGATCACATTTTTCTCCATTCTGATGGTTCATGTGAACATTATCTGAAGCTCCTGACCCGTATCTGCATGATTTTATCCACTGCTGGCACACGATTGGCTGATTAGATGATCTCATGAATAAGTAGGTGTACAGGTGTTGTTAAATGTGCTCAGTGAGTGTATGTTTACTCCGAGAGAGAGCGACACAATCTGAGTTTTCACCTGTCAATCAAGTGAACTGAATGGGGAAATCTGTCTCAATACCAGCCCTAAAAGAAATGCAATCGGAATATGTGCAATTTATCAAGATCACTTTATCAATATAAATTATCAAAATGTTTCTTTTAAAAACTTCTGACAAAAAGATTCAAAACTATAAATGAAGTGTCACCTGAGACTCAGTCCTCCATTTTTCCTTTAGGTCTTTCCGGCTGAAGTCTCCTTTTCCACTGTATCTGTAGGCTGAGAACACTGGGATTTTGGATGTTGTGTCATAAAACGTTGCGAAGGTGTAGTCTGTAGCAGCACCCTGACAAATGAACTTGTAGCGATTTTGATCTGCTGACTTTGAATCTACCAGAACACCAGGAATCTGTGGAGGTTGACTGTCTAAGAAGAAATCGCCACATTTACTGAAATTATCTACGACATCAGAGACGGCGCATTGAAAGATCAACATCAGGACCGCAGAGAGGATGATCACAACCATCATGAGCTGCGTTCACTCACAACAGAATAAACAACCAAAAATAAGATTGATGCAGAAATAAAGTATCTGTACACAATCACCAACACCGAGCGACTCCAAGACGACTTTGGTCCCAAATGTGCTGCTGAAACTTCACTGCGAAATATATCCACCAGACAGGGGCCATTATTTGGTTACTTGTTTTATCAGCATCATGACCAGCTCATTATCTACTTCAGTTATTTAAATGTAAAGTTAATCTTTATAACTTCTATAAAAGCAGCATCAGCTTCATTCACTGCAGCCGTTATTAATTTAAACAGATAGAGAGAGAGAGAAAGGGAGAGCGAGGGACATTGATAGTATATGCAAAATAAACCGAAGACAGAATAGACCAATCATAATTCAGTATGCAAATATGACAATAACAGTGTCAATGAGATATTATAAAACTTCATCTTACATTTCTTTAAAAAGAATAACATTTATAAACAGGTAAAGAATGAAAATAAGAAGCCAAAATATACTGTTTACAGCATGCACATGATGTGCTTTTATTATTTGGTGTAACATTAAAACTTGCTTGTTGACATTGTTTGAACACAGCGCTGTAAACACAATATACACTGTGGGGGACGTGCCCTCCCCCCGATAATCATATATGGCCAAATTGTCACCCAATAATTTATAATTGTACGCAGCATCATTTAAAATCAAACGTTTTCAGATGTCATTGTAGAAATGTTGTGTTCACAGTCAGCCGTGATGACTTTAATCAGTGAGTGAAAGTGTCCAATAACAGGACGGTTACTGAGATTAAGGGAGTAGTATTCGGCTGGTCATGTGATTCTAACATGGCCGCCCCCATGTGTGGACCCTCTCCATGAGGGCTGAAACTATTAGTCAACATTATCAACAATGTCAACAATAAATAAATGTATCTCATTTAACGTTACATGAGATCATATGAAACTCTGATGATGGCGTGTGAGAGCAGCGCGGCAGCTCATGTCTGATTGAGGAGAGAAAGGAAACACGGATCACAGAATCACTCCAAACTTTCCAAACAGCTTCAGGTCATGTAGATCGCAAAGTACGAGGGAATTATGATGCAAAAATATCAGAATGTCATTGTGAGTCGGAAACACCCCGGCGTTATATCTTTAATGCCTCATTTATTAAAGTTCAAATAATAAGGAAGTATGTTCTGTTAATAAGCACAAACTCTGAAACTGACATTGATCTGTGCGGTCAGAGACGCTTCTGTGAGTCACGTGAAGAGATTGAAGCTTCTCCTGGCTGATGCGTTCTCTGGCACGGGGACGTTCATCCCTCTCACGTGTTTGCTGCAGCTGGATTATAACGTGATTGCTCGTGACGTAGTGAATCATAATAATATGTCATGTGTGTATCTTATCATGAAGAAAATCAGCCATACACAGCTCTATTACAAAGAGAAAGATGGATCGAAGTGATCATTAAGGTGAGAGAGTAGTCTTCGCCACAGGTGTAGATTTAGGCAGGGATGATAAACACATGTTCCGACCAACATTTGAGAAATTTTACCACACAGAATATAATTGAACTTTATACTATGTTTTTATTTTTATTTTAACAACTATGGATGGTACTTTGTATAATTATTCATGTGTAAATTATTTCCCGGCCTCTTCTGAAGCAGCGCATAAACAGTGTCACGCGGCACCTGTTACTTTGCTCAGCACTGTTCAGGATGCACCAATGACAGTCATTTGTAAGATGTTTTAAAAATCCTTTTCTGATGGTCTGTGTATCTCAGCAAGTACTGACGCTGACTATCACACCTGGAGTCCAGAGTTAGAATTCAGGACGTGCTGAGTGACTCCAGTCAGGTCTCCTTAGCAACCAAATTGTCCCGGTTGCTAGGGAGGGTAGAGTCACATGGGGTAACCAAATTGTCCCAGTTGCTAGGGAGGGTAGAGTCACATGGGGTAACCAAATTGTCCCGGTTGCTAGGGAGGGTAGAGTCACATGGGGTAACCAAATTGGCCCAGTTGCTAGGGAGGGTGGAGTCACATGGGATAACCAAATTGTCCCGGCTGCTAGGGAGGGTAGAGTCACATGGGGTAACCAAATTGTGCCGGTTCCTAGGGAGGGTAGAGTCACATGGGGTAACCAAATTGTCCCGGTTGCTAGGGAAAGTAGAGTCACATAGGGTAACCAAATTGGCCCGGTTGCTAGGGAGGGTAGAGTCACATGGGGTAACCAAATTGGCCCGGTTGCTAGGGAGGGTAGAGTCACATGGGGTAACCAAATTGTCCCAGTTGCTAGGGAGGGTAGAGTCACATGGGGTAACCAAATTGTCCAGGTTGCTAGGGAGGGTAGAGTCACATTGGGTAACCAAATTGGCCGGTTGCTAGGGAGGGTAGAGTCACATGGTTTAACCAAATTGGCCCGGTTGCTAGGGAGGGCAGAGTCACATGGGGTAACCAAATTGTCCCGGTTGCTAGGGAGGGTAGAGTCACATGGGGTAACCAAATTGTCCCAGTTGCTAGGGAGGGTAGAGTCACATGGGGTAACCAAATTGTCCCGGTTGCTAGGGAGGGTAGAGTCACATGAGGTAACCAAATTGTCCCGGTTGCTAGGGAAAGTAGAGTCACATGGGGTAACCAAATTGGCCAGGTTGCTAGGGAGGGTAGAGTCACATGGGGTAACCAAATTGGCCCGGTTGCTAGGGAGAGTAGAGTCACATGGGGTAACCAAATTGTCCCGGTTGCTAGGGAGGGTAGAGTCACATGGGTAACCAAATTGTCCCGGTTGCTAGGGAGGGTAGAGTCACATGGGGTAACCAAATTGGCCCGGTTGCTAGGGAGAGTAGAGTCTCATGGGGTAACCAAATTGGCCCGGTTGCTAGGGAGAGTAGAGTCACATGGGGTAACCAAATTGTCCCGGTTGCTAGGGAGGGTAGAGTCACATGGGGTAACCAAATTGTCCCGGTTGCTAGGGAGGGTGGAGTCACATGGGGTAACCAAATTGTCCCGGTTGCTAGGGAGGGTGGAGTCACATGGGGTAACCAAATTGTCCCGGTTGCTAGGGAGGGTAGAGTCACATGGGGTAACCTCCTCGTGGTGGTGATTATTGGTTCTCTCAATGGGGCGTGTGGTGAGTTGTGTGTGGATCGTGGAGAGTAGCATGAGTCTCCACATGCTGTGAGTCTCCGTGGTGTCATACACAACGAGTTTGGCCAATCAGCGTGCACTAAAGTCACTGGTTACGTTAGTTCCTATAACGTTAGTAGTTCGAGGAACTAACGTTATAATAAGATTCCTCCGGTGCACCAGCCCCTCAGTCATAGGCACGTTAGTATTTTCACCCAAAAAATAGTTTAAAGTCAGTTATTCATCGGTTATTTTGCTGTAGTGTGTCAGAATTGCGTCACCTTGGAGACGTTGCCACAGTTCTTCTGGACTTAGTCTGTCTCAGTTTTTTCTGTTTCTTCATGTAATTCCAGAAAGACTCAATGATTGTGAAATCAGATTATATTGGCTGTTGTCAGACACATTGTGCATATAAACATCTCACTGGATTATAGGAACTAACGTAACCAGTGACTTTAGTGCACGCTGATTGGCCAAAGTCGTGTAAATACAGAATATATAGCCTATATATTTACTCCAGAAACTAACTATACGAACATCGAAAATAGTGGCCTCTTAACCTTTAACGTTACGCTGAGAAAATCCAATGTGATTATGTATGTATGTATTATGTATGTCTGCTCAGATAGCAACATTGGACATCAATCGCACGGCAAACGGTACTATTTGGTGTTGGCTAATACAGTCTAGTCAGCGGTAACACTAACTACAGACTGGTCTATCCGACGCAACGTATTTAAATGGGACAGCATAAGAAGAGAGAATCATTCAGTTCACTTGTCACTGTTTATGATATTAAATTATCTTACTTACCCAGTAAACGACCTTTTGCTCGCATTCTAGAAGTTCGCTCGCTGATGCTTTTCTCTCAGACAGAATGACAGACTGGCGACGGTGATGGCAGCAGCCATGGCGTGGGCGTGGCCAACCTGTCACTTCAATCGAGGGTGACCAATAGAAAAATCCCTTTCATCTGGTTGTTAGAGACCGCCCACTGAGGTACAGCTTCATGCGCAAGCAAAACTTTTCAGCTCGAAAGCAAAATATTTACATCCGCAAAAAAGACAGCAGAAAAGAGAGCAAAATGTGTGGGTTTGTGATGAAAAGTTTTTGAAGTGCACAAAACAATAAAAAAAAAGTGTTCAAAAGATTACACGCACTGCAAATAATTTTGTTATCAACTTCTTTATTTATGAGCCTTTAGAAGACTTTTTTGCACTCTTTTATTTTTTTGTTACAAAATAATTAGCTTTACTCTCAAACACAGTATGTTTGATTGAATAAAAAAGACACAAAGGAAACTCCATATGAGTCTCCGCGGTGACATGCACAACGAGTCACGTGATCAGATGTGCGGATTGACGTATCAGAAGCGGAGGCGACTGAGATTCGTCCTCCACCACCCGGATTGAGGCGAGTAACCGCACCACCACGAGGACCTACTAAGTAGTGGGAATTGGGAATTCCAACATTGGGAGAAAAGGGGATAAAATAGAAAAATTTTAATCATATTCTGGAGATTACACGGGCGGATTTCCATTGGTATTTTACATCCAATCCTTAAAACTAATAGATTTAAACAAGCATATTTTTCACAGAAATTACACATATATAATGCATTACTCTTATGACGGCACCCTTTTGACACAGAGCCAATAAGACTTGAATTAATTATTTTACTAGTAATCTAAAATAAAATACTAATAATATTGTAGATAATAATAGGCACCGCACATTTCATTTGAAGTTACTCCTTTACATTTAGCAGATGCTTAAATTCAAAGTAACTTTATTACAGGGACAATCCCCCCGGAGCAACCTGGAGTTAAGTGTCTTACTCAAGGACACAATGGTGGTGTCTGTGGGGATCAAACCAGCAACCTCCTGATTACCAGTTATGTGCTTCAGACCACTATATAACTATATGGGGAGGATCTAACGTGACAATATTACAAATTAATATAGATGTTAAAAAATGAGCAGATTAAGAAAGCACAGAACACGTTAAGAGTTGTTAAAATAGGTTTATAATACACTTCTTTAAATTCGTATTTTTTATTTTATGTAATTTATCTTTCATAATAACACTGTACGTTTGAATATCATCAACATAAATGAATGATGGTGTAATTTATACAGCGATGGTGTTGATTAAACTTGAATGCGTGAGCTCGTTATCGTGTCGCAGGTAATTGAGTCATAAGTGTCCCAATGTTCAGTGGATGAACACCCTTACCAGTGCCCGAATTCATGTTCACAATATACCGATTCATAGGGAGTTTGGGAGCCGATTGAGATGCACCCACTGTAGATTAGTTATCAATAAAGGGTTTCTTAATAATCTTAATAGTTAAAAAATATTCATTTTCCATCTACTGTGATTAATGAAATATGTAGTTATCCACAGTTTTCCTGAGCAATCACTGGACAGTGCCATGATGATACTAATGGCCTGTTTTCTGTTTCTAGTCTCGAGACACAATGTCAAACTAACCGAAATGAGGGATCCAGATGGAGAACCATTTAAGTGTTATTTAGGGGTCAAAATTAATTAAACGCTCACAAGAACTAATAACAAGAATAATCAATGATATGGACGTAACTGACCTCGGACCAGGAACGGTGCACCCCCCTAAAACTGTCAAGAGAAGAACTGAAAAATGGCGTCTATGATGCTTTAATGTTTGTGTTGTTGTCTGTAACACGCACTGAAGTTTTATTCGTGAGATTATGATCAAAAACACATTTCAGCGTTAACATATAATTAGCAGTAAAGTCTGAAAATGCTGGATTCATAAAATGTGTTACTTTACCTCTAATGACGATAAACAAACGCAAATTTCCCGAATTAAAATCTTAATTAAAATAAAGGTCTTCATAAGTCTGTTTGACCGCATGTTTGTGACCAATATTCCAGATTACTTCATTGTGTAAATGAAAAGGTGATACTGATGTTTAATTAGTCAAAATGTAACTTTTCTTCCAATAAAGTGTTTTAATTTACACTGGGATGAAGGGGGAACTGGGATTAAACACTACTCAGACATGTCAGTTATTTGTACACGTGTCAATAATATTTATAAATCCATCAATTCGGATTCAATTAACCTGGAAATGCACATTGGACAATGTTATTCATAACACCAGACTGTATAAAGGTAAATGATAATTGTAACACATTGTAATAAATAAACATCTGTATAACGTGAGTATATAATACACATTTAATGTGTGTTAGTCAATAACACATCATAAGATTATGAAGCACATACTTTATGGACACCACCAGAGGAAACATATTATTCTTATTCATAATGAGTTAAAGCAGCTTTTACATTCATACAGACGTCTCCGAGATGTTTGTTTGAGATCTTTTGGAAAGCGTCACAATCTGCGAAACATCTGCATATGAGCAAACATGTAAAATAGATGTTTTCCAGAGTCACACATGTCTAATAGACGTCTGTGAGTTGTACGTGTGCTATTAGGGAACATATTATTCCTCATATAATAACTCTGACTTTACTATGGTGTTCCTATAAAGATGACTATCCACCCAAATATATATAAATATAAACATGGTACTCATGGTACGTTCTCATAAGGGTGATCTTCCATTAGGTGCTTATGAGATGACACTCACCTGTGAAGACCTGCCCTGTTCTGTCATGTTTCTAGAAGGTGAAGCAGAAGAGAATAAAGGAATAAATCGTTTAATATGAGACGACTGAACAGGAAACCTTTCGTGAAACAAGACGAAACAGTGATTACCAACCGTAGCTGACCAGCGCACATGTTGAAACTATAAATGTATAACGTGAGTTCAGAAAAAGAAATAAAAACATACGTTTATTGTTATTTGCCACTGCCAGCTCGGGAAGATGCTCATGGAAGTTTTTATTATTCCTACTCGTTCGGTCCACTTATCTGACTACAACGGGACCTTTATGAGCTTCTGTCAAAGGCTGAAGTCTTTCTCATTGTGTATGTCACTATCTTTAGTTCTTGAGAATGAAATTAATAAAGAAAACTCATAAATGAAAGAAGTGCTCTCCAACTGCAGAGCGGATGGAGGTATCGAGTTTTAGATTTTTCTGACATGATAAATATCTTTATAATATATTTTATCCCCAACCATATTTTCAAACATTTGCTAGCCTTTTAATTTAATTTGAAATGTCATTATTTACCTTCTAAGCTGCCTCAGATTTGTCCAAATGTCATCAGCAGTGTCTCCTTGCCTGAAGCTGTGCTGTCCATATAGTTTCCCACCCCATATAGGACACTTTATAGAGTGATATCTCTGTCAGGAATACGTCACTTTCCCCAAAAAAAACATTATTAGCTGTATCCTTTCCTTATTTTATGATTCAGGACATTTTTTGACTTGCACAAGAGTTTAGTGCAGTGGTTAAAGCAATCTCACGTGGGTTCATTTACTTTATTAAATGTCTCTTCATATATAATCCAAGGAATACAGTTAATATACAATCTACTCTTGGAGGAATTGATCTATTTGATTAGAAATGTACCAATAGTCATGTACGCCATATTATTCCATTTAAAGAGAAAATTTCAGCAAGTGGAACGTTCTGTTGGACCCGGAAAATATTGTTATTCCAATAAGGCAAAGGAAACACATTTCAAAACTTTACATCAAATATACCCGTCAATATACCAATTTTATTAAATTGTAACTATTCTTAATTTGTTGTAAGATGTGTGTCAGTTATGTAGAAATGATGTATCGATTTATTTTGTGTTTGTGCATTTGTATGTGTCCCTTGGTTGGGTTTTGGCATAATCCAAAATGGAGGTAAAGTTACTACTGATGCAACTTTATACACCTTTAATTTAATTTCTTTAACTAAATCTTCAATAATCCAACCAAAGTTTCCTTTCCTTGTCCATGTTCCCAACATGCTTCTAACACCTTTTTGGTGGGATGCTGATCTGTCTGACCTTTTAAATGAGTCCAGTGTGACATTATTAATGTCTTCTTATTGGCATCTCACACAACTATACCTGCAAAGCCGGAGTTGGAGAAGATGGAAATGCTCCACATCATATTCTTAATGCTTGAGTTTGTATTCTTTCTGATTTACATGACTGAGTTTTAGATGCTGATCTGTTATACAAGCACAGTCAAATACTGTTTTTATCATTGCTGTAGAAATGGTTTTTAAAATTCAATCATTTTGGGCCGCAAAAATCAGGAAACATTTTTGGAAGTTATTTTTGTATCAGAATTACATACCATAAATCTAGTTGAAACCTGTGGGGTGTTGGAAGACCCTTAATTATTTTTATATTCAAATGTTTTGCAATGCAAGAAAACTTCTCAAAGTTTAAAATAGACGTGCAATAAATCTGTAAACTAAAAACATTCCTGTCCAATTCAATGATCGCAGAGGTTTTTAATGTTAAACAAATACAAATATATTCACATTTGGTACTCACACACTGATTATTGACCATCTTCTATGTTGCCAGAGAAAATGTAATTCAGTGGTGGCAGTGTCACTAAAATCCTAGGGTCCTAGGACTGCGGTCCTGAAAATGCAGCCTCCAGTATTGCAGGATCATACCAGAGGTGGGGGACTGGAGTCACATGACTTGACTCGAGTTGCAAATTTGAGGACTTGAGACTTGCTTGACTAATACAGATAAAAGACTCGACTTGACTTTGACTTGAGACAGATGTCTCGAAATGACTTGACTTTTCTTATTATTAAATATTTGCATTTTTCTGGATATCGAGAAGCCTATGTAAAATCTTTGGTTACATTTTATTTTTGGAACATGATTGGGTGATTTCTATTACAATGCGCGGGGACCTGGCAACCTGAACCTACCAGGATCTGTCAGACCAGCAGAGGCAAAGGCATGAAGAAGCAATCATAGAAGGGGCCGTTCCAAAAATAATAAAGTTTGGGTTCAGGGATTACGTCGTAGATGCCGGTTGTAAGAAAAGAACAGTGGTATGCAAGGTCTGCAGCTCAAAAATCAGTGGCACGACCACCACAACTTCCAACTTCATCCGTCACTACAAAATCCATAAAGAAAGGTAAGTTACGTGATTGTGTGTTTTTAGCTAACTGGCTGGTTGGTCGAACGTTACACCCAGTTGCTACCGGTGACGTTAGTTTATTAAGACCACAGAGCTAAACGCAGTCTAATACATCAATCCTGCAATACATTAAATATTCAGTATTGGTTTAAACAAATTTAGAGAGCTCTTGATTCAACTGTGTGCTCATTTTGTTTAGCTGCAGTTTATGGTGCTGTTGTAACTAACATTAACGTTACTATTTACCATGCCATTTCAATCGTCAGTGAAGCTAGTAGTAGGCTAAATAACAAACTCAAACTAAATGTTCCAAAATGATCATATAGTTGAATCGCCACCTCTAAAACTCTTCATGTATTGTTGGGGGGTTTATTGTAGGACTGGTGTATTAGACTGCATCCGTTTTAGCTAGGAGTAGCCATATCTTACCTAGTAAACTGTCAACTGCATGTATTCTTTAGCCAATTCACACAAAATTGTACTTCGATATGTGAAATGGCAACTTCCACATGATTTTCTTACCTCATCTTTTGACTGGTATGCTGTTAATATTTTTAACATACTTCCTGATTAAGTCCTAGCTATTGTCGGCAGTTCCAGTGTCAATATAAATCTAGTTTGATTCTCATTGGTTTAAACTTTCTAATCATTAACTATGCAATGAAGATCATATTTAGAACTTTTCTCTCTCTTCTGTTTACTGTCTACACATATGAAGAGTACATCCATACCAAAATGACTTTTGATCTTAACCAGCCTCCGATCTCCCAATTTGTAGAATCGAGGACTGTGCCGTTATACAACTGCAACCATCCCCAGCAGAGAGCCATTACAAACTCAGTATTGTCAGACCTCATTATAAATGGCAACTTTCCATTGTCCATCATCGAACATCAAAGCGTTATTAATTTTTTGTCATTAATGGACAACAAGTACTTTCCATTGAGTTGAAGAACGATCACTTCCAAGCTTGACAGTCTGGTGGCAGATGAACTAGCAAAGGCAGATAATGTGTCGGTGACTGTAGACATATGGTCAGACCGTAGGATGAGGGGCTTTCTCAGACTCACAGCACACTGGATCAACATTGAAGATGACAGTCTTCAGTTGAAATCCCAGTTACTTGTGTGCAACCGCTTCAAAGGTTCCCATACAGGGGAAAGAATTTGTGAAGAGTTTGAGCAAATATGTGAAGAGTACCAGATAAAGAAAAAGGTTGAACACATAACTTGTGACAACGCTGCAAACATGAAAAAAAGCATTCACTACATGTTTTCCAGGACTGGGAGATGAAGAAGATGACCTTGATACGGACTTTTGGAATGATCTGACAGTGGGAGAGCAAGAGTGGGTTGAAAATTCCTTCACTGCAAAATCCCAGACAAGACTTCCATCACTCTTCAATTGGTTATAGGAGATGGCCTTAAAGACATTAGTCAGTGCAGCTCTCGCCAAAGCTTCCAGGTTGAGCTCCTTGCTCCACACAAGCACTTCTTTCAAGGAAAAATTTGAGAAGGAGTTTGGACAGCGTGGAATCCCTGCCTCTGTTACCACATGCTGGAATTCTACACTGAGGCATCTGAAATCAGTGCTCATGTGTGACCACCTGAAACTGTGTACAGATCTTGAAGATGGGGGACACAAAGAGACAGTATTCACAGCTAGAGAGTGGAGTCAGATTAGGGAACTAGTGGATGTCCTTCAACTTTTTGGAGAAGCCACAGACCTTACACAATTGTGACCATAAGTGCTGTGGTACCCTGTATTCTTTCTCTTAATCACCACCTGGAAAATAAAAAACAGAAAGTGTGCTACTTGGGTGGTTTGATCGGTAGCCTGCAAGGATCACTCCATAGAAGATTCAGAGGGATCTTTGTCAATGTGAGGATGGCAGATGAAAAGAGTGATAGAGCAACCTTACCCTTCTCTGACCCTCTATACCTAAAAGCTGCTCTGCTGGATCCTTCATTTGACAACATGTGGTTGACCCATGATGATTTGACCCATGAAAACGTCAAGGAGTCTGTGTCTGTGATGATAAAAAGTATGTTGTGTTTTTGGTAGTAGTCCAATTTAAGTCAGACCATAGAAGAAATGGGCTCCACAAATTGTTTTCAGTATGTTGATATAGATTGTCATGACATGGTTGCTTATGATAACCCAATTTTGTGTTATAACTGCTAGTATGCAGTATGTACTCAAGATGGCGCCGAGTATGGCTGCTGCGTCGCGAGCTCCGTCAAAACACTGCAGTTTATTATTTGTTTTGTTTACAGTTCTGTGTTTTTTTGTCATGGATGCTGTCTGCCTTATTGTGTACGACAGACAAACGCTTTTGGACATTGGTTCGGCAATCACACACCGAAAACCGGACTTCACATTCCTCAATGCCGACCCGCGGTTTACAATCACGCCAGCGGAGCCCTTTGTTTGGGCTGCCCGGCCGCGGAAACGCAGATGGAAAAGAGGAAAAAGAGCCGGCGTTCTCATCAGAGTAAGACGTCGCGCAAATCGCCCCCCGCTACCCAGTATACTACTGGCAAATGTTCAGTCTCTGGACAACAAGCTCTGCGAGCTGAGAGCGCGGATCTCTTTCCAACGAGAGACGAGAGAATGCTGCGTTATCTGTCTTACGGAAACCTGGTTGTCCGCGGAAATTCCAGACTCGGCCATCGAACCCACGGGTTTCTCCGTGCACCGAGCGGACAGAGCGAAAGACCTCTCAGGTAAAAGCAGAGGTGGAGGTGTATGTTTTATGATCAACAAATCATGGTGTGATCAGAGGAATGTACATTTTATCGGGTCTTTCTGCTCTCCTGATCTGGAGTTTCTCATGCTTCTGTGTCGACCATTCTGGCTACCGAGGGAATTCACAGCGGTCATTATCACTGCTGTGTACATCCCCCAACAAGCCGACACAGACCGGGCACTTAGGGAACTGTATGGCAGTATAAGTGAGCAGGAAACCGCGCACCCTGAGGCCGCGTTCATTGTTGCCGGGGACTTCAACAAAGCCAACTTCAAAACAATAGCACCAAAATTCCACCAACACATCAGCTTTAACACACGAGGGGACCGGGTTTTGGATCATTGCTATTCTCCTTTCCGGGATGGCTACAAATCCCTCCTCCGCCCACCATTTGGCAAATCTGACCACTCCTCCGTTCTGCTTCTGCCCGCCTACAGGCAGAAACTGAAAAGGGAAGCACCCGCCCTCAGGACGATCCAATGCTGGTCGGACCAATCAGACTCTGCGCTACAGGACTGTTTTGATCACGCGGACTGGGAGATGTTCCGGTCCGCCTCAGATGACGACATCGAGGTTTACGCTGATAGCGTAACGTGTTTCATCAGGAAGTGCGTAGAGGATGTTGTTCCAACCAAAACAATACGAATCTACCCCAACCAGAAACCCTGGGTTAACGGCGATGTTCGCGCGGCACTTACTGCGCGGACCACCGCTTTTAATTCCGGGAACGCGGAGGAGCGTAAACAAGCCAGTTATGCCCTCCGTAACTCCATCAGTGCAGCCAAACACCAGTACAGGCACAAAATTGAAGAACAGTTCAACACCACTGACTCTAGAAGTATGTGGCAGGGAATTAACATCATCACGGACTATAAACAGAATAAAAACTCCGCCATGAACACCGTTGCCTCTCTCCCGGACGAGCTTAATACATTTTATGCTCGTTTCGAGGACAACAACACCACCCTCGTGGAGAGAGCACTCGCGGCCGATACTACAGACGATGATTCACTCTCCGTCTCTGTTGTGGATGTAACCCGATCCTTTCGACGGGTGAACATTCGCAAAGCCGCGGGTCCAGACGGCATTCCGGGCCGCGTCATCAGAGCATGCGCGAACCAACTGGCTGGTGTTTTTACGGACATTTTCAACCTGTCCCTCTCCCTGTCTGTAGTCCCCACATGCTTCAAAACATCAACTATTGTGCCTGTACCGAAGCAAGCCAAAACCACCTGCTTAAATGACTGGCGTCCTGTTGCCCTCACCCCCATCATCAGCAAATGCTTCGAGAGGTTGATCAGAGATCACATCTGCTCTGTTCTGCCCACCTCTCTGGACCCATTACAGTTTGCCTACCGCAACAACCGCTCCACTGATGATGCCATTGCATCTACAATACACACTGCTCTTTCCCATCTGGAAAAAAGGAACACATATGTGAGAATGCTGTTTGTAGACTACAGCTCAGCATTCAACACCATAGTGCCCTCCAAGCTTGATGTGAAACTCCGGGCTCTGGGCTTAAACAGCTCGCTGTGCAGCTGGATCCTGGATTTCCTGTCAGGCAGACGTCAGGTGGTTAGAATGGGCAGCAACATCTCCTCATCACTGACCCTCAACACTGGAGCCCCGCAGGGCTGTGTTCTCAGCCCACTCCTGTATTCCCTTTACACACATGACTGTGTGGCAACACATAGCTCCAATGCCATCATTAAGTTTGCTGACGATACGACGGTGGTAGGTCTGATCACTGACAATGATGAAGCAGCCTACAGAGAGGAGGTGCACACTCTGACACGCTGGTGTCAGGAGCACAACCTCTCCCTCAACGTCAGTAAAACCAAGGAGCTTGTGGTGGACTTCAGGAAGAAAGACAGAGAACACAGCCCCATCACCATTAATGGAGCACCGGTGGAGAGAGTCAGCAGCTTCAAGTTCCTCGGTGTCCACATTACTGAGGAACTCACATGGTCCGTCCACACTGAGGCCGTTGTGAAGAAGGCTCACCAGCGCCTCTTCTTCCTGAGACGGCTGAGGAAGTTTGGAATGAACCACCACATCCTCACACGGTTCTACACCAGCACTGTTGAGAGCATTCTGACTGGCTGCATCACCGCCTGGTACGGCAATAGCACCGCCCACAACCGCAAAGACCTGCAAAGGGTGGTGCGAACTGCCAGAAACATCATCGGAGGTGAGCTTCCCTTCCTCCAGGATATATATAACAGACGGTGTGTGAAGAAAGCTCGGAGGATTATCAAAGACTCCAGCCACCCGAGTCATGGGCTGCTCTCACTGCTTCCATCAGGCAGGCGGTATCGCAGCATCAGGACCCGCACCACCCGACTACATGACAGCTTCTTCCCACAAGCAATAAGACTTTTGAACACATGATCTCTCACGATCTACAATCAGCACTGCACTTTATTAATCATCATTTGTCAATATATTCTCGCTCCCATTCAGTTAATGTGTATATATATATATATATATATATTTATACCATTACATAGTGTATGTGTATTCTACACTGTGTATTGTGTACATTTGATATGTTAATTTTGTGTAGGTATGTGTACATTTGTTATGTAAATTGTTGTGTACGTATGTGTACATTTGTTATATAAATTGTTGTGTACATTTGTTATGTAAATTGTTTTGTGTAATATGTTGTTTATTGTAAAGTGGTTTATGTCTCGTCACTGTCATTACTGCTATGTTGATCGGAACTGCACACAAGAATTTCACCTGCTGTTGCACTTGTGTACACAGTAGTGTGACAATAAAGTGATTTGATTTGATTTGATTTGATTTGATGTGTAAGAGCCATTATGCCCACTTAATGTCTATTGTAGTTCCACAGGTGAACACTGGGTGGAGTATGGGTTTCATTTGGTATAAAGGTAGCCAACGAGTAAGAGACACCAGGTGTAATGAATGAGGGAAGCAAACATTTTTTGACCGTGTCAAGAACAAGAGAGGACATGCTAGCTGGTGATGGCAATCTGTTTGAGCATTCGAACTGAACCAAATAAAGTATGTAAATACAGTACTGGACTGAAGTGCGTTTGTTTTGGAGCCACACGTCAGATATCCCTACAAACACCTCTGAGTGACAAGATGGTCATTTGTCGCTACACTTTGTCAAAAAATGCTTTGTGGGTTATCATGCATCGCTTTGGAACTTTTTGAACTTTCTACAGATTCCGATGTGGTTTTGGATTAATTGGACGTATGATTCAAGGACCAGTTGCGACGAAGCGAGCTAATGGATTCAAGGTATGTGTAGCGCTACCTATGAAGGACTCTTGTTTGTACACCTTTAATAGCGTAAATCCAATGCATTGGTTGCTTAAGTTATAGTTACTGACAAGGGAAATGAACTTAACACTCTGTGAAATTGAGTGTGAATAATGGTGTTGAAGATTTTATGGCTGCTGGTAAACAAACAGAGACAAGTGTGCCGGTTGAAAAGATTGAGATGGAGTCTGTGAAAGAAAAATGGTGTATAAAACTTACTCCAAGGGCATTACTAGAAAAATTGGAAGCATTGCAGAAAACAAGAACGACTAAAGTCAACAAAGCAAACAACTTGATGGCTATTATAAAAAAATGTATGCCTAACCGAGAGTATGAAAAGGAAGTGCCATGTTCCTTTGGGAAATTTATAAGACTGTGTGATGAAGCAAGAGAAATACACAATTCTGTGATGGTTATTTTGCCCAATGCCGAAAAGGAAAAGATGTTAATTTACAATGGGTTTAGAGATGATGTTCAAAAATGGTTGAGTACTGAAAGTCAAGTTTCATGTTCCGGTGTCGATGGTAATGCTTTTATAGCAGAGGCAAAAAAAGCTGCATTAATTGCACGTGCAACTGCTTTAAAGGAGAAACATGCCTTGGAGGTACAACAGGAACAACTGAGGCAAAGACAAGAGCAAATGGATATTGATGCAGAAATCGCTACTGCTAAAATTGCGGTTTTAAACAATTCTGACAATCAGCGTCCTAAAACCCCTTCTGATGGCATATTATGATAAAGGAACTACAATGAGGGGCAAAGAAGTTACTCTTAACCCTCATGTTGAGGAATATATGCCAAAGAATTATTCTCAGCAAGCAAGATCAAGAAATGTGATTCAGCAAACTCACAGCGCACTGCAATCTGATCTTCATCCTGTTTCACAAATGCAAACTTCAAGTGTAATACAGAACAGAAATGGAACATCAACTTCAAACATCTGCAGTATTATGCAAAAGCAAAATGAGATTACTGCTCTTCTTGTACAACAACAACAAGCCAGCACACTGCCTCAAAGAGATATTCATGTGTTTGATGGTAATCCTTTGCAATATAGAACTTTTCATCAGAGCTTTTGAACATGGAATAGAGGACAAAACCAGCAATAATCGAGATCGTTTGTACTTTCTGGAACAACACACACAAGGTCAACCTAAGGAACTTGTGCGCAGTTGCCAGCACATGGATGCACAAAGAGGCTACGTGCAAGCTAAAGCATTGTTAAAGGAACATTTTGGCAATGAGTTCAAAATAGCTGCTGCATGTATAGAGAAAGTACTTGGATGGCCTTCAGTAAAATCAGAGGATGTAAGTTCATTGCAGAGTTATGCTCTCTTTTTGCGTGGATGCTGTAATGCAATGGAAGAAATTGAGTATATGAAGGAGCTGGAGATGCCAAGTAATTTGAAAACAGTCATCATGAAGCTGCCTTATAAATTAAGGGAGAATTGGAGAACTGTTGCTTGTGAACTATTGGAAAGGCACAATCGAAGAGCACAGTTCAGGGATATTGTAACATTTGTTGAACGTCAAGTCAAAATGTCATGTGATCCATTTTTTGGTGATATCTAGAGTACTCAAACTGTGCAGCAGAAACCTCAACCTAGGAATACAATTAGAAACAGCTTTGCAACAACGGTTGTTACTAACAACAAATCAAGTCAGTGTTGTGTGTCTGATTTCAGATCAAATTCCCAAGTTTTATGTTTGTACTGCAAACGTGATCACTTATTGGAGCAGTGTACACAAATGAAAAACAAGATGCATAATAAAAGCTGAACTTTCTAAAGGAGAAAGGTATTTGCTTTGGCTGTCTTTGTGTTGGACACATGAGCAGAGACTGCGATTAAGCACTTGACTTGCACAGTATGTGGCCAAAGGCATCCCAGAATTCTGCATATTCAACAAAAGGAGAGAGTGTGCACTCAAGGACAGAATCTTCCATCACTAAGTAATGCCTGTGTCCAAAGTGCCCTTCAAGCGTATGGTCAAACAGGGGCCGGTGATGGAGAATGAGCATTATCAATTGTACCAGTTCAAGTTAAATCCTGTAAAGGACAAAAGGTAATTCAAACATACGCATTCCTTGATCCTGGTAGTTCTGCTACATTTTGTTCAGAACACTTAATGCATCGTTTGAAATTAAAAGGAAAGAAGACTAATATTCTTTTGAAAACAATGGCCAATCAAAGATCTGTTAGTAGTTCTATTTTGACTGGATTGGAAGTGTCTAGCCTTTAGGATGACATTTTTTACAGTCTTCCGGAAGTCTTCACTCAGGAGAAAATGCCTGTGTCCAAAGATAACATTGTCACTGAAGGGGATTTGCATAGATGGCCATACCTGAAAGGTGTTAAGATCCCTCAAATTCCTGCTGATGTGGATTTGCTAATTGGAGCAAATGCTTCCAAGGTAATGGAGCCCTGGGAGGTTAAAAACAGTGATGGAGAAGGACCTTATGCAGTTAGAACCCTACTGGGATGGGTTGTGAATGGACCTCTCCAAGGAAGAAAGGACAATGGAAACACAAGTGAATGTCCGGATGTTACTGTTAATAGGATTTCTGTTGACAAGCTGGAGGAGATGCTCAATAAACAGTATAACCACGACTTTAATGAGATCGCTTCTGAAAACAAAGAAATGTCAAGAGAAGATCATGCATTTATGGAAAAGGTAAATGGGTCAATTAAGCTTCAGGATGGACACTACAAATTAAATCTTCCATTCAAAATGGAAAATCCCATGTTGCCAAATAACCTTTTGTGTGGCTAAACAGCGAATCATGGGATTAAAGAGGAAATTGGACAGAAATAAGGCGTTTCATCAAGAATATAATACTTTCTTGGATGAGGTCATCAATCAAGGTTATGCTGAAAGAGTACCATTGCATCAGTTGAAACAGGACAAAGGGAAGGTTTGGTATATCCCTCACCACGGGGTCTATCACCCCAAGAAAGGAACGTTAAGAGTGGTATTTGACTGTGGAGCTGCTTTCAAAGGTACATCGCTTAATGATCAATTGCTGCAGGTCCCTTATCTGACATTCACTTTTGGGAGTTCTTGTGAGGTTTCGACAAGAGCCTATTGCATTTATGGCTGATGTGAAAGCAATGTTTCATCAGGTCAAAGTTGCCACAGAGGATACAAATTTTCTTTGTTTCTTGTGGTGGCCAGATGATGACTTGAAGCAAGAACCTGTGGAATACAGGATGAAAGTGCATTTGTTTGGAGCTGTGTCATCCCCAAGTTGTGCTTGTTTTGCACTACGTAGGACAGCAGAAGACAATAAGTCCAATTTTCCAGAAAAGGTCATTGACACAATTCATGCCAACTTCTACATGGACGATTGTCTGAAAAGTGTAGCTTCAGAGGAAGAGGCCATTTTGATGATCAATGATTTCACAGCTGTGTGTTTAACCAGAGGTTTCCAATTGACCAAATGGGTCAGTAATAGCCGTGCTGTGCTACAAACTGTACCTGAAGAACACAGAGCACATGGCATAAAAATTATGGATCTGGACTAGGATCAACTACCAGTGGAAAGAGCTCTTGGTTTGTTGTGGTGTGTTGAATCGGATACTTTCAAGTTTAAAATGACCATCAAAGACAATCCTTGCACCAGACGTGGTGTTTTGTCGATTGTATGCTCTGTGTATGATCCTTTAGGATTCTTGGCAACATTCACTCTTACAGCAAAATTTCTTCTGCAAGAACTGTGTAGGACAAGATATGGATGGGATGATCCGCTACCCTCAAATCTTCAAAGACAATGGTCTTTATGGTTAAAAGAGCTTGAGAGGATTGCAGACTTTAAGGTGGATAGATGTTTAAAGCCCACAGGATTGGACCAACTTACCAACATTCAGTTGCATCATTTCTCTGATGCAAGTACATTTGGATAAGGTACTGAAACATATCTTAGGATGGAGACAAACAAGGATGTCCATGTTCGTTTCCTACTTGGCAAATCAAGAGTAGCACCATTGAAGCATGTGACAATTCCACGTCTTGAATTGACAGCCGCTGTACTTGCTGCTAGAGTGGAGAAGATGTTGAGGGCAGAACTACAGTTTCCATTGGTGGAATCAGTATTTTGGACAGATAGTACATCTGTGCTAAAATACATAAAGAATGAGGACAAATGCTTTCTGACCTTTGTGGCCAACAGGATCTCTCTTATAAGAGAAGTTACAAGACCATCGCAGTGGAGGTACATATCTACATCTCAAAATCCTGCTGACTGTTGTTCAAGAGGTATGAAAGCAGACCAGCTGTTATCAAGTGAAGAATGGATCAGTGGACCACACTATCTGTGGAAACCACAGGAAGAGTGGCAAGTACAAATAGTTGATTCTACTCTTAAGGTCAATGATCCTGAGGTAAAGAGGAACATGAGTGTGAACACCATTGGTGTAAATGAAGTGTTGAGTGCAACAAACGCCACTCATAGGCTGATTGTACACTTCTCAGACTGGATAAAGCTGAAAGTTGCTTTTGCCTGGTTTTTGAAGCTAAAGAAATTTCTTAGGCAACGGAGTCAAAGGCAAAAAGAAATCAAAACCTCTTTAGATTACTTGGGTGTATTGCCATCTTCCAAGAAAATAGAGAATGATCTTCAAAAGCTAACATTCTCAATGACTACAAGGAACTTAACTTTTGGAGGACCTGACTGAAGCGGAAACCGCTATTGTTGCATTTAGTCAACAGCAACAGTTTGGAAAGGAAATTGCTGCCTTATCAGCTTCATCTGTTTTAAGGGTAAAACGAGACAGCAAGTTGTATAAGTTGGATCCTGTCTTTCAAGATGGGCTAATAAGAGTTGGAGGACGACTGAGGAATGCTGCTATGCCTGAGGAAAGGAAGCATCCTATCATTCTTTATAAAGATCAGCACTGTGCCACACTCATTCCCGACCTTCCTCCATTTCCGAACATAGGAGTGGATTATTTTGGTCCTGTAGAGGTCAAAAGAGGACGCTCCATGGTGAAGCGTTATGGGGTCATCTTTACTTGCATGGCAAGTAGAGCAATTCATCTGGAAGTCGCCTATTCCTTGGAAACTGATGCATGCATTAATTCTCTACGCAGATTTATTTGCAGACGAGGACAAGTTGTTCAAATAAGATCAGATAATGGTACCAACTTTATTGGAGCAGAAAGAGAGTTAAGAGAAGCACTTAATTCATGGAATAAGAGCCAGATTCAAAAGGTAATGCTTCAGGAAGGCATTCAGTGGAGTTTCAATCCTCCAGGAGGCTCACATTATGGAGGAGTGTGGGAGCGTATGATCAAAATGGTCATGAAAATTGAGATCCATCTTACATCAACAAACTCTGGATGATGAGGGATTTCATACTGTGTTATGTGAAATTGAGGCCATTTTAAATGATCCAATAACAAAGCTGTCAGATGATCCTAATGACCTAGAGCCACTTACTCCAAATCACCTTCTTCAAAGGAACAAAGAGCTTTGTTCCTGGTGATATTGTAGTAATTGTGGACTCTACAGCCCCACGTGGATCCTGGTTGATGGGACGAGTCTTGGAAGTTTTTCCTGATAAAAATGGACTTGTACGTTCTGTGCGAGTACAAACTAAAACCAGTGTACTTGAGAGACCTGTGACCAAGCTTTGTCTATTGTATGACAGCCTGGAAAAGTAAAGACTGATTGTAAAGACTATGTTCTAACAAACAGAAGATTGTTTAAATACTATGTTATACAGTGTCGCTTTGGACTTTAATGGCGCTTTGCATAAATATTGTATTGAATTGTAATGTCTACATGTCATGTACAATTAGGGGCCTGTGTAAGAGCCATTATGCTCGCTTAAGGTCTATTGTAGTTCCACTGGTGAACACTGGGTGGAGTATGGTCTTTCATTTGGTATAAAGGTAGCCAACGAGTAACAGAGACACCAGGTGTAATGAATGAGGGAAGCAAACATTTTTTGACCGTGTCAAGAACGAGAGGACACGCTAACTGGTGATGGCAATCTGTTTGAGCATTTGAACTGAAACCAAATAAAGTATGTAAATACAGTACTGGACTGAAGTGAGTCTTTTCTTCCTGAGACGGCTGAGGAAGTTTGGAATGAACCACCACATCCTCACACGGTTCTACACCAGCACTGTTGAGAGCATTCTGACTGGCTGCATCACCGCCTGGTACGGCAATAGCACCGCCCACAACCGCAAAGACCTGCAAAGGGTGGTGCGAACTGCCAGAAACATCATCGGAGGTGAGCTTCCCTCCCTCCAGGACATATATAACAGACGGTGTGTGAAGAAAGCTCGGAGGATTATCAAAGACTCCAGCCACCCGAGTCATGGGCTGCTCTCACTGCTTCCATCAGGCAGGCGGTATCGCAGCATCAGGACCCGCACCACCCGACTACATGACAGCTTCTTCCCCCAAGCAATAAGACTTTTGAACACATGATCTCTCACGATCTACAATCAGCACTGCACTTTATTAATCCTCATTTGTCAATATATTCTCGCTCCCATTCAGTTAATGTGTATATATATATATATATATATATATATATATATATATATATATATATATATATATATATATATATATATATATATATATATATATACCATTACATAGTGTATGTGTATTCTACACTGTGTATTGTGTACATTTGATATGTTAATTGTTGTGTAAGTATGTGTACATTTGTTATGTAAATTGTTTTGTGTATATATGTTGTTATTGTAAAGTGGTTTATGTCTCGTCACTGTCATTACTGCTATGTTGATCGGAACTGCACACAAGAATTTCACCTGCTGTTGCACTTGTGTACACAGTAGTGTGACAATAAAGTGATTTGATTTTGATTTGATTTGAAGTGCGTTTGTTTTGGAGCCACGCGTCAGATATCCCTACAAACACCTCTGAGTGACAAGATGGTCATTTGTCACTACAGTATGAGTGCATGTTGGTGACTACTGTTTTATCTTATCTTTTGTCAGACTTGATTCTCAAAGAGGTGTGCAAGACCTCCCCAACCACCAGTGAGCAGGACCAAATGACAGTGGCAGAGCCAGAGAGTCAGTCTGGGCTGTTCTCAGCACACCGCAAAAAAACAGAAGAGAGACTCATGTTCCAGTCCACAAATTCAGCTGAACCACTATTTGGACATTTGTGATGGACAGAGCTGCCTTCATTTTTGGTGCATGAACAGGCACACACTCCCGTCTTTATTCAAGAGTTACGGCAGTCCCTGCCTCAAGTTAACTCTGTTGAACGTGTGTTCAGTCATGGCGGGGTGATAATGCGACCACATCGCTAAAAATTGAGTTACAAAGTGCTATCTAATTGAATTTTTTGCAAATGCAACGCATTGTAAGTGCTACCAGCTTGCTGCTTGTGTAATTCCACTTCCCATGTGCATGTGATGCAGTATCTAGAAATGGTCAATTAAGGTCCGTCTTTGAATGAAAACACACACACACACACTCTTCACCTCTTTCTCTCTCACCTCCATGCACTAAGTTGCACAAGGATGCCTTCAAAGTCCATCAATTTTGAATGAAAATAAAATCTTCTTTGTTAAAAAGAGAATGACCTAAACGAAGCAGTCTTGTTAATATAGATATATGGTGGGTTTGGTTTGGACATTTCCACACTAGCTAGTATCTCAAAATTTGTGGCAGTGCATGAAAAAATCCGCCCAATCCATGCCCATATATGGAACAAAAACAATTAATCAAAATGATAAAAAGGAAGGTAAAGATGGAGACAGGGGGAAGAAAGTGAGGTGCACGGATTACCAGAGGGTGTATGAGACCGGTTCTTAAGCTAGAGCGGGACGCGCTCTGTGTTTGACAGTATTAACGCCGGAGTGAAGCGGTTCCACACCGCACTTCCTTATGCCGGCTGCAGAGTTTTGTCATTGTGTTATGATTGTATTATGGTTGGGGGGGTAAAAATATATAATATTTAACTGCATTCAGTTGTTTGTGGTGTTTTTGTTTTTTTCTTGTGTATGTAACATGGTGGTTTTTTTGTGACCATCAGCTATCCCATAAGGGTTCTGTTGTGTTACAAATTTATTAAATGTTTAATTTAGGTTCCAATACCATAGTATCTGTTAAGCACGAGATTCCTGCCAGTCTTGTTTCAGATTACTGAGACTCTCACCCTTTGTATGAGAGCATGGGTGGGGAAAGTTTAGTATCGAGCGAACGGCTACTTCATTTGCATGCTTTGTTCATCACAATGTAAATCCCTCCCCCTAAATGTATATAAATTACAATGTAAAGTTCCCTTAGTTCAGACTAGATTGGGATGACTACAGCGACGCACAGCGAGTTCTCAATGAAGAAACCTGCTTGAAAGATATCCCAATGTCTCCTGGTCTTCACTTCTGAGTTTCCTACACTTTAGAAGGAACAAGTTCACAACAGTTGGTGCCTGTGACCCGGATAGCGCTACCTGAATCCAGATTGAAACTTCAAGCTCAACAAAGATCTCAACAAAGAATGAACTTTTCTGACGGAGTTCCAGACGGAATCTTTCCGTACAACCAACGATTTAGTGAGTTTCACTCTATTCAAAGAACCACTGCAGACCAGTAAAAAAAAAATAAATAAATAAAATTTTCCTCTGCGCTGCCAGAGAAAAGGTTAACAGACAGCTGTTAATATTGGTTAAAGTTATCCTCTGTTCAGGCAGGGAAGATTAGCATTACGTGTTAATATTGGTTATCCTCTGTTCAGGCAGGGAAGATTAGCATTACGTGTTAATATTTTGGTTTATCCTCTGTTCAGGCAGGGAAGATTAGCATTAATGTGTTAATATTTTGGTTTATCCTCTGTTCAGGCAGGGAAGATTAGCATTAATGTGTTAATATTTTGGTTTATCCTCTGTTCAGGCAGGGAAGATTAGCATTAATGTGTTAATATTTTGGTTTATCCTCTGTTCTTGTAGGCAGGGAAGTTAAGTGTGAAGTGTTGGTAATTTGGAAGGTTAACAATAGTTAAATTGGAGTTAACAAGTGTACCCTCTGTTGATCAGAGAAGTTTTAGTGTTTGTTTGTGTGGTAACAAAGAAATCCACAAAATGTTTAGGAAAAGTGCTAGACTAATCCCCACAACTGAAAAAGGTGGACTTGCTACTCCTTTGTGGTCAGATAATGAATTCAAAACACTGTTAGGAGAACAAATGAACCTAATAGTCACTGAAAAAGTTAGACAGTAACTAACTAAGAAATATAAAATTCACCCAGACAAAACTTGGTCAGTAGATGAGTGTAAAAAGGTGCTTGGAGCAAGTATCCGCAAGAAAAACATAAAAGGCATTATATGCTGCCACAGAGAGTTTCATTTAGCAAAAGCTGCAGAACGGTCTCAGAATAACTCCGAGCTAGAGAAAGAGAACAAAGAGCTACGTGCTAGAGTTTCCTCTTTGACCAAGAAATTGAACCGCAACAAAGCTATAGGAAAAACAGATGTAGAAAAAGTTAGTCAGCCAGATAACATTTACCCTGACTTACAAGCGTTCTTTGAAACAGATGTAGCTCTCCAATCAGTAACTGATGTGCCTGTAGATTCAGTCAATGTGTGTGGTGCTAGGAAAAGATCTCAGGGAATTGAGGGAACTGAAAGTGTTTCTACCAACTCTTCTGTTGTCCAAATACAAACTGTCGCAAAAGCGCTTGGACCTAAAGATATAGAGAGACTATCCCAGAGCTTACCCTCAGCACGCACACAGTTTTCTGAATTTAGAAGAGCATTGATCAGCAAAATGCGTCTATATGACATGTCGTTAACAGAGGTCACACAGTTATTGTCACAAATTTTAACTGAATCTGAATTCAACAATTTTGAATCTGCAGTGACTTCTGACCTACAGCATGCCAGTAGAAGCGATATGAGAGAAGCTGTTTTGAAAATCCTAAAGAATATCTTAGGACCCAAAATAGATTGGTCTAGAATTACTAGCTGTGTACAAAAGAAAGAAGAAACTGTGAGTGAATATACTGAGAGGTTTTGTCAGTCAGCCGTAACTTACAGTGGAATAGTGGATGATTCTGAAAGTGTGCTCTGACAAAGGACCACTAATTCGTATCTGGTCAGACGCTTGTAGACGAATACAGAAGAGCTTTGCCATTCCTAGATCTAACTTGGTCTAACAGAACTCTCAGAAGTAACTTAGACAGGTTGGTTGCATGGGAAAGAGATGCTGATATTAAAGCCAAAGTGAGAGTAGCAGCTACCTTTACTACAGCAAAACAAGAAAACGGGTGGTCTAAAAAAGAAGGCAAATGCCACTACTGTGGAAAATTTGGACACTGGGAGAAAGACTGTAGGAAGAAGTTGCAAGATACAAATAGAAATGCTATGCATAATTCTGCTCCTCCTCAGCCTGCTTACAACCCTGAAGCAGTTCCGCAAGTGTCCACTGAAACTTTAGGACAGCTCGTTCAGGCTCTTCTAAGAGCACAAAAAGACCAGGAAAAAAACGAATTGTTGGGGCTGTGAGTAGCTACCTTTCCCCTGTAATCCATCATAATGACAAAAGAATTTTTGTGAAAGGTAGCATACAAGAGAAAGAGATTGATTTTTTTTTTTGCTTGATACAGGTGCAGAAATTACAGTAATTCCTACAAAATTGGCTAAAGGTTTAGACATCCCGTACAAGAAAACCAAACTTTAACTGGTGTAATAGGTGAAGATTCTGTTTTGTATGAAACCCCGCCCATAGAGGTACAATTTGGCCCGAAAACTCTGACTACAAAACTGCTATGTGCTCCATTAAATACAGGTGCAATTTAAGGCATGGATCTCCTGAGACAAGTACATCTAACTTTAGACATGTCCTCAGAATCTGCTAGCATTAAAATTTCCTCAGCACAAGTTTCTACCAATAATGTAATCCTTCCAGAGTATGCTTTCTAACAGAATCATCCAATTTGGGCTAAAGACAAGGATGATTGTGGTTTGTTGACCAGGTGTAGAACCAGTCAAATTGACAGGAACTCCACCTCCGGTCACCAAACAATATCTGATCAATAAGGAAGCTATACAGGGGATCAAACCTATTGTAGAAAAGTTGCTGACACAAGGAGTGCTAGTTAAAACCAACAGTCCATGTAATTCACCCATATGGCCCATCAAGAAGTCCAATGCAACATGGAGACTTACAATAGACTACAGAGTAGCCAATAAACATATTGATAAAATCACCCCCCTAGTGGCAGATCCTTCCACAATTTGTAATGGCTTACCATTAGAGTGTAAGATTTTTTCAGTAATAGATATGTCTAATGGATTCTTTTCTGTACCGTTGCACTCTGACAGCCAGCCATGGTTAGCTTTTACAGTTGACTATGAACAATACCAGTGGATACGTTTGCCACAGGGATTTCAAAACTCCCCAACCATATACCATCAAGCTGTCAGACGTGATTTGTGTGACCCAGAATGTCCGGTAAAACGGCCCACTATGATCCAATATGTTGATGATATTTTGATTGCCTCAACAGATCACGAGGTACATCGAACTGAATTGGCAGCATTGTTGGACTATTTGCATAAAAGAGGACACAAATGCAGCTTTCACAAAGCTCAAATTGCTAAAAAGCAAGTCACATTTCTGGGTCAAACAATTGGTGCAGGAAATAGATCCATTACACAGGATCGAGCGGCTTCAGTCAAAACCATACCTCCGCCTACTACCATTAAAACACTCCGTTCATTTTTAGGAACAGCAGGTTACTGTAGACCGTGGATTGAAGAATATGCCTCGATTGCTCAGCCTCTCTATGACTTGTTTGAAAGGCCATGGTAAAGATTCAGATACTGTGTGTATGGAAGAACTTCCCCTCAAAGCATTCAGTGATTTGAAGAGAGCACTATGGTCAAGCACCAGCATTAGGAATTGCACAGTCTGATAGACCCTTTGTGCTTTATGTCCATGAACACTTAGGCTTTATGACTGCATGTCTAATGCAAGATCATGGGGGCAGTTTACGCCCAATTCATTACTATTCTGGTAAACTTGACATAGTCGCTCAAGGTATGGGACCATGTCTTAGAGCAGTGCAGGCAGTTCATCTAGCTCTTCAGGCTTCATCAGGTATGGTGTTAGGACAGACTGTAAACGTTAGATGCCCTCACGCAGTTTCCGCACTAATGAATCAAGCAAAAGTCACCCCTGTCACTTCCTCTCGTTGGGGAAATTGGTTAGCAACTCTCACAGCCCCGAACATTGTTTTACAGCGTGCACCAGTCACGAACCCATCCTCATGTATGATGTCTTCAATGACTGAAGTTTTGTTAGAGGATGAAGGAGAAATGACTCACGATTGTGTTACACTTGCATATACACCTACGAGTGAAGTAAAAGAAACTCCTATGGAGAATTCAGAGTTTGAGTTGTTTGTTGACGGTTCAGCTCAAGTCATTGAAGGTAACAGACGAGCAGGTTATGCAGTAACATCCACCACTGAAGTGGTTGCTTCAGGTCGTCTTCCAGATCATTTTTCAGCTCAAGCTGCAGAACTAGTAGCCTTAACAAGAGCATGCACGCTAGCTTCAGGATCAGTTGCAAATATCTACACAGATTCCAGATACGCTTTTGGGGTAATTCATGATTTTGGTGTCATTTGGCAAACCAGACAGTTTCTAACTTCTGCTGGATCCCCCATTAAGCATGCTGGATTAGTGAAAGATCTAATGTTTGCCATGAAACTTCCAAAGAAATTAGCAGTGATCAAAGTGAAAGCACATCTAACAACTAATACTACAGAAGCTAAAGGTAATTCTCTTGCTGATGTAGCGGCTAAACAGGCTTGTTTCTATGCAACTGTACAAGTGTGTTCAGGTAGTACAGCACAGAAGACAATTCTGCCTCCTGAATCAATAATTGATCTGTACAAAGACGTTCCTCTGTATATGAAGCATGGACTTAGTTAGACAAAGGAGCCACAGTGGATTCATCCGGTTGCTGGACCAAAGGGGGAAAATATGTCGCTCCCGAATCACTGCTGCCATATTTGGCTCAACAAATACACAATTTGGGTCACAGTGGTCCAGCAACGATGAATCACAGGTTCTCAAATCAATGGTGGAATCCAAAATTCAGAAATGTAGCCACCGAAACAGCCAAGAGGTGTGTTACATGTCAGAAAAATGATGTACCAGCAGCCACTACACCAGCAGCACATACCCCAGCTCCCCCAGGACCATTTCGTCACCTGCAAGTTGATTACATATCATTGCCTCGTTGTAAGGGAAAAACTGATGTTTTGGTAGTAATAGACAAGTTCTCAAGATGGGTAGAAGCTTATCCAACAGGGCGTGCTACAGCTGCACATACTGCTAAATGCCTTGTCACTGATTTTATTCCCAGATGGGGATTACCAGATTGCATTGACTCAGATCAAGGTACACACTTCACAGGACAGGTAGTCAAGGAAGTGTCTAGAATGTTGAAGATTAAGTGGAATCTTCACTGCCCATATAGGCCACAAGCATCAGGGCAAGTTGAACGATCGAACAGAACAATCAAAACCAGGCTAAGCAAAATGCATCAGGAAGGAGTACCATGGGTCGAAGTGCTGCCAGCAGTACTTAGTATGAGAGCGTCACCTAACAGATCAGTAGGACTGAGCCCTCATGAGATTATTACTGGACGCCCAATGCAGATGCCAGGTGTGATTGATCTTAGAAATGCTGATGTACACATTGCCTCAGATGCCCTGATCGCTTACTGTAAAAACCTCACAAAGGCAGTACAGAGTGCCAAAGAGAGAGTTGAGTCGTGTTGGCAGACGCCACCAGAAGGTGGACACACAATCATCCCAGGTCAATGGGTCATGATAAAGTCATTCAGAAACAAGCCATTAGAGCCTAAGTGGTACGGACCACATCAAGTGATGTTGATTACAGCAGCTGCAGTATTGTGTCAGGGAAAGAAAACCTGGACTCATGTGTCACACTGTAAAGTTGTTCCCCCACCCACAGGGATAGGATAGGACACGGACCAGTGAGGAGCCCAGGGAAGAACCGAATGCAATAGGCATCGGGGGCCCACCCTGCGGTGAAGACTCCCTCATAGGCCTTCCCCATCCACTAGTCCATCCTTACCTCACTGTTCTTTAGGTGTCAAAGGAATTAAGAAATAGGGAAAGAAGGAACAACAATAGCAGACTCGGAAAAAGTTACAACCCTAGTGTTAGAACAAATACTGCTCTACTGTCTTTTGTTTTCGTGCTTCCTCTGTGCAGATACCACTTGATGGCTGTCCTGAGACCCATATGCACCGACCTCCTCACCTGCGTATGAAGCCACAACCTTCCAGAAAACAACTAGACCCACTGCCGAGCCAACTATCACAAAAGAAAAAGAAAAGAAAAAAAAATACACAACGCAGAGACCCACAAACGGAACCTTCAGTCATCCATCAACATGATCAAGTTTGTCGTACTACTAACCATCATGGACATCGCACAAAGTGTGGACTCCAGAAACAACATATTCTTAGAGCTGATGAATATGTTAAGAAATGCCTTGTTTGCTGGAAAGAACGTTTGCATGCCACACGCACCTTCAGTAGGAGCAGGAATCCCATCTCCAAATGTGACACGTGTACCTTATTCGATCATCATACCAGTGGATTATACAACCAGGATACATGTCACAACGTAACAATTCCCCCAGCTTCTCAATGTTTTATTCCAGGACTACCATCCTGCAACCTAACTTCAGCTACTCTCATCATGACAGATCTACTCCTGCCAATGATGTTCTATTGGTGCATGGAAAATTATGCTCCAGCATCGACTCCACTGGGTGAAATTCCTCTTGAACGTTGCAGCCTTGTGATTGAAAGAGGAACAGAATCCCGTGTGTACATTACTACAACAGATAAGAAAGAGGAAAATTACTTAACAGAGTGTCTCTCCAGGAACCCATCCCTACCAAATTTTTTTGCAATAAATCAGTTGTGTATGATCCCTCCACCAACTGACACTTTTTGGTTATGTGGAACTTCTGTCTACAGCATCCTCCCCAGCCATTTCAATGGAAGGTGCACCCTGGTTTATGTTCTACCAGCTATCAGGGAAAATACACACTCCACCCCAAGCTCCCCACAGCTACAAAATTCAGCTCCTACCACAAACAAAGAAGATGGCTGCATTCCAGGACTCACTTGTGCACAAACATGGTGGTCAAGAACTCTTGGAGCATTAATCCCGTCTTATGGTGTCATGCAGGCCCTTGATAAAGTCAGAAGCTTATCGAATTCTGTACAGAAGTTGGCCAATGATACGGCTTTAGCCCTGGGTAACATCACGGACACTCTCGCTTCGCACAAGATAATGATCTTACAGAACAGAGTGGCCTTGGATTACATTCTAGCAATGCAAGGGGAAGCTTGCACCATTATTGGCCCTGAGTGCTGCACCGGGTTAAAGGATCCAACAGAGAACTTGAACAAAATCCAACAAGACATTCTTAATCTTTCAGCAAAATTACACCAGATGACTGAAGATAATTCTTCATGGTTCGGAAACCTGTTAGGTAAACCCTGGATGTGGATCAAGGAAATAGCAATTATGTTGATGTTTTTCCTACTGGCGTACTATCTATGCGTCCACAGTATCAAGTGTTTCATTCAACAAATGAATCACGCCTCTCACGAGAAAATGACAGTTCCAACCAGAAAAGATTATTACCCGTAAGAACTTCACGGACCCTAATTGCATGTTTGGTTCTGTGTCAGCATGCAATTGCAGAAAAGCAACACAGAGCAAGTGCTATGTGCCTGTAATGATCACAAGTTACAAGAATGAACTTTTAAGTGTCTAAATTTGTATTGTGTAAGAGTTATTAGAACTCTCAAAGGGGGAAATGTTGTGTTACAAATTTATTAAATGTTTAATTTAGGTTCCAATACCATAGTATCTGTTAAGCACGAGATTCCTGCCAGTCTTGTTTCAGATTACTGAGACTCTCACCCTTTGTATGAGAGCATGGGTGGGGAAAGTTTAGTATCGAGCGAACAGCTACTTCATTTGCATGCTTTGTTCATCACAATGTAAATTCCTCCCCCTAAATGTATATAAATTACAATGTAAAGTTCCCTTAGTTCAGACTAGATTGGGATGACTACAGCGACGCACAGCGAGTTCTCAATAAAGAAACCTGCTTGAAAGATATCCCAACGTCTCCTGGTCTTCGCTTCTGAGTTTCCTACACTTTAGAAGGAACAAGTTCACAACAGTTCAAACCTACCAGTAGACAGGCTTGACCTGTCTGTCGCCCGAAAATGTGTAAACATTTTTTTTATTAATTTAGAATCCAAAATTTAACCTGGTTTTTGAACCTGCCACCGTTACAATTTATAGGGGATATTCATGTCGAAGTCAGGCATTCTTGAAGAATGCCATTTAGTGGCATATTAAAACAATTATACTTCAATTGTTTGAATGTTTTCATGGTTTGACGTAATGTCAAAAATGTTAATTTATTTTGTATTTGTTTTTATACACTTGATTTTATTTTCTACTCCATTCTGTTTGTATTTGGCTTTGATGTAGTACTATTTGGGCTCTATAACAGTGTCATATGAGAAGCACTTTAGACAGATGCCTTAATAGGCCAAGGAGAAATGCAATGTTCGTTAATGTTGAAAATAAAACTCTGCTTTATATTACATGTACTGTCTTTAAACTGATGTGGAATGTGGAAACTGCAGTAAACCATCAGAATTTCATATGACTTGAGACTTGCACATGAGTGACTTACTCCCACCTCTGGATCATACTACTCATTTTGTGTTGCTGTTCTGTATACAAGTATGTACATCACTTCACACACATAAACACTCTTTCACACATCAGTGCGCATCTTTCATTCATTTATTGCAAGTTTCAAAGCAACAATACAAACAGACCAAATCTTAAAATCAAACTTTAGAGATTGTTTAGCAGATACGAGAGCGATTATAACATGATTTCCTCTTATGTGCCTCTTTTCTAGAGAATGCAGCGATAAAGCAAGAAAGTGATGAAACATCATGATGATCAGGACAAAGAAGCATTTTTAATGAGATTAAATATTTAATAAGCAATTAAAGGGCAGAAGGTAGAACTTCATGAATGACAGATCTTTCTGATTTCTGTGTGCACAGATTCAGTGTGGAGCTGCTGATGTCACATGACGTCTCACGGGATGGTACATGAACATTTCTGCCCTTTACACATGTGCATCTGTAAGAC
This sequence comes from Moxostoma hubbsi, assembly GCA_032164185.1. Classification (NCBI taxonomy): domain Eukaryota; kingdom Metazoa; phylum Chordata; class Actinopteri; order Cypriniformes; family Catostomidae; genus Moxostoma; species Moxostoma hubbsi. The sequence goes on along the minus strand of JAVLUX010000026.1, from coordinate 40,041,691 downwards.
ATTTGGTTTCATTAAAGAGCTTCAGTCCTTCTCCCCAAGTGTTCTTCAGCTCATCCTGTAAGTTCTTCAGACTCACTGTCAGAATCATTTTCTGGTTCACATTTTCATCTACATTCGGGGCCCAGTGTGCTTTGGAGAAGCAGGATTGATTCTCACTGTCACAGCAGCAGAACGCCGTCCACATCATCTTGGGAATATTCACTGTGTTATTTAATGTGTTGTTTCCAGGTACGGCACCCGTCAGCACATACGCCAACACCTTATTATTATTGTCGCGGCAGTTGGATTCCATCAACCCCCTTGTACATCCTTCCATATGAGCCCAGCTGCCACCATTAAAACTCACTTTCTGTGGCACAGCGTTGGTGAGTGTGAATGTAGATTTGGCTGTTTCAACATCCTTTGCGTGACAGACGGGAAATAAATGACCGCGGTCCACATTCAGTGTGTTATTAATGTAATCAGCATTAGTGGCCTGCTTGTCTCCAAGCTATAAAGGAAAGAAATGTATAAAAGAGAATCAGGATGTCAGTAAACACTGAAAAATAGTTACTATTTCATGAAAAGTCAAATAAAATATTAAAAATCTATGTTTTACTTAATCGTGACTTTATTGATCCCAATATTGATCCTCACATGGATATTTGACTGTGCACCCCTCCACAATGTGAGTAAATCACTCGCACATGTGACCAAATTCAACTTCAGCAGCGAGATCTTTTTTCACTGTGTGTTTGTAAGATTAATAAACGTGTCATTCACATTATTCTGCACTTTAAGTGTTTATTAAATATTATAGCTAATAATGCCCAGATTCAATCATATTTATTGATGGAAAACATCAAAATAACAACAACACAAATCAAAATATAGCTGCAAGCAGCCATTACCGGGGCCAAGCGCAAATAAGATGACAAAGACATGCCAACATGGCTGGAATGGTCAGACCAACTGCAGCAAGTAGCAATTAAAGACATGTAAAGATGAATTTAGGCAAATGGATGAAAAATCATATACATTAACTAAAAATATGATTTAATTGATTATCACTTTCGACAAATAGGTGGTGCAGTTATGAAATGTATGTGGTGTGGTCAGAGTGAGGTGACAATGAGACATATAAAGTTTGGTGTCAAAATGTCAAGGCATTGCAGAGATAAAGCCTGAATAGTAATTTTGGCAGCATGCGTAGGCTTTGATCTGGCAGTTTACAAAAACAGTTTTGTCTATCGTCACGAAATCCATAAATTGTAGTTGGCATGGTCTGGTGATGATACGATTTGATTTTGGTGAAAACTATAACCCTAACGGTCTAGGAGGAGTTTGAAAATGTAGGCATTGAATGAAAATCAAGATGGCGGACAGGAAGTTTGGCTGATTATGGGAAAAATGTTATCAATGTTTTTGGCAAAACCCAAAGAATCAATTGAGAACAGTGTGATTACAATAGGTAAATTTATACAAATGTTATTAGCATTTTGAGAAATTTAGTTATAACTTTTGACCAAAAGGTGGCGCTGTCTCAAAATATTTTGAGTACCTTCAGGATATGCTGCTGATGGCATTCTGAGTTTTGTAATGTTACACCAATGCATTCGTTAAGTATAGCATTTTAATCACAAAATTGCATAAGTCAATGGTAATTTTGTGTTTTGTTCTATTATAGCGCCACCAAGAGGCACAGTCCCACCATTTTTTTAAGTGTCCTCAGAGTGTGATACATGTGTGTGTCAATTTTGGTGAAAATATCTCAATTTGCTTCAGAGTTATAGACATTTATGTGAAAAAACAGGTCAAAAATGACTGACACGTGACTTTGATTGGATTTTACAACCCCTTACTATCAATATTTTGAGATTTGGGCATTGGCATGTTGCCAGCGACCTGTTTCCAAACTTCTGATGGTGGTTTCGTCTCGATCGGACTAGCGATTTCGAAGATACCCGCAAATGTTTTTTAAGCGCTAAATTACAACGCTGCACAAACCATATGCCGAAACCTGGCAAGTCTGGTATCGTTGGACTCGGTAAGGATTCAGGAATCTAATAATATGACTCCCGTGAAAATAAGTCAACCCCAGCCAGAGTTATAAGCATTTGAAAATGTAATTTTACCACTAGGAGGCGCTGTTTTGAATTCATTCATGCGTTCAAAAAATACAGCATTTTAGCACATAATTCAAAATGGCCGACAGCCAAAATAGCCGATCTGAAAAAATTGGATATCAGTCGACTCGGCATGATGCCCTGAATGTAACGAGACCACTTTTATGATTTTTGGACAAACTGTTCAGAAGTTATAATCAAAAATAGCCATTTTTTGTATCTCCGGATCAATAGGTGGCGCTGCGCCGAAACACAGCATGTAGCCTCAGGTCATGCTTGTGATGACATGTTCCAAGTTTGGTCTGAATACAATTAAGCGTTGCGGAGATACAGCCTAATGTTTGTTTTTGCATACGCTACGTAAAATTTGTTTGTGCGTTTATCAAAAACGGTTTGATGAATCAACTTGAATTCCATAACTTTTTGTCAGCACTGCTTGAAGATGATCTGGTGCAATTTTGGTGAAAATCGGACAAACCGTCTAGGACGAGTTCGCAAAAGTAGGTTTTTTGGACAATTCAAAATGGCGGAAAAAAATTTATGACGGAAAATGATGTCATATTATGCAATCGAATTGTCATGAGCTCAGGAATCAGAGGAAAAAATAATTTTGTTGATAGGCCCTACGGTTCAGAAGTTATTAGCATAATATTTTTGAAACTTTGGACAGGTGGTGGCGCTAGAGGGAATGAGTTAGAGACACCAAAATTGGTGTATTTGATGTTGGGACTATCCTCTATCAGAATGTCAAACCGTTACAACTTTCCCGCATACGCTTCCATGGGCTGCCATAGACGCCCAGTCGGAATAATAATAATAATAATAATAATAATAAGAAGAAGAAGAACCGGAACAGACACAATAGGTGCCTCCGCACCTTCGGTGCTTGGCCCCTAATAATAAGAACCGGAACAGACACAATAGGAGCCTCCGCACCTTCGGTGCTTGGCCCCTAACTAATGCTGAATAAATAATGCTGGTTATTATGTATCCCACAATGCTCGGTTGAGTCTGATGGGTTGTGTTGTTGGGTTATTTTCACAGTGTTGGGGAGTTTTTAACTAAATTCTGCTGGATTAGTCTCTGAGTCTTTGTCTCTGACAGTATAACTGAGACAGGAACAACTTCTGGTGTCTCACAACATCCTTTTATTGTTTTTATTTAATTATTTGTTGTGAAACATCAACTTAATATCAAACTAGCTGCACGGCTAACTTATTTCCTATATCAGCGGGACACAATGGACCTTATTTACAGTAGAAATCTTTAATGACAACGAGCACCATACGACTCTATTTCTACCATACATATATAATGGCAGATGTAGTAAAAGGATTATGGGTAATATGTTAATCTGAACTCAGACATTGACTTCAGTCTCTTCAATCTATCTTTCCAAAACTCATGTTTTCTGTAGTTTCACCCACTGAAATTAAATAATATAATTATATAATAAAGTTCCTGACGTGGTCTTCTGCTGTTGTAGCTCGTCTGCCTCAAGATTCGACATGTTGTGCATTCAGAGATGATATTCTTGTACAGAGCGATTATCTGAATTACTGAAGACTTTATCAGTTCAGACCAGTCTGACCAATCTCTGTTGATCTCATTAACAAGTGTTTCATACGCAGAACTGCCCCTCACTGGACGTGTTTTGTGTTTCATACGCAGAACTGCCCCTCACTGGACGTGTTTTGTGTTTCATACGCAGAACTGCCCCTCACTGGACGTGTTTTGTGTTTCATATGCAGAACTGCCCCTCACTGGACGTGTTTTGTGTTTCATTCTGAGTCAATTCTAGAAATACTCAAACCAGCCCGTCTGACACCAACAATCATGCCACGGTCCAACAATCATGCCATAGTCCAAATATTTGAGATCACATTTTTCCCCATTCTGATGGTTAATGTGAACATGAACTGAAGCTCCTGACCTGTATCTGCATGATTTTATCCACTGCTGGCACATGATTGGCTGATTAGATGATCTCATGAATAAGTAGGTGTACAAGTGTTGTTAAATGTGCTCAGTGAGTGTATGTTTACTCCGAGAGAGAGCGACACAATCTGAATTTTCACCTGTCAATCAAGTGAACTGAATGGGGAAATCTGTCTCAATACCAGCCCTAAAAGAAATGCAATCGGAATATGTGCAATTATCAAGATCACTTTATCTAGATAAATTATCAAAATGTTTCTGTTAAAAACTTCTGACAAAAAGATTCAAAACCATCATTAAAGTGTTACCTGAGGCTCAGTCCTCCAGTTTACATTTTTCCGGCTGAAGTCTCCTTTTCCACTGTATCTGTAGGCTGAGAACACTGGGATTTTGGATGTTGTGTTGTAAAGTGTTGCAAATCTAAACTCTTTCTGATATCTTTGACAGATGATCTTGTAGCGATTTTGATCTGCTGACTTTGAATCTACCAGAACACCAGGAATCTGTGGAGACTGTTTGTCTAAGAAGAAATCGCCACATTCACTGAAATTATCTACGACATCAGAGACGGCGCATTGAAAGATCAACATCAGGACCGCAGAGAGGATGATCACAACCATCATGAACAGAGTCAACAACCAAATATAAACTATCAGGAGAAGAAATTCCCTTTATATAGAGCCCCGACCCGCCCTCTTTACTGTGATTGGTCAGTCTAAATCTGCATAAATCTTTACCTCACACTAAGTTTAGACTGGCTGCAAGATAATGTCACTAAAAGACCTTTGTCACATTAAGTGCTTTGGGAGATGCCAACAGAAACATCTCTACATCCCTCCGGTAACTTCAAATGCTAACCCTAACAGGGTTTTCCTGCAGAGATCCGCTGTTGTACAGAACATATATGCATGTAGTAATGTGCATTTAATGCAAAGCCAAAATTATATATTTCAATATCATTATCTCCATTGAATGTGTTCAGTTCATAATGTGTTGCAGATTAAATCTAATACATAAAACATTCAATAAATATTTGATCATTGTGATCTCATGACTCATAATCAACTAATAAATAATGCAGTTTTATCATATCTTGAATGTTCACTAATTCAGAAAGACAGAACAATTGCATGACACTGTACTGGATCACTTTATTGTGTTTGTCTTTTGAAGCGGCACATTCGGTTTCATCATTTAAGGGAATCTGACCTCCGTTATAGTTCAGTGTGGTACAGTTAATGGTCAAAATAAAATGAGAACATACAACTGTGTTCATTTGATTAATCTTTCTGTTTATATAGTGTCAATAAAGTTTCATTAAACTTACTTGACCCTTAAGATGTGAACACATTTAAGAACTGACGAAGTGCCGTCGTCAAAGCCATGTTTGTAGTTTTTCACGTTTCACAGTTGTAGTTCTGAAGCGAGCTATCAAACTGCACTTCTGTCCAGCAAGGGATTGTGGGCAATATTAGCCAAAAAAGCGTGCACAGATCCACACTTTGCAAATCTACAAAAAATCCAGCCTAGTTTGCAACCTTTTTTCTAAACATACTGCCATTTATATCATACTTAATGAGCTAATCAGTGGTTGAGGCTCAGGGTTAATGGTTCAAGCCCCAGCACCACCAAGATCCCACTGTTGGGCCCTTGAGCAAGGCCCTTGACCCTATCTGCTCCAGGGGCGCCGTATCATGGCTGACACTGCACTCTGACCCCAGCTTAGCTGGGATATGTGAAAACTAATACATTTCACTGTATATATGCAAAAAACTGTGTGTATAATGTGTGAACAAAATAAAGGATTCTATTCTATACTTTTATCAATTATTATCTCATGTACTAATAGGGCGGATAGTGTGCACATTGAGACACTTTGAGACTTTTTTACAAAGCCCCGCCCCTCCCCCTCTGAATGGGCTACAAACTTGATTTTGGATAAGAAGATAAAAAGCTTTGCAATGATGTAGAACATTTCATCTACTCAGACGATGATTTAATTATAGAAAAAGAATTATAAGAAAAGGAAGGACGAATCGAAATTCAGTTTTGTCGATTAAGGTTAACTTCTGTCTGTAGATCAATGTGTGGGCCGTTTTGTGTGCAGTGACAGTCTCTTATCGGACATTATTGTGTTAATAAAACATGATGTGATGATGGTATTTTTACCTTTACAGAAATGTCTGTGGTTTCTCAGTTAGTGGTTTTAAACATCACACCTCTTCTCTCATACATCTGATATAGTCTTAAATATCAATCTTTAGTCTCTCGCTTGATCGCACTGATGATACAATCTCACTCTGTTTCCCGTTAACAGCCGTAAACTGTTTTGGTCAGCAGTTGAATATGCAGTTTTGGCCTTATATGTGTCTGCACATCTATTTTAGGATGTCATCTGAGGCTTTGTCAAGTCAGTATTATAGTTTGTCTTGATGAATTTTCCATTTCTTATTCTTATTATAATATCTGACTGAATTTTAGTGTGATACGTATATGAGACATGGGGGTTAAACTTTAACCCTTTAATCTCGGATGGGATAACCCTAATTTCAGTCTTGACCAACACAAAATAGGTGTTGATTGAAAGTTTAGAAGCTCTACTTTACAATGCATGTAGACATTATGATCAAAACTGAACAAGTGCTTTCCAATTTGCAGACAGATCAGAAGTGCTCCATTTTGATAATTCTTAATAATTTTGCACTTCACATTTTATTGCAATAAATGAAAACATCAAACTGATCAAATATTCATGTGTCGTATGTTGTTGGAAAGCTCTCGAAGAGTAAAACACAACCAGCATATTTGTTTTACTCACCTTCAAAAATATAGCGATTAATAGCTAAATATATGTCTTTGAAATTATACTGGTGTTGCTTACTGTATATGCCATTTTGTTCAGCACCAAAGCCAATGCAAGTAACCGTTTTATAAAATTTAGATGCTTCATTAAGCTTTGACCCAAGGAAATGTATAATGGAATTAATTGCATTCGACAACCATTATAAGAAATATAAATGACAAATATCTAGATTATTTGTCTGAATAAAATTCTCCACCATTAAAATCATAATACAACGTCTCGTTGTATCCGCTCACAATTTTTATTGTATAGAATTAGCTTTGAAGCAAAATCTTTTAAAAACGGGGATGAGATTATTTATCAAAATATACCACAGTCAAATCATCTTTGAATACAGACAAACTTTATTGCTATTCCAAACATAAATCTAATCTAACACATACAACATGAAACAGGTTTGTGAGTAACGTGACAGAATGTGAAATAAAAGATCAATACAGTGAAAATTAACTTTACAGAGTCTGTTGACAATGCCTTGAGGACCATTTATCCTTCTTTGTGTCTAAATCAATTTGCAGTCGGATTCCACAAAGTATTCAACTAATACACCAGCACTTTGAGCCAAAGACTGGAGATGTATTTGCGTGTCGTTGCATTTCCTTGCATTACGTTTCTTTGCACTGCACCTTGCACTGTGTGGCTTGGTTCTTTGGCATTTGTAGAAAGTTTGTTCCGTCGATGTCTTGGCCTCTGTTATGATTGTGGGTATTTATTTTCTGAATGAAGTGAGGCCTTCTGCAAGGAGGACTCGTGAGTCCTGCGGTTGTGAACCGTTGAGCAGAACTGTGAGGCTTCCTCTGGACTTTTGTGTCCCGAGTTTTCCTTGGATTCTGCACGTAGGATCTGGAAGAAGCAAGAGAGCTGAAGGGAGGAGACCAATCGGCGGTTCAATGAAAGCATTGCAAGAGAGAAGAAGTGCAGAAGAAGAGAGTGTTTTTCCTGTTTTGGAAACATTTGAACTGAAATTGGCCGCACCCCAAAGGTGTCCTGAGCCAATCAGAAGTGGCTTTCCAAAGTCACACGGTCAACTGGTCTGTGCATTTTGAAGTTGATTTACAATCCTTTCTTTAGAGAATCCTTACATTCTTCCTGCTCAAAATAGTGCACGTTTAATCATGAACATTTATATCTTAAAATATAAAATTATATCTTGAGTGCAGGAGACATGACATTGACATTGTTTTCTCTCCATAGAGTGTTAGACGCGGCTGGGGCCATCTAACACTATAATACGCATCGTGGAAGGTGTTCTTCTATCCTATTCTGACATGTCACTACATCGACGCAACGTCTCATTCCCTCCATCAGGGAACGGAGGTTACAACAGTAACCGAGACGTTCCCCTTCTGTCACTCACTCAAAATTGTGTCGATGTATTGACACTAGGGGTCCCTATCTAAAAACATTACAACACTGAGTTGATTGAGTGATCGTGTCTATGATGGTTGGTGGTAGACCACTAAGTTCTTCCATGTCCCGTCCAGGGGCCAGACATGGAGGTTCCAGAGCTCTGGGTGTGGATACCAGAGGGTGCCCTGTCCCTGAGAAAGAAGGTCCTTCTTCAGGGGAATCCACCAGGGAGGTGCTGTCGCAAGGAGCATGAGATCCGAGAACCAAGTCTGAGTGGGCCAATAAGGGGCTACCATAGTGACTTGTTCCTCGTCCTCCCCGGCCTTGCACATGTCTTGTGCAAGTAGGCTCACTGGGGGAAATGCATACTTGTGCAGCCCCTGGGACCAGCTGTGTGCCAGCATGTCTGTCCCGAGGGGGCCTCCCGTCAGGGAGTGCCAGATTGGGCAGGGGGAGGATTCCCAGGCACACAGTGACTCTTGAGAGTGAGTTAGAATCAGCCAGTCATCGAGGTAATTGAGTGTGTGGATGCCCACTTCCCTTAGAATGCAAGGACTGCCTCTGTGACCTTCGTGAAGGCACAAGGGGACAGGGACGATCCGAAGGGGAGGACCTGGTATTAGTACGTCAGGCTGTTGAACGCAGGCCGTAGAACAGGTCTGTGTAGAGGCAAAATTGAGATGTGGAAGTACGCGTCCTTCAGATCTACCGCCGCGATCCAATCTTGATGCTGGACGCATGTATGTTTCTGCTTCAGCACTTTGAATGGGAGTTTGTGTAAGGCCCGGTTCAGGACTCGTAGGTCCAAGATTGGCTGCAACCTACTGCCTTTCTTGGGTACGATAAAGTGAGGGCAGAAGAACCCTTTCTTCATCTCGGCTGGGAGGACAGGCTCTATCACGTCCTTGCATAAAAAGATTGCGTTCTCCGCATGCAGGGTGTTGGCGTTCTCACTGTGCACCAAGATGAAGCGGATGCTGTGAGCGGCACCCTGACCCAAGGAACCAAGGGTTGATGGGAGGATGGAGGGTTCCAGTCCAACCCAACAATCACGGCGGCCCGAGCAAGCATAGTGGACAGCTGCGTGTCGGGCTCAGACAGGCCAGGCAGACCCGAAGGTCGCAGCCCAGTCGAGTCCTCAGCATCAGACACCACCAATACACTCTCTGATGGAGCGTTGAAACTCTGAAGGAGACGTCAGACTGGCCGCCGGAAATGGACAGGAGCAAACGACCATGCTGGGGAATAAGCATTCCCTCCTTTTAAAAATTACCCATGTACAAAGTAGATGTCCTAAATTATTTGCCAAAACTATACTTTGCTAATATTAAATCTGTGGAGTGGTTAAAAAAATATTCAACCTGTGTATATAAACTTCTGATTTCAACTGTATTTCTGTGTTGTGAGTGAACGCAACTCATGATGGTTCTGGTCATTCTGTCTGTGCTGATGTTGCTGGGCTGTACGTGCTCAGTCTCTCATGTTGCCAATAATTTTAATGAATGCAAGATGTTTTTCATGGATGGCCAACCTCCACAGATTCATGGCATTTTGAAAGATGTCACGTAAAAAATGTTTAAAGTTACTGCCAAAACTAACACTGTCAAAGTTATGGGGACATGTAGAGATATGCAACACTCTACGACATAATCAACAGAATTCCAGTGTTCTCGGCCTAAACATCCCAGATGTGTTTCTTCTGCAGATTTTTAGAAGAATAGTTTAGCTGTGTAGGTCCATACAATGCAAGTGAATGGTGACCAGGCCTTTGAAGCTAAAAAAAGCCCATAATCACAGCATAAAATTAATCTAGATCTAGATATGATAGGTGTGGGTGAGAATCAGATCAATATTTAAGTCCTTTTCTACTATAAATTCTCCTCCTTGCCCAGACTTTGTCTAGGAACTCTTAGGAGAGAAGAGTGCTTATAGGGGGCTGTTTGAAAGTGGAGATGTCGGAACCGGACAGGAGCAAACAATTATGCTGGGGGGCAGGTGGTTCGCGGGGATTTACCTGGCGATATCGCGCCCACTGCACTCCCCATATCGTCTCCATCACCAGCTGCATTGGCCTCAATCCCATAGGAAGAAGGTGCAGCGGGGGGTGGCTGGAGTGTCATTCCCTCGGGGAAGGAAAGCCACGGCCGCAACTTTGCCATGGTCATGTTCTCGCAATGAGAACATGAACCATCCTCAAATGCTGCCTCAGTGTGATTGCAACCCAGACATGTGAGGCAGCGCTCGTGGCCATCGGAAGCAGAGAGATATCGACCACATCCAGGAATCACACAGAGACGGAAAGGCATCTTGAAAAAGACACATCTTTAAAAAGACGTTCAATGTCAATGTGTTTGCTCTAATAGAGAAAATATACTCTTTATAATGCACTGTCAAAGCGCCCAGGGGCGTAGTCTGCAAGAGAAAAGAGAAAGAAGAGAAAAGCCGCTGGTAGTGAGCCGTAAATCCAACAGCATACTCTCTGTAGAGGTGAGTGGATCAGCAGTGGAACTCGCTGAAACAAAACCGCTTGACTCCGAAGAAAAAATCTGTCTGAACAGTCGCACGATTCCCTCCTTTAATACCCTTATGTCCAGGGGAGGGACATGCAAATTCTGTTCGCCAATTCTCATTGGCCTTTTCTCAAAGTTAAGAGGTAAGGGAGGCTCTCAAGAGAGACCCCTAGTGTCAGTACATCTACACAATATCGAGTGAGTGATGGAATGGGAACATGAAAATCCCTGGTTACAAAGAGGTCACCACATGGATAATACATTACACGTTACGAGAAACCTGATTATCGGTGTATATTATCAAGTTGAATAGGTACGTCTTAGTAGAATGAGATGAATCATACAAGATTAAATATTCTAATTCATTTATAAGTGATTACAAATCAATACACATATTTGAAAAGGTACATCAGGATATAATCATTAATTTGTCAGTTATAAAAGTAATTACAAGTTATATCAAGTCAAGTCAAGTGTTTTTTTATTGAGCAACCATATACAGTTAGTACAGTACACAGTGAAATGAGACAACGTTCCTCCAGGACCATGTGGTACATAAAACAACATAGGACAAACAAAGAACCACATGAGACTACACAGACTAAATAACATACCTATATAAAGTGCACGTGCAAATGTGTGCATAAAGTACGCGACAGTACAATAAATGACTAACAATGAACAGGACAATAGGCACAGTCAGAGACCTCTCACAGATTGCTGAACAGCAGTGGACTGAGCACACAGACCAGGGGGTTCCCAGTGCTCAGCGTAGTGGTGGTGGAGATGCTGTTCCCGATCCGCACTGACTGTGGTCTGCCAGTCAGGAAGTCCAGGATCCAGTTGCAGAGGGAGGTGTCCAGGACCAGCAGGTTCAGCTTTCCAATCAGGTGCTGAGGAATGATTGTGTTGAATGCTGAACTTAAGTCTACGAAGCGCATTCAAGTCATTTTTATCTAGATGGGATGGGCCAGATGGAGGGTGGTGGCGTCGTCTTTTGAACGGTTGGGATGATACGCAAACTGCAGTGGGTCTAGTGAGGGGGGCAGCTGGGTCTTAATGTGCCTCATGACGAGCCTCTCGAAGCACTTCATGATGATGGGACGGTAGTCATTGAGGATGGACACTGAAGACTTCTTTGGCATGGGTACGATGGTGTTGGCCTTGAAGCATGTTGGAACGGTGGCGCTGCTCAGAGAGATGTTGAAGATGTCGGTAAGAACATCTGCCAGCTGGTCTGCACATCCTCTGAGCACTCTGCCAGGAATGTTGTCTGGTCCAGCGGCCTTCCGTGGGTTGACTCTACGTAGAGTTTTCCTCACATCAGCCGTGGTAAGACAGAGCACCTAGTCATTGGGAGGAGGGGTGGTCTTCCTCGCCACCACATTATTCTGCACCTCAAAGACATAGAATTCATTCAGCACATCTGGAAGGGAGGCATCTTTGTCACAGGCAACTGATGTTGTCCTGTAGTTGGTGATTGCCTGGATGCCACATGCACCGCTTGTCGACGCTGTCCTGGAAGTGACTATCTATTCTTTGGGTGTGTGCGCGCTTAGCCTCTCTGATTGCCTGGGACAGTTTGGCCCTCGCTATTGTTCGGGCAGCCTTGTCGCCTGCTCTGAAGGCGGAGTCTCGGGTCCTCAGCAGCGCACACACCTCCGCAGTCATCCACGGCTTCTGGTTGGAGCGTGTGGTGATGGTCTTGGAGAAGGTGACATCATCAATGCACTTGCTGATGTAAAACATGTTTTTGTATAAAACATACATGATAGATAAAATTAATCTAAGGAAACTACTGGTGATTAATACAGCTTATTGGCAGCAATTTTGAGACCGTTGTCTATGAAAACCATGAGAGTGGAATCCATGCAGTGTCTGCTAAGATAAGAGAGAATGTCTTTGGAATGTATAGATGGAATGTACAGATGGAGTGGTGGTGGCGTAGTGGACTAAAGCACATAACTGGTAATCAGAAGGTTGCTGGTTTGATCCCCACAGCCAACACCATTATGTCCTTGAGCAAGACACTTAACTCCAGGTTGCTCCGGGGGGATTGTCCCTGTAATAAGTGCACTGTAAGTCACTTTGGATAAAAGCATCTGCCAAATGCATCAATGTAAATGTACAGATGGGGAGAGGAGGTGTCCCATGGGAGAAACAGATTTCACTGTTTTAGGTCCATGTTGATTTCGGGCCTTGGGACTGTCTTCACGAGTGTCTGTTTACTGATATGGCCATGGATTTATGCAATAAGGTCACAGGGTGTTACTTGGCCATTTGGTCTTACAGAGGGTTTAAGTTTGTGGAACAAAGAAGGATCTTCTTTATTGGTCATCTCTGTCATTACAAACCCTAGTTTGATATTAAGCAGGCATGGGAAAGACAGTCTCCTTCAGCAATTTAGGCACCATGGATTCATTTCCATGACTCTCTAATGGCTCGGTGGGGGATCTCTCTGATCTGTTGAATGTGGTGTTGTGTTTGTTTGATGGATTTGTTCATGGATAATCCTACAGCTGTATGAACACAAAATGTTTCTCAGATACAGTTGACATGCTTGGAAACAAACCAAAGCAGTTTTTTGGAGCCGCTTTCTTTACACCCAGAGATGTATAATGTAAATTAAGAAAAATAAGAAAATAAGTACATTTTGGCTCAATTTATTTTGTGATTTTTCAACAGTTTCTTAGGCTGAGAGTAATGTATCATAATCTATATCATTAAAAATTATTTTTAAAAGTTTTACATTGAAACTTATAAGCTTTTAATTTGGGCTATTCCTGTGAAACAGAAAATCTTTAAAAAACACCTTCAGATCTTAAAGGGTTAACACTGAATGTTTGATTCTGTCTCACTGAAGCAGTTCTGACCTTTAGCACATTTCTCACAGCTTAGCTGTGTATGTTTTCATAGTTATTCACACTTAGTTAAGTGTATAATCCCAATATTTTTAAACCTGTTAAGTGGGCAAACACCTCTAACTCGAACCGTTTCATTTGGAAATACAGACAGAGCAATCAGAGTAAACTTGTTGGTTTGAGCAAGATTCTTCCTATGACTCTTTTTGTGCAATAGGTTACACAGTTGAAGTCAGAAGTTTTCATACATCTTAGCCAAATACATTTAAACAAATTTTTCACAAAACATTCCCTGTCTTAGGTCAGATCGGATGACTACTTTATTTTAAGAACGTGAAATGTCAGAATAATAGTAGAGAGAATTATTTATTTCAGCTTTTATTTGTTTCATCATATTCCCAGGTGGTCAGAAGTTTACATACACTTAGTATTTGATAGCATTGCCTTTATCTTGATTATCTTGGGTCAGATGTTTTTGGAATCCTTCCTCAAGCTTCTCTCAATAAGTTGCAGGAATTTTGTCCCATTCCTCCAGACAGAACTGGTGTAACTGAGTCAGGTTTGTCGGCCTCCTTGATCACACACACCTTTATAGTTCTGCCCTCAAATATTCAATCGGATTGAGGTCAGGACTTTGTGATGGCCACTCCAATACCTTGACTTTGTTGTGCTTAAGCCATTTTGCCACAATTTTGGAGGTATTCTTGGGATCATTGTCCATTTGGAAGACTCATTTGTGACCGAGCTTTAACTTCCTGTCTGATGTCTTGAGATGTTGCTTCAATATATCCACATAATTTTCCTTCCTCATGATGCCATCTATTTTGTGAAGTGCACCAGTCCCTCCTGCAGCAAACACCCCCACAACATGATGCTGCACCCCCCATGCTTCACGGATGGGATGCTGTTCTTCAGCTTACAAGCCTCACCCTTTTCCTCCAAACATAACGATGATCATTATGGCCATGTTGTTTCATCAGACCAGAGGACATTTCCCCAAAACTAAGATCTTTGTCCCCATGTGCACTCTGTAGTCTGGCTTTATTATGGTGGTTATGGAGCAATGGCTTTTTCCTTGCCGAGCAGCCTTTCAGGTTATCTCGATAATGGACTTGTTTTGCTGTGGATCTAGATACTCGTCCACCTGTTTCCACCAGCATCATCACAAGGTCCTTTGCTGTTGTTCTGGGATTGATTTGCATTTTTCACTCAAACTACGTTTCTACGTTTCATCTCTAGGGGACAGAATGCGTCTCCTTCCTGAGCGGTATGATGACTGTGTGGTCACATGATGGCGTCTCCTTCCTGAGCGGTGTGATGACTGTGTGGTCACATGATGCGTCTCCTTCCTGAGCGGTGTGATGACTGTGTGGTCACATGATGGCGTCTCCTTCCTGAGCGGTATGATGGCTGTGTGGTCACATGGTGTTTCTATTTGTGTACTATTGTTTGTACAGATGAACGTGGCACCTTCAGGAGTTTGTAAATTCCTCCCAAGGATGAACCAGAGTTGTGAAGGTCCACAATTATTTTTCTGAGGTCTTTGCTAATTTCTTTTGATTTTCCCATGATGTCAAGCAAAGAGGCACTGAGTTTGAAGGCCTTAAAATACATCTACAGGTACACCTCCAATTCAGTACACCTCCTATCAGAAGCTAATTGACAAATTGTCTAAAGGCTTGACATCATTTTCGGGAATTTTCCAAGCTGCTTAAATGCACAGTTAACTTAGTGTATGTAAACTTCTGACCAACAGGAATTGTGATTATAGTCAATTAAATGTGAAACAATCGGTCTGTAAACCATTGCTGGATAAAGTACTCAAAAGTTGATGTCCTAAACGACTTGCCAAAACCATAGTTTGCTAATATGAAATCTGTGGAGTGGTTAAAAAATTATTCAACCTGAGTGTATGTAAACTTCTGATTTCAACTGTATTTCTGTGTTGTGACATTCATGACATTTTGAAAGGCGTCAAGTCAAAAATGTTAAATCGTTACAATCTGTCAAATTTATGGGGACGTGTACAGATATGCAACACTCTACGACATAATCAACAGAATTCCAGTGTTCTCGGCCTACACATCCCAGATGTGTTTCTTTCTTCTGCAGAACACAAATGAAGATTTTTAGAAGAATAGTTCAGCTCTGTAGGTCTATACAATGCAAGTGAATGGTGACCAGGCCTTTTAAGCTCAAAAAAGCCCATAATTGCAGCATAATAGTAATCCAGTGGTTTAATCCATGTCTTCAGAAGTGATATGATAGGTGTGGGTGAGAATCAGATCAATATTGAAGTCCTTTTTGACTATAAATTCTCCTCCCTGTCCAGACTTTGTCTAGGAACTCTTAGATGAGAAGAGTGCTTATAGGGGGCTGTTTGAAATTGGAGATGTCGGAACCGGACGGGAGCAAACAAGCATGCTGGGGGGCAGGTGGTTCGCGGCGATTTACCCGGCGATATCGTGCCCGCTGCACTCCCCATATCATCTCCATCGCCAGCTGCATTGGCCTCAATCCCATAGGAAGAAGGTGCGGCGTGGGGGGAGGCTGGAGTGTCATTCACTCAGTAAAGGAAAGCCACGGCCACAACGTTGCCATGGTCATGTTCTCACAATGAGAACATGAACAATCCACAAATGCTGCCTCAGTGTGATTGCAACCCAGACACGTGAGGCAGCACTCGTGGCCATCGGAAGCAGAGAGATATCGACCGCATCCAGGAATCACACAGAGATGGAAAGGCATCTTGAAAAAGACGCATCTTGAAAAAGACGTTCAACGTCAATGTGTTTGCTCTAATAGAGAAAATATACTCTTTATAATGCGCTGTCAAAGCGCCCAGGGGCGTAGTCTGCACTGGCGTGCAGTGGAAGAGAAAAGCCGCTGGTAGTGAGCCGTAAATCCAACAGCATACTCTCTGTAGAGGTGAGTGGATCAGCAGTGGAACTCGCTGAAACACAACCGCTCGGCTCCGAAGAAAAAATCTGTCTGAACAATCGCACAATTCCCTCCTTTAATACCCTTATGTCCAGGGGAGGGACATGCAAATTCTGTTCACCAATTCTCATTGGCCTTTTCTCAAAGTTAAGAGGTAAGCGAGGCTCTCAAGAGAGACCCCTAGTGTCAGTACATCTGCACAATATCGAGTGAGTGATGGAATGGGAACATGAAAATCCCTGGTTACAAAGAGGTCACCACATGGATAATACATTACACGTTATGAGAAACCTGATTGTCGGTGTTTATTATCAAGTTGAATAGTTACCATTCTTAGTAGAATGAGATGAATCATACAAGATTAAATATTCTAAGTCATTTATAAGTGAATACAAATGAATACACATACTTTAAAAGGTACATCAGAATATAATCATTAATTTGTCAGTTATAAAAGTAATCACAGGTTATATCAAGTCAAGTCAAGTGTTTTTTATTGTTTAACCTTATACAGTTAGTACAGTACACAGTGAAATGAGACAACGTTCCTCCAGGACCATGTGGTACATAAAACAACATAGGACAAACACAGAACCACATGAGACTACACAGACTAAATAACATACCTATATAAAGTGCACGTGCAAACATGTGCACAAAGTACGGGACAGTACAATAAATTACTAACAATGAACAGGACAATAGGCACAGTCAGAGACAGTGAGAGACAGTGCAGCGCCGACCAGTACACAGTAGTGCAAAAAGATGACAGTTTCTAAAAATGTCAATGTAAACATACATACTATGAAATAGTGATTCTATGCACATAGCAGTTATTGAGGTAGCAGCCAGTTATAAAGTGACAATAATTAAAGTGCAACTCAGGACACGTGTGTGTGTGTGTGTGTGTGTGTGTGTGTGTGTGTGTGTGTGTGTCAGTCCAGTCTCGGAGTGTTGAGGAGTCTGATGGTTTGGGGGAAGAAGCTGTTACACAGTCTGGCCGTGAGGGCCTGAATGCTTCAGTACCTCTTGCCAGGCAGCAGGAGGGTGAAGAGTTTGTGTGAGGGGTGTGTGGGGTCGTCCACAATGCTGTTTGCTTTGCGGATGCAGTGTTTTTCATAAATGTCTTTTGATGGAGGGAAGAGAGACCCCCGATGATCTTCTCAGCTGTCCTCACTATCCTCTGCAGGGCTTTGCGATCACTCTGTGCTCTCCTAAAGTCAACAACCATCTCTTTTGTTTTGTCCACATTCAGAGACAGGTTGTTAGTACTAAACCAGTCTATTAGCCGCTGCACCTCCTCTTTGAATGCTGACTTGTCATTCTTGCTGATGAGACCCACCACGGTTATGTCATCGGCAAACTTGATGATGTGATTCGAGCTGTGCATTGCTGCACAGTTGTGAGTCAGCAGAGTGAACAGCAGTGGACTGAGCACACACCCCTGGGGGGCCCCAGTGCTCAGTGTAGAGGTGCTGTTCCCGATCCGGACTGACTGAGGTCTCCTAGTCAGGAAGTCCAGGATCCAGTTGCAGAGGGAGGTGTCCAGGCCCAGCAGGTTCAGCTTTCCAATCAGGTGCTGAGGAATGATTGTATTGAATGCTGAACTGAATTCTATGAACAGCATTTGAACATATGAGTCCTTTTTGTCTAGGTGGGTGAGGGCCAGATGGAGGGTGGTGGCGATGGCGTCATCTGTTGAACGGTTGGGACGATATGCAAACTGCAGTGGGTCTAGTGAGGGGGGCAGCTGGGTCTTAATGTGCCTTATGACGAACCTCTCAAAGCACTTCATGATGATGGGACAGTAGTCATTGAGGAAGGACACTGAAGACTTCTTTGGCATGGGGATGATGGTGGTGGCCTTGAAGCACATTGGAACGGCGATGCTGCTCAGAGAGATTTTGAAGATGTCAGTAAGAACATCTGCCAGCTGGTCTGCATATCCTCTGAGCACCCTGACAGGAATGTTGTCTGGTCCAGCAGCCTTCCGTGGGTTGACTCTACGTAGAGATTTCCTCACATCAGCCGTGGTAAGACAGAGCACCTGGTCGTTGGGAGGAGGGGTGGTCTTCCTCGCCACCACATCATTCTGTGCCTCAAACCAAGCGTAGAATTAATTCAGCACATCTGGAAGGGAGGCATCTTTGTCACAGGCAACTGATGTTGTCCTGTAGTTGGTGATCGCCTGGATGCCCTGTCACATGCACCGCATGTCGCCGCTCTCCTGGAAGTGACTGTGGATTCTCTGGGCATGTACATGCTTTGCCTCTCTGATGGCTCGGGACAGTTTGGCCCTCGCTGTTCTTTGGGCAGCCTTGTCGCCTGCTCTGAGGGCAGAGTCTGGGGTCCTCAGCAGCGCACACACCTCCGCCGTCATCCACGGCTTCTGGTTGGATGAATCATTGGCCTTTTCTTGGAGAAGGTGACATCATCAATGCACTTGCTGATGTAAAACATGTATCCATGCAGTGTCTGCTAAGCTAAGAGAGAATGTCTTTGGAATGTACAGATGGGGAGAGGAGGTGTCCCGTGGGAGAAACAGATGTCACTGTTTTAGGTCCATGTCGATTTCGGGCCTTGGGACTGTGTTCACGAGTGTCTGTTTCCTGATATGGCCGTGGATTTATGCAATAAGGTCACAGGGTGTTACTTGGCCATTTGGTCTTACAGAGGGTTTAAGTTTGTGGAACAAAGAAGGATCTTCTTTATTGGTCATCTCTGTCATTACAAACCCTAGTTTGATATTAAGCAGGCATGGGAAAGACAGTCTCCTTCAGCAATTTAGGCACCATGGATTCATTTCCATGACTCTCTAATGGCTCGGTGGGGGATCTCTCTGATCTGTTGAATGTGGTGTTGTGTTTGTTTGATGGATTCGTTCATGGATAATCCTACAGCTGTATGAACACAAAATGTTTCTCAGATACAGTTGACATGCTTGGAAACAAACCAAAGCAGTTTTTTGGAGCCGCCTTCTTTACACCCAGAGATGTATAATGTCAATTAAGAAAAACAAGATAAAAAGTACATTTTGGCTCAATTTATTTTGTGATTTTGCAGCAGTTTCTTAGGCTGAGAGTAATGTATCATAATCTATATCATTAAAAATTATTTTTAAAGTTTTACATTAAAACCAAAAATTTTTTGATCCCAAATTATAAGCCTTTAATTTGGGCTATTCCAGTGAAACAAAAAATCTTTAAAAACACCTTCAGATCTTAAAGGGTTAACACTGAATGTTTGATTCTGTCTCACTGAAGCAGTTCTGACATTTAGCACATTTCTCACAGCTTAGCTGTGTATGTTTTCATAGTTTTTCACACTTAGTTAAGTGTATAACCCCAATATTTTTAAACCTGTTAAGTGGGCAAACACCTCTAACTCGAACCGTTTCATTTGGAAATACAGACAGACCAATCAGAGTAAACTTGATGGTTTGAGCAAGATTCTTCCTATGACTCTTTTTGTGCAATAGGTTACACAGTTGAAGTCAGATGTTTTCATACATCTTAGCCAAATACATTTAAACTAATTTTTTCACAAAACATTCCCTGTCTTAGGTCAGATCGGATGACTACTTTATTTTAAGAATGTGAAATGTCAGAATGATAGTGGAGAGAATGATTTATTTCAGCTTTTATTTCTTTCATCACATTCCCAGGGGGTCAGAAGTTTACATACACTTGCTTAGTATTTGATATCATTGCCTTAAAATTGTTTAACTTAAATGTTTTTGGAATCCTTCCTCAAGCTTCTCTCAATAAGTTGCAGGAATTTTGTCCCATTCCTCCAGACAGAACTGGTGTAACTGAGTCAGGTTTGTCGGCCTCCTTGATCACACACTCTTTTATAGTTCTGCCCTCAAATATTCAATCGGATTGAGGTCAGGGCATTGTGATGGCCACTCCAATACATTGACTTTGTTGTGCTTAAGCCATTTTGCCACAACTTTGTAGGTATTCTTGGGATCATTGTCCGTTTGGAAGGCCCATTTGTGACCGAGCTTTAACTTCCTGGCTGATGTCTTGAGATGTTGCTTCAATATAGCCACATAATGTCCCTTCCTCATGATGTCATCTATTTTGTGAAGTGCACCAGTCCCTCCTGCAGCAAAGCACCCCCACAACATGATGCTGCACCCCCATGATTCACGGATGGGATGCTGTTCTTCAGCTTGCAAGCCTCACCCTTTTCCCTCCAAACATAACGATGGTTATTATGGTCATGTTGTTTCATAAGACCAGAGGACATTTCCCCAAAAGTAAGATCTTTGTCCCCATGTGCACTCTGTAGTCTGGCTTTATTATGGTGGTTTTGGAGCAGTGGCTTCTTCCTTGCCGAGCAGCCTTTCAGGTTATCTCTATAATGGACTTGTTTTGCTGTGGATCTAGATACTCGTCCACCTGTTTCCTCCAGCATCTTCACAAGGTCCTTTGCTGTTGTTCTGGGATTGATTTGCATTTTTCACACAAACTACGTTTATCTCTAGGGGACAGAATGCGTCTCCTTCCTGAGCGGTATGATGGATGTGTGGTCACATGATGGCGTCTCCTTCCTGAGTGGTGTGATGACTGTGTGGTCACATGATGGCGTCTCCTTCCTGAGCGGTATGATGGCTGTGTGGTCACATGGTGTTTATACTTGTGTACTATTGTTTGTACAGATGAACGTGGCACCTTCAGGAGTTTGGAAATTCCTACCAAGGATGAACCAGACTTGTGAAGGTCCACAATTCTTTTTCTGATGTCTTTTCTAATTTCTTCTGATTTTCCCATGATGTCAAGCAAAGAGGCACTGAGTTTGAAGGCCTTAAAATACATCCACAGGTGCACCTCCAATTCTGTACACCTCCTATCAGAAGCTAATTGACAAATTGTCTAAAGGCTTGACATAATTTTCTGGAATTTTCCAAGCTGCTTAAAGGCACAGTTAACTTAGTGTATGTAAACTTCTGACCCATTATGATATAGTCCATTAAAAGTGAAACAATCGGTCTGTAAACCATTGCTGGATAAAGTACTCAAAAGTTGATGTCCTAAACGACTTGCCAAAACTATAGTTTGCTAATATTAAATCTGTGGAGTGGTTAAAAAATTCTTCAACCTGAGTGTATGTAAACCTCTGATGTTAACTGTATTTCTGTGTTGTGAGTGAACGCAACTCATGATAGTTCTGGTCATTCTGTCTGTGCTGATGTTGCTGGGCTGTCCGTGCTCAGTCTCTCATGTTGCCTATAATTTTAATGAATGCAAGATGTTTTTCATGGATGGCCAACCTCCACAGATTCATGGCATTTTGAAAGGTGTCAATCTGTCAAATTTATGGGGACATGTACAGATATGCAACACTCTACGACATAACCAACAGAATTCCAGTGTTCTCGGCCTACACATCCCAGATGTGTTTCTTTCTTCTGCAGAACACAAATGAAGATTTTTAGAAGAATAGTTAATCTCTGTAGGTCTATACAATGCAAGTGAATGGTGACCAGGCCTTTGAAGCTCCAAAAAGCCCATAATCGCAACATTAAAGTAATCCAGTGGTTTAATCCATGTCTTCAGAAGTGATATGATAGGTGTGGGTGAGAATCAGATCAATATTGAAGTCCTTTTCGACTATAAATTCTCCTCCCTGCCCAGACTTTGTCTAGGAACTCTTAGGAGAGAAGAGTGCTTATAGGGGCTGTTTGAAAGTGGAGATTTATAGTCGAAAGGCATTATATCATATCACTTCTGAAGTCGTATGGATTACTTTTATGCTGCCTTTATGTGCTTTTTCGAGCATCAAAGTTCTGGTCACCATTCACTTGCATTGTATTGAGTTACAGAGCTGAAATATTCTTCTAAAAATCTTCATTTGTGTTCAACAGAAGAAAGTCACACACATCTGGGATGACATGAGGGTGAGTAAATGATGAGAACTATCCCTATTACTTTAGCAGTGATTTAACTCAGGATGTAGTTTGTATCACATTGCTTCATTTAACATCTCCTGCTGGAACATTGGTCTCTATGATCCTCTCAGAATCAGAATGAAGTGATCTCTGCACTATTCAGTCTGTTATGAGCTGTTGAAATATGCCACCAGAGGACGCAGTTGAGTCACTTTCTCTAGTGATGAAACACCTGATGCTCTTTTAAACACACTGACAGTTTCATATGAACATGATCATGTTACAATAATATTATTGATCTGCCATATATGCAAGGAAATGATGTTCTCTTGTATCTTTATAGGCCACTTACAGTTTTATTTGGATTCTGTAAATAAATCTTATAAGTCAGAAACTTATTTTTTCTGTATGTTTTTGAGTTTTGTATATACAGGTGCTGGTCATATAATTAGAATATCATCAAAAAGTTGATTTATTTCAGTAATTCCATTCAAAAAGTGAAACTTGTATAATGTATACATTCATTCCACACAGACTGATATATTTCAAGTGTTCATTCCTTTTAATTTTGATGATTATAACTGACAACTAATGAAAACCCCAAAATCAGTATCTCAGAAAATTAGAATATTGTGAAAAGGTTCAATATTGAAGACACCTGGTGCCACACTCTAATCGGCTAATTACCCAAAACACCTGCAAAGGCCTTTAAATGGTCTTTCAGTCTAGTTCTGTAGGCTACACAATCATGGGGAAGACTGCTGACTTGACAGCTGTCCAAAAGATGACCATTGACATCTTGCACAAGAAGGGCAAGACACAAAAGGTCATTGCTAAAGAGGCTGGCTGTTCACAGAGCTCGGTGTCCAAGCACATTAATAGAGAGGCGAAGGGAAGAAAAAGATGTGGTAGAAAAAAGTGTACAAGCAATAGGGATAACCGCACCCTGGAGAGGATTGTGAAACAAAACCCATTCAAAAATGTGGGGGAGATTCACTAAGAGTGGACTGCAGCTGGAGTCAGTGCTTCAAGAACCACCACGCACAGACGTATGCAAGACATGGGTTTCAGCTGTCACATTCCTTGTGTCAAGCCACTCTTGAACAAGACACAGCGTCAGAAGCGTCTCGCCTGGGCTAAAGACAAAAAGGACTGGACTGCTGCTGATTGGTCCAAAGTTATGTTCTCTGATGAAAGTAAATTTTGCATTTCCTTTGGAAATCAAGGTCCCAGAGTCTGGAGGAAGAGAGGAGAGGCACAGAATCCACGTTGCTTGAAGTCCAGTGTAAAGTTTCCACAGTCAGTGATGGTTTGGGGTGCCATGTCATCTGCTGGTGTTGGTCCACTGTGTTTTCTGAGGTCCAAGGTTAACGCAGCTGTCTACCAGGAAGTTTTAGAGCACTTCATGCTTCCTGCTGCTGACCAATTTTATGGAGATGCAGATTTCATTTTCCAACAGGACTTGGCACCTGCGCACAGTGCCAAAGCTACCAGTGCCTGGTTTAAGGACCATGGTATCCCTGTTCTTAATTGGCCGGCAAACTCGCCTGACCTTAACCCTATAGAAAATCTATGGGGTATTGTGAAGAGGAAGATGCGATACGCCAGACCCAACAATGCAGAAGAGCTGAAGGCCACTATCAGAGCAACCTGGGCTCTCATAACACCTGAGCAGTGCCACAGACTGATCGACTCCATGCCACGCCGCATTGCTGCAGTAATTCAGGCTAAAGGAGCCCCAACTAAGTATTGAGTGCTGTACATGCTCATACTTTTCATGTTCATACTTTTCAGTTGGCCAACATTTCTAAAAATCCTTTTTTTGTATTGGTCTTAAGTAATATTCTAATTTTCGGAGATACTGAATTTGGGATTTTCATTAGTTGTCAGTTTTAATCATCACAATTAAATGAAATAAACATTTGAAATATATCAGTCTGTGTGTAATGAATGAATATAATATCCAAGTTTCACTTTTTGAATGGAATTACTGAAATAAATCAACTTTTTGATGATATTCTAATTATATGACCAGCACCTGTATTTATCACATCATATATTTTCTTTTACGATGATTCTTATGTCTTATGTACTGTGGCAAGATATATAAACCCTCCCATTGCGTTAAAAATCTGCATATATAAAAAATCAGCTTTTGCATTAGTGGGTCAGTTTTGGGGCGGCACGGTGGTGCAGCGGTTAGCACTGTCGCCTCACAGCAAGAAGGTCGTGGGTTCAAACCCCGGTTGCCCCGGCCATTCTGTGTGGAGTTTGCATGTTCTCCCCGTGTCTGCGTGGGTTCTCTCCGGCTTCCTCCCACCATCCAAAGACATGCAGGTTAGGTTAATTGGTGTCTCCAAAAAATTGCCCTAGGTGTGAATGTGAATGTGAGTGTGAGTGTGTGGCCCTGCGATGGACTGGCGACCTGTCCAGGGTGTACCCCGCCTTTCGCCCGATGTTAGCTGGGATAGGCTCCAGCCCCCCGCGACCCTGTATGCAGGATAAGCGGTTGACGATGGATGGATGGATGGATGGATGGATGGATGGATGGATGGATGGATGGATGGGTCAGTTTTGATTATTCATTATTAATTTGTTTTCATCAAAAAACATATTGTAGCTCATTATTAACATCTTAGCGGTTCATACATGTTAAAATATATTTGATTTTTGCCATGTTAACTGAAAAATATGTTATTTTGTTATTATGTGTGATGTCAGTTTTTTATTAAAATTCTTAAAAATGTCATAATAAACATGAACTACAGCTACAGCAGTGAGATACATGTGAAGATATATTTTTATCAAGGTTTATGTGAATATCTATTTGAATATAACATTTATATTAACATTTAAAATGAGAATTTCTAGATATTCTCCTTTTAACTTCAATATTAATTCCTGAAAAACAACTCAGTAGTCAAAATCTACAAACAAATGAATCTTTATCCAACCAAACAACATCAAATCAACTATACAACACAATTACACAACATCTGCACTTGTATAGATTGTTCAACTACATGTTTTCTGTTTATTGCATGAAGTGCTGAATGTTAATGTGTGATTGTGTCAGTCTGGAGAGGGCAGCAGAGTCAAATGTGGACTTTGACTGAACTGACCCTGGAACACAAAAGATATTAAAAAGATGGTTACATCTCTTAAATAATCTTTTATATATATATACAGTATATATATAAATTTATGTTCATTCTGGTAGTCTTGACAAAGTCACAAATTTTGGTTCCTGTACAAAAAACTATGATTCACCTCTACAGGGTCAAAAATGATCTGAACACAATAGGACGGTTGAGCCAATTTCCTTAACACTGTTAATTGTGCTCCAGGTGATTAATGTTCACTATAATGCTCAGAAGTTTAATTTTGGCTCCATAAGATGACAAGATTTGATCAGTGTTAATCAGTGTGTTAGCTGCATTAATTCAAGTTGTTACACTGAGAAAATAATTGGAGTGAGGTTTACTTAAAAAAAACAACTAGGAAACTACACTGTGTTCACAGTATTCTGATCTTATTATTATTTCATGCACAGTTTCCAACTCCAAACTATATAAACTTTGGGTTCAATCATTTTCAGGTGGTGTGTATTTGTGTAATGAGGGGGGTGTGGCCAAAGTGACTAACACCTTATATCAAGGTGTACATCATTATAAGGCAGCTTCATTACCTCAGGTAAAATGGGCCAAAAGAGATTTAACTGACTCTGAAAAGTCCAATATTGTAAAATGCCTTTCAGGAGGATGCAACACTCTTGAAATAGCTCAACTATTGAGGCGTGACCACTGGACAATCAAACGTTTTGTTGCAAATAGTCAACTGGGGCGCAAAAAAATGCACAGAGACGAAAAGCCAAAAATGAACTGCAAAAGACTTGAAGAATTAAATGTGAAGCTACCAGGAACCCATTATCCTCCAGTGCCACCATATTCCAGAACTGCAACCTACCTGGAGTGTCCAGAAGGACAAGGTGCCAACTGCTCAGAGACATGGGCAAGGTCAAGAAGGCCGAAACACGACCAGCACTGAATATATTCACAAGCTGAAGCGTCAAGACATTTTCAAAGGTTTTATGGACGGATGAATTGAGAATGGCTACGATCGCAGTCTCAGTCTGCTTGGGCACTTGCCATGCAGAGACAGCTCCCACTGCCCGCTCTGGTACACCCTGACCGAGGCTTCCCTCGGCACAGACGTGCTGGCACACAGCTGGCCCGGGGGCTACGCAAGTATGCTTTCCCCCCAGTGAGCCTGCTTACCCTGTGCGAGGTCAGGGAGGATGAGGAGCAGGTCATCCCAGTAACACCCTACTGGCCCACCCAAACTTGGTTCTTGGACCTCACACTCCTTGTGACAGCCCCCCCGGCTAATTCCCCTGAGGAGAGATCTCCTCCCTCAGGGATGGGGCACCATCTGGCACCCATGACCAGACCTCTGGAATCTCCACGTCTCCACGACACCTAATGTCACTCCATCAGGGAACGGAGGTTATGAAAGTAACCAGAACGTTTACGCTTAAATTAACGTATTCAACATAGGAAATATATTTTTGTAATGCAAAACGCCTGCCTATGAATCATAAACGTTGTTCGTTGTGTCAGTGTTTTAGGTCAGTGATAATGCGTTTGTCTTTCTCACTGTGACACAGTTTTTGTCATTAGTTGTGTAGCACATTTGGACAGATGTACAACCTTTCAAAAGGACAGAAATGTGTTCCAGCAACATTATTCTCATTTCAAACATGTCAACAAAACATCTGAAATATGTTTATGTGAAACTTACAGCTACACTAACACTGCATCTGACTCAAGGGTCAAAGGTGAAACTACTCAATAGTTTGAAATACTTCATATGTATTACAACAGACATATACAGAATGAATGCATGAACAGTGATCTCAGTGGATTAAAAATAAATAAATAAATAAATGAGATATTTAAAACACAAATCAATATTTAATCTTGATTTTCTTTACAAGCAAATAAAATATTTAGGATGTGATGACTGTTACACCCGCAGTGCCTGCTGACTCTCCTGTATGCCACCAGAGGTCGCCATCCCCAGAGTACAAAATTTTCACAGACTACATTTCCCATAATCCTCTGTTCTGACTGATTAGTCTCACACCAGTTTTCCCTGTGTTTTGGCTCCTGCCTGTTCCTCGTATTACCCAGCCTGCTTGTGAGTTTTTGGATTTACTGCCTGTGTACTGAACCCTTGTCTCCCTTTTTTTGTTTTCTTTACTTCTGGCTGCCTTTTTGATTTTGCTACTTTGTTTGACTATTTATACTGATTTTAAAACTGCACATGGATATTAACACGCCTACCTCTGCGTCCTCGCTACAATGACACATCCAAACGATCATGGATGATTTGACCTTTGTCCCTCAGTTATAATCCTATATGTCTGTCCTCTTTATGTCATTGTGTTTTAATGACAACATAAAGTTAACATGACTGATGAAAGAAATATTTGAGTATTTTCTTGTTTTAAAGTATAAAAAGATTTCTATTATGATGTAATAATTCAAACATCAAAGGTTTAAGAAACAAATCAACAGCATTGTTAAATATGTTATCGCTGTCTGACATTGACAAAGATCTTTGGTCAAAGTCTGAACTCTCTTTCTGGTTGGAGACACACTTGCAGTAGTGATGTGTTAATGTATGCATATTTTAATAATTTAGATTAAAGTGCATGATTTAAAGACACGTACACGCATCACACCCTCAACAACTCAATGACACAAGAAAACAAACCATAGAGAAACTAAATGAGCACCTTCTGTTAGTCGCTCTGTATAAGAGTGTCTAAATGCCTGAAATATAATTTATAATGTGTACTGTGAATGGATCTATAATGTAAATGGACTATCTATCTGAGGTCCAACAAATAAGTTATACTTGGGATACCATAGCTAAAAAAACAGCAGTATTTTTTTAAGCTGCATAATCATTAAATCTGATTAAAAAAAGCAATTTAGGTGTCTCTGCACTTCCTCCTACTGAAGAAGATTAGAGAACTTTTTTTTTTGACCCTTTGAAGTTTTTTGAGCTGAATTTGTAAGTTTCTCCAATCTTTATTTAATTCACAACATGCATAGAGAATGATGTGACAAGCATAGGAATACATGTTTCAGCCTCCTGTGTTATGCAGGAGCTGAGATCTGGACATCCCATGCACAACCTATACCATTGAAAAATTTAGGCTGTTCATGGACAGAGGAATCTTTAAGTTATGATGGATGAACATGCAGCAGGATGCAGGATGCAGTGCAGAGACACCTAAATATTTTTTTTTAAATCAGATTAAATGATTATGGAGCTTAAAAAAACATCTGTCCACATACTGCTGTTTTTTTAGCTTTGGTATCCCAAGTATAACTTATTTGATGGGCCTCAGATAGGTAGTCTCTTGACAATCCATTTTCAAGACATTTATTATTTAGGTGCAAATTTTATACTTCATTTAACATATGTATGCCATTTAAAACTCATAAAATGCATATTTTTGCATTACAATGACTGTCCACAGACAGCCTACGTGGAGCCTGTCAAATAAGTTGGATGTGGGCATGACAAAGCAATAAAACAGGAAGTGCCCACCTGTAACTTATTCAATGGGTCTCAGATAGGTAGTATGTGGACAATGCATCAACAAGATACATTTAATTAATTTATTCATATTTATTGACAAAACCACATTTATAATGCTCAGGACACCATTTAACATATGTATGCATTGCTTATATTGGATATGCATAAAAACATCCACAGACAGCATACGTGCAGCCTGTCAAATAAGTTGCATGTGGGCACTTCCTCTATGACCTGGTGATAATAACCTTAAATTTGATCCTAAGACCTAGGGGCTATGAATACTTAATCTTTGGGTCCTCATAAACAAAGTTTTAAATTTTTTTGTCTCTCACCATTTGGGAAGTACTTTTTTAATATTTTGGGTGCACAAGTCAGCCATTTAAGCACTTAACGAACTCATTCAGACTTCACTGTCAAAGGGGCTCCTGAGAAGCTAGAATATTAGAACTGTGCAACATTTATTCTTTATTGGTTAATTTGTAGATGTTGGTTGTACTGCAGTTTAAAGTGTTTTTGGATTGTTCCGCGGCCAAATATTGATCAAATATATTTCCAAGAACATTCAATAGAAAGAAAACTGAAGACAGCATGAGTTGTGGAAAATCAGATGTAATCTAGGAGCTTTTTACAGCAATTCAGTGTGTTATTAATGTAATCAGCATTAGTGGCCTGCTCGTCTTCAAGCTATAAAGGAAATAAATGTATAAGAGAGAATCATGTGTCAGTAAACACTGATAAGAGTAAAAATCGATGTTTTATTTAATCGTGACTTTATTGATCCCAATATTGATCCTCACATGGATATTTGACTGTGCACCCCTCCACAATGTGAGTAAATCACTCGCACATGTGACCAAATTCAACTTCAGCAGCGAGATCTTTTTTCACTGTGTGTTTGTAAGATTAATAAACGTGTCATTCACATTATTCTGCACTTTAAGTGTTTATTAAATATTATAGCTAATAATGCACAGATTCAATCATATTTATTGATGGAAAACATCAAAATAACAACAACACAAATCAAACTAATGCTGAATAAATAATGCTGGTTATTATGTATCCCACAATGCTCGGTTGAGTCTGATGGGTCGTGTTGTTGGGTTATTTTCACAGTGTTGGGGAGTTTTTAACTAAATTCTGCTGGATTAGTCTCTGAGTCTTTGTCTCTGACAGTATAACTGAGACAGGAACAACTTCTGGTGTCTCACAACATCCTTTTATTGTTTTTATTTAATTATTTGTTGTGTAACATCAACTTAATATCAAACTAGCTGCACGGCTAACTTATTCCCTATATCAGCGGGACACAATGGACCTTATTTACAGTAGAAATCTTTAATGACAACGAGCACCATACGACTCTATTTCTACCATACATATATAATGGCAGATGTAGTAAAAGGATTATGGGTAATATGTTAATCTGAACTCAGACATTGACTTCAGTCTCTTCAATCTATCTTTCCAAAACTCATGTTTTCTGTAGTTTCACCCACTGAAATTAAATAATATAATTATATAATAAAGTTCCTGACGTGGTCTTCTGCTGTTGTAGCTCGTCCGCCTCAAGATTCGACATGTTGTGCATTCAGAGATGATATTCTTGTACAGAGCGATTATCTGAGTTACTGAAGACTTTAAAATGATGTAAAAATTAAATTATTTAAATATAAAAAGTAAGATTTTCCTGTATAATTTATGGTAAAATGAACAAGAGAGTACATATACTTTTTACAGTAAATTATTACAAAACTATAAATGAAGTGTCACCTGAGACTCAGTCCTCCATTTTTCCTTTAGGTCTTTCCGGCTGAAGTCTGTATCAGACTGTATCTGTAGGCTGAGAACACTGGGATTTTGGATGTTGTGTCATAAAGCGTTGCGAAGGTGTAGTCTGTAGCAGCACCCTGACAAATGAACTTGTAGCGATTTTGATCTGCTGACTTTGAATCTACCAGAACACCAGGAATCTGTGGAGGCTGATTCTCTAAGAAGAAGTTGCTGCATTTACTGAAATTATCTACGACATCAGAGACGGCGCATTGAAAGATCAACATCAGGACCGCAGAGAGGATGATCACAACCATCATGAACAGAGTCAACAACCAAATATAAACTATCAGGAGAAGAACTTCCCTTTATATAGAGCCCCGACACGCCCTCTTTACTGTGATTGGTCAGTCTAAATCTGCATAAAAGTGCTGCATATAGCATGTATTACTGCTCGTATAATTGCATATTAATGTGTTCATTTATATATGCGCATTTCTAAATGAGCTGACCAAAATAATTGGTCTAGTACAAAAAGGTTAAAGTTATAGTGTGTTAGGAATAAACTTGGATCTCGTTATAGTCTAAAATACAACACTTCTGCCGTCAAGAATTACTGGCTCCCTTTCAGTACATGCCCAGTTGAATGCAGTCGGGAGTTCGTGTCTCTGAAGACTGGAGAAAGAACAACAACACACAGAGTGCTTCTATTCAATCTACTCAATGTTTATTACATCAAGCATGTTATTTATATTCTTCATGAGACAAAGAACGAGTAAGGGGAGGCTGCAGACCTGGAGCCGGCAGATATACGCCCCTGGCAGTTTTACGCCCCTGGCAGTTTTACGCCCCTGTTGTTCCTAATGCGTCCAGTAGGGGGAGGCTGTACATTAGTATATGAGCCTAGTCCTATATCATAACAGACCTTATAGCATCAGACCTTCTTGAAGCGACACGAATAGAGGTATTTTAAATAATCTGCTAAAGTTATTGTTGTTGATTGTATTGTAATGATGCAACATTTATTATTTATAAACGATTAGCTAAGATTCGATATCAATTCAAAAGATGGGTCTATAATTTATTTCGAGGGTCTATAATTTATAAGTTACTTGACGGTCAGGTTGATGTTCTGTCTGGCTCAAACTTAGCTAACTTAGCCACATATAGGTTTAAAAGCAGCCCCATGTCTTCTCTTTACCCGCTCTGTCTCACTCACTTTTAAAATTCATTTAATTTTTATTTTTATCTTGTTGTCTGTCTTTAGCTTGCGTGACATGGCATCTTCTGGTAAGACCCTGTTTACTCCTTGCATTTAAACCAAAGAGTATATAAGTACTTCTATACTCTTTGTTTAAACATAGACTACTCCACATGGTTTCTGGAGCAACATTAGAGTGGATATTGGAAATGTGTTAATTTTTTTTTGTAACAGTTTATGATGTGTACACAAAATACACATTTATAATAGGCATGTATGTATGCAAATCTCTCTAAGTAAAGAGTTGAACTGCACACACACTCAAATATTTTGTCATATAATACAAATCTTTGTTAATTAGTCTTTTACCCATATCTTAGGAGTATTGCACATCGTCTCGACCCTGGACAGTGGACAGAAGTCACAGGATTGGATATTGGGGTGACACACAACTACAATACTACTGTACATACTTTCAGCTCTGTGTTTGTTTTTATTTCAAATTCTAATATATTTGTTTCCAAAAGGGCTTTCCTCAACAGAACAACAGCATTGATTGTGGAGTTTTCATGCTCATGGTAAGCTATTAAAACAGGCTACTAAAGCAAAAATGTTTTTTGTTTTGGAAATGAATCTTTACTCTTGTTCAGTATGCCCTTTACACAGTGCTGAACACTCCATTCAATTTTACTTCAGTGAGCTTTTCTATTTTCTTCCTTTAAGGTTGCTATAAAGTTGTACTTTATTACTGGTCATTGAATTCTAACAATACAAATTAAATACTAATCCTGTTACATTTCAATTTCTGTTAGCTTGACATGCCTGCAGTCAGGGAGTGGTGGTGTCTACGTCTACTTGAGCGGTTTGAGACAGAGGGGTATGTCTATTTGTTTCTTTACATCTCAGTTTAGTGTTTCATGCTTTGCCCCTTCCTTGTCAGTAGAAATAACTGCCAACAAAGTAGATTTTTTTCTTTCTTTTTAAAAGGCATGGGAAAAGGTTCGCCCACTGGACCGAGGAGGCAAGATGCCTGACTGAAGGGACATTACAACCTCTTTACAGGTGTTTTCCAGGATTAACACATGACTTGCCACAGCATGTTGTTGCTGAGAGGAACCGAATGTTGTCCAACCAGCCTCTGGTGGACTTCATTGTGGCAAGAGGAACCGATAACCACATTCAGGTACATGCATCAATAATGCATTCTAAACCAATAGCTTGTCTAGTAAATAAACAACTTACACATACATGGAAATGTTCTTAATGTCATTTTCAATTTTCTCTGCACAGTCCATCATCAATGGACAAAAAAAATCAAAGTGGCTTGACACTTTTTCCAAGTGTTCCATCAAGAAAGTGCCTGTGCCGTTGTTCATTGAAGATCAGGAGCAAATTGATGTTATCTTCACTCACCTGACTTCCATTCTGGACAGCACACCCACACACACCCACAGTGACCAGATCAGATTCATTATGGATGTCCTTTTTCCAGAGGTATGTCTCGTGTGTTAGTTGTGCTCTGCATGGTGTCAGATTCAAATAGTTTTTAATGTCAAATAGTTTATCCATAATGTTAGACCATTGCTCTAAAAATATTAGTTTTTGTGCTTAATATAGAAAAGGCACTTTTGATTTTGTTGTTAAAAAACGAAACATGCAAAATGATGCTTGGCTTATTTGGGCTGTGATAAATCTCAATTATTTCTCTGCTAGTCCATCATCTGTGCTCGCGCTGTTGTGGGACATGTGTCCATCTTGGAGGCTGAGGAGAAATTCCTGCGAGGACCTGTCATTGACGCAAGGTACTGTAAGGATCTTATAAAGGAAAAAATGTTCAAACATGAGACATCCTGCCATTATTTATAAATAACCATTGTTTCAACGACTATTCAACTTTAGCTTCTTTTTTTTCTTTTTCTTTTATCAGTGAGCGGGAACACTTTGACAGGAGGATAAAAAAACAACTAAAGAAGAGTGGCAAGCCATAGGAGAGTCATCTACACGAGTCATCCTATACATGGTGTTAACAAATAACTTTTTTTTTTGTGAACAACAATATTGTCTCTCTTTTAAACGGCCCTTGGAATTTTAGAAAAGGGTTAAATTGTGTTTGTCTTCATTAAATGCCATGTAGAACACTGTTTTGTAGCTGTATGATGACCAATTGTGAATAGTACAGCGGATATTTCATTGAGGATCCATATGATTACACGGTACTGTATGTCTAATGGGCTATATGGTTAATACCTAAATGTAACTATATAAATCCAAAACAACATATATCAGTCAGTCTCCTGTATATAAAAACAGTTTAAAAACAATTAATTCTACAGTAGGTCATATATAATTACTTTGTCCATCTGATCCAACTATGTGTAATAATATTTTTAAAATTTACAAAAACAAATATTCTTCTGTAGGCTGAGTGCAGAGTGAAGCCCAACTGAACATCTGGATGTTTTAATCCATAGTGCAGATTATTCCACTGTCTATGACGTTTACTTAAATGAACAAATACCTAAAAATTTGTAAAAGTCTATAGACGGGACGGTTATAAATGTGTTAGATTCGAGCGTCGATTTAATTATGTTATTTCGTCGTATATCCTTCTCCCCCTACTGGACGCATTAGGAACAACAGGGGTGTAAAACTCAGGGGCGTAAAACTGCCAGGGGCGTATATCTGCCGGCTCCAGGTCTGCAGCCTCCCCATATACTCCACAAGAGATAGTTTTGAAATTGTGAACGGTCAACGGATGTAGAAAGGAGGTCCCGCCTTACAGGTAAAAGAGCCAATCACGTTTCAGAAACAGACATCGCCTGTCAATCATCTCCAGAACGCGCATGTGCATTAGCTACACAGGTAGGGAAAACTGCGTTTGTTTAGCGTTATCAGAAGCATATTTTATGACTTTAACGTCTTCAGATTTTACTTAATATTTTAACTCTGAAATACGTTTTTGATCATAATATAAACGTCCGTGATGTTTGAATGGAGCGCGAATGAAACATCTACACAATTTCACTTCCATTAAACTTAACTTAAATAAGACTGAAACAACATACTGTAACTACTTACAAACACCTTTCAGCTCTTCTCTTGACAGTTTTAGGGGGTGCACCGTTCCTGGAGGTACTGCAATACCAGGTCGATCCGTGGAGTGGACGGAGCAAGCCCCTATTCCATCGCCCTGATCCAAAAATCAATTTAATATATGGTCCCCGGGTAGGGGACGTATCAGATATTAAACTGATAAGAACAGATTTTTTTTTTTTTTTCGAAAAAATTTTATTGTCACCATTTCTCTTTCACATATTTTACACAATTATTATTTTCCAGCATTTTTTCTACACAATCTTTTTTCATTTCCCTAAAACCACAAAAACAATTAGTATAAAAAAACAACTTCATAATAATCTGAAAAAAGGGGCAATTAAATCAAGCCACATTTAAGACACTACTAAAATCATAAAATGTGTTTAGTATTGTACATAAAAGTCCATATTTTTTCAATTGTGTGTTAAAAAGTAATGTAGTAAAAAAATTAAAAAAAAGGCAACTAGGTGCCAATTTAAAATGCCATCTGTTGTTCAAGACCAGGAGGAGTCCCTCTCAAGTTGGCCATCATCCCACTCTCCAGGACAGGCACTCCGTCTGCCTTTTCCGTGCTCAGAGGAGATCCCCTCTCCTCCTGCCCGCTGGCCCGCTGTTCCCGTAGCCGGTGGTGGTAAGGGTGCATCTACGGGCGGCCAAAGTGCGGTGGCGGCCGGGACCTCTTCCGTGTGACCCCGTCCCCCTCGTCCGTATAACAGTGCCCGGTACCCCTGCAGCGTTGATGTTACCATTTGCTCGCTCGCTTGGAGGGGGACCGTAACATGTTTCCCCACCAGCAGGTTTCTTGTGGTCCAGATGGCATCCTTGATAGCATTGAAAGTGAGCCAGAGCGAGGTAAATTTTTGTGCAGTACAGTCCTTCAAGCCCTGGCCCACACCAAGGATGGCGAGCTTGTAATCCACCTGGACCCTACCCGCTGGCAGGCACGGGAAATACAGGGGGCCGGTCTTGGCCCACAGGTCCCGCGCAGCGCCGCACTCCCAGAGTAGGTGTCGTATGGTCTCCGGGGCACTGCACCCGGGACGAGGGCAGACTGGGTTCTTGGCCATGCCTCTGGAGTGCATCACCGCCCTGACCGGGAGGATCTCATGGGCCACCATCCACGCCATGTCCTTGTGCCTGTTCTGGAGAGTTGGGTGGGCAACAGTTTTCCAAACAACTTTGGCCTCACCTAATGTGAGGCCTGGAACTGGACTCACTATTTCCCGGCCCTGCACAAAAGAGACAAGAGATTTGTGGTTGGTTAAAAAGGTGACATCCTTTGACTCTAAACCATTTTTCTTTAAAAACTTCTTGATAAAATCATATTCTTTTGGAAGATTAAAAGCAACTGGGGTTGTCAAATCTATTGGTAAAATTTTTAAAACTCTCAGGTAAGACCCCATCCAAAAGCGTGCCATGGCTGCAGTCTTATTTTCTCTGGATGGGGTCGTCGCATAGCCAATATGCAGGGCGGTGAAGCGGCTGGCTAAAAACAGGTGGGGGTCTGGGAGGCCTTTCCCCCCATTTTCTGGTCTTTTCTTGATGACCTCCCTCTTCACACGTTCCCACTTGGACCCCCAAAGGAAGTAAAAAACTGCCCTCTCCAGGTCTGCAAGGAAATATTTTGGGGTACTAAAAACAGAACACAAAAGTAAAAACAATGGTAAGATCACTGCCTTAATGATTAAAATTTTTCCTTCCATTATCATCTGTCTAAGTCCCCAAAAACCCAGTCTTTTTCTAACTTTCCCTATCACGTCCGTCCAATTTCCCCGTCCTCCACCCTCTTTGTCGAATTTAACCCCTAAAATCTTTAGATCTGTCTCTTTAAAATCTACTTCAAGTCCACCTGTGTCCACATTTCCCCATGGCCCGAAGAGCTGGGCCTCAGACTTATTCCTATTGAGTTTTGCGCCTGAGGCCCGACCATACCAGTCCGTCAAGTCCATTGCTCTTCGTACAGATATCA
Organism: Moxostoma hubbsi; assembly: GCA_032164185.1. Lineage (NCBI taxonomy): Eukaryota > Metazoa > Chordata > Actinopteri > Cypriniformes > Catostomidae > Moxostoma > Moxostoma hubbsi. The sequence continues at coordinate 40,004,571 of JAVLUX010000026.1, read as the reverse complement.
TGTCAGTAGCTAAAAGGGTAATATCATCCATGTATAAAACACAAGTCGCTGTTAGTCCGCCCGTCCCTGGGATGTCTAGTCCTTTGATCCATTGATCCCTTCTCAAGATCTGTGCCAGTGGCTCAATACAAGCCACATAAAGGAGGGGAGATAATGGACACCCCTGACGGACACCACTACATATATTCACTGCTTCAGATAAGTGCCCATTTACCAGAATTTTGCTGACTAAACCGTTGTACAGCAGTCCCACCCAGGCTATAAACCTCCCTGGAAAACCCATTTTTTCCAGTACCTGAAACAGGTACTGGTGCGAGACGCGGTCAAAAGCTTTCTCAAAATCTAAATTTAAGACTACTAACCGAATGTTTCTGTCTCTCGCATAACAGATGGCGTCTCTAATCAGCACTAGGCTGTCCGTGATCTTTCTCCCAGGCACAGCGCAGGCTTGATCTGGGTGGATCACGTCCTCTAAAACAGTTGACATACGCATTGCTAAAATTTTACTAAAAAGCTTACTGTCAAAATTTAAAAGCGTGATTGGGCGCCAGTTTTTAAGGTCAGTCTTGTCTCCTTTTTTATATATAAGTGAAACTATCCCTAATCTAAAGCTGTCGGGAAGTCTGTCTAGGGTCTCCAATTCATTAAAAACAGTCAGAAGTTCATGTGCTAAAATGTCCCAAAATGTCTGATAAAACTCCAGGGGAAGTCCGTCCATTCCTGGGGACTTTCCCCACTTAAAACCTTTAAGAGCATTTTGTAACTATAAAATGGTAAAATCTTGGGATAAAAGCTCACTTTGACTGCTTATTTTTTTTCTCTAAAAAACCTAAAACTTCCCTTAAAGTGTCACTTTCTACTTCTTTGTCACAATATAAAGCCTCATAAAATTCTGTAACACCACTTAAAATTTCTTTTGTTTTGTGCACTTCCCTCCCTCCTGTTTTCAGTAATGTTATTGCCCTGCCCCGTGTGATTATTTTTTTAAAGAAATATCTGGTGCACTTTTCGCCTTCTTCAAAGTCCCTTTCTCTGCTTCTTAAAATGACACCTCTACTTTGCGTTTCACTTAACCCTGACATTTCCCTTTTTATTTCTTTAATATCATCACTAAAATCCAATCCGTTATTTAAGAGGTTAAAATATCTCTGTAGTCTTTTTTGCAGCCCCATCATGTGCTTTGTAACACTGAAATATGTTTTTGAACGTAATCTCGCGTCCGTTATAAATATGATGTTTGATTGGAGCGCGAATAAAACACCTACACGATTTCGTTTCCATTAAACTAAACCTGAATCAGACTGAAACATATTGGAAGTATTTACAAACAGTTTTCAGTTCTTCTCTTGACAGTTTTAGGGGGTGCACCGTTCCTGGAGGTACTGCAATACCAGGTCGATGCGTGGAGTGGACGGAGCAAGCCCCTATTCCATCTCCCTGATCCAAAAATCAATTTAATATATGGTCCCCGGGTAGGGGACGTATCAGATATTAAACTGATAAGAACAGATTTTTTCTTTCGAAAAAATTTTTATTGTCACCATTTCTCTTTCACATATTTTACACAATTATTATTTTCCAGCATTTTTTCCACACAATCTTTTTTCATTTCCCTAAAACCACAAAAACAATTAGTATAAAAACAACTTCATAATAATCTGAAAAAAGGGGCAATTAATCAAGCCACATTTAAGACACTACTAAAATCATAAAATGTGTTTAGTATTGTACATAAAAGTCCATATTTTTTCAATTGTGTGTTAAAAAGTAATGTAGTAAAAAAAAAAGTAAAAGGCAACTAGGTGCCAATTTAAAATGCCATCTGTTGTTCAAAACCAGGAGGAGTCCCTCTCAAGTTGGCCATCATCCCACTCTCCAGGACCGGCACTCCGTCTGCCTTTTCCATGCTCAGAGGAGATCCCCTCTCCTCCTGCCCGCTGGCCCGCTGTTCCCGTAGCCGGTGGTGGTAAGGGTGCATCTACGGGCGGCCAAAGTGCGGTGGCGGCCGGGACCTCTTCCGTGTGACCCCGTCCCCCTCGTCCGTATAACAGTGCCCGGTACCCCTGCAGCGTTGATGTTACCATTTGCTCGCTCGCTTGGAGGGGGACCGTAACATGTTTCCCCACCAGCAGGTTTCTTGTGGTCCAGATGGCATCCTTGATAGCATTGAAAGTGAGCCAGAGCGAGGTAAATTTTTGTACAGTACAGTCCTTCAAGCCCTGGCCCACACCAAGGATGGCGAGCTTGTAATCCACCTGGACCCTACCCGCTGGCAGGCACGGGAAATACAGGGGGCCGGTCTTGGCCCACAGGTCCCGCGCAGCGCCGCACTCCCAGAGTAGGTGTCGTATGGTCTCCGGGGCACTGCACCCGGGACGAGGGCAGACTGGGTTCTTGGCCATGCCTCTGGAGTGCATCACCGCCCTGACCGGGAGGATCTCATGGGCCACCATCCACGCCATGTCCTTGTGCCTGTTCTGGAGAGTTGGGTGGGCAACATTTTTCCAAACAACTTTGGCCTCACCTAATGTGAGGCCTGGAACTGGACTCACTATTTCCCGGCCCTGCACAAAAGAGACAAGAGATTTGTGGTTGGTTAAAAAGGTGACATCCTGTGACTCTAAACCATTTTTCTTTAAAAACTTCTTGATAAAATCATATTCTTTTGGAAGATTAAAAGCAACTGGGGTTGTCAAATCTATTGGTAAAATTTTTAAAACTCTCAGGTAAGACCCCATCCAAAAGCGTGCCATGGCTGCAGTCTTATTTTCTCTGGATGGGGTCGTCGCATAGCCAATATGCAGGGCGGTGAAGCGGCTGGCTAAAAACAGGTGGGGGTCTGGGAGGCCTTTCCCCCCATTTTCTGGTCTTTTCTTGATGACCTCCCTCTTCACACGTTCCCACTTGGACCCCCAAAGGAAGTAAAAAACTGCCCTCTCCAGGTCTGCAAGGAAATATTTTGGGGTACTAAAAACAGAACACAAAAGTAAAAACAATGGTAAGATCACTGCCTTAATGATTAAAATTTTTCCTTCCATTGTCATCTGTCTAAGTCCCCAAAAACCCAGTCTTTTTCTAACTTTCCCTATCACGTCCGTCCAATTTCCCCGTCCTCCACCCTCTTTGTCGAATTTAACCCCTAAAATCTTTAGATCTGTCTCTTTAAAATCTACTTCAAGTCCACCTGTGTCCACATTTCCCCATGGCCCGAAGAGCTGGGCCTCAGACTTATTCCTATTGAGTTTTGCGCCTGAGGCCCGACCATACCAGTCCGTCAAGTCCATTGCTCTTCGTACAGATATCATGTCAGTAGCTAAAAGGGTAATGTCATCCATGTATAAAACACAAGTCGCTGTTAGTCCGCCCGTCCCTGGAATGTCTAGTCCTTTGATCCATTGATCCCTTCTCAAGATCTGTGCCAGTGGCTCAATACAAGCCACATAAAGGAGGGGAGATAATGGACACCCCTGACGGACACCACTACATATATTCACTGCTTCAGATAAGTGCCCATTTACCCGAATTTTGCTGACTAAACCATTGTACAGCAGTCCCACCCAGGCTATAAACCTCCCTGGAAAACCCATTTTTTCCAGTACCTGAAACAGGTACTGGTGCGAGACGCGGTCAAAAGCTTTCTCAAAATCTAAATTTAAGACTACTAACCGAATGTTTCTGTCTCTCGCATAACAGATGGCGTCTCTAATCAGCACTAGGCTGTCCGTGATCTTTCTCCCAGGCACAGCGCAGGCTTGATCTGGGTGGATCACGTCCTCTAAAACAGTTGACATACGCATTGCTAAAATTTTACTAAAAAGCTTACTGTCAAAATTTAAAAGCGTGATTGGGCGCCAGTTTTTAAGGTCAGTCTTGTCTCCTTTTTTATATATAAGTGAAACTATCCCTAATCTAAAGCTGTCGGGAAGTCTGTCTAGGGTCTCCAATTCATTAAAAACAGTCAGAAGTTCATGTGCTAAAATGTCCCAAAATGTCTGATAAAACTCCAGGGGAAGTCCGTCCATTCCTGTGGACTTTCCCCGCTTAAAACCTTTAAGAGCATTTTGTAACTCTAAAATGGTAAAATCTTGGGATAAAAGCTCACTTTGACTGCTTATTTTTTTCTCTAAAAAACCTAAAACTTCCCTTAAAGTGTCACTTTCTGATAAGAACAGATTTTTTTTCTTTCGAAAAAAATTTTATTGTCACCATTTCTCTTTCACATATTTTACACAATTATTATTTTCCAGCATTTTTTTCACACAATCTTTTCATTTCCCTAAAACCACAAAAACAATTAGTATAAAAAACAACTTCATAATAATCTGAAAAAAGGGGCAATTAATCAAGCCACATTTAAGACACTACTAAAATCATAAAATGTGTTTAGTATTGTACATAAAAGTCCATATTTTTTCAATTGTGTGTTAAAAAGTAATGTAGTAAAAAAAAAAAGTAAAAGGCAACTAGGTGCCAATTTAAAATGCCATCTGTTGTTCAAAACCAGGAGGAGTCCCTCTCAAGTTGGCCATCATCCCACTCTCCAGGACAGGCACTCCGTCTGCCTTTTCCATGCTCAGAGGAGATCCCCTCTCCTCCTGCCCGCTGGCCCGCTGTTCCCGTAGCCGGTGGTGGTAAGGGTGCATCTACGGGCGGCCAAAGTGCGGTGGCGGCCGGGACCTCTTCCGTGTGACCCCGTCCCCCTCGTCCGTATAACAGTGCCCGGTACCCCTGCAGCGTTGATGTTACCATTTGCTCGCTCACTTGGAGGGGGACCGTAACATGTTTCCCCACCAGCAGGTTTCTTGTGGTCCAGATGGCATCCTTGATAGCATTGAAAGTGAGCCAGAGCGAGGTAAATTTTTGTGCAGTACAGTCCTTCAAGCCCTGGCCCACACCAAGGATGGCGAGCTTGTAATCCACCTGCACCCTACCCGCTGGCAGGCACGGGAAATACAGGGGGCCGGTCTTGGCCCACAGGTCCCGCGCAGCGCCGCACTCCCAGAGTAGGTGTCGTATGGTCTCCGGGGCACTGCACCCGGGACGAGGGCAGACTGGGTTCTTGGCCATGCCTCTGGAGTGCATCACCGCCCTGACCGGGAGGATCTCATGGGCCACCATCCACGCCATGTCCTTGTGCCTGTTCTGGAGAGTTGGGTGGGCAACATTTTTCCAAACAACTTTGGCCTCACCTAATGTGAGGCCTGGAACTGGACTCACTATTTCCCGGCCCTGCACAAAAGAGACAAGAGATTTGTGGTTGGTTAAAAAGGTGACATCCTGTGACTCTAAACCATTTTTCTTTAAAAACTTCTTGATAAAATCATATTCTTTTGGAAGATTAAAAGCAACTGGGGTTGTCAAATCTATTGGTAAAATTTTTAAAACTCTCAGGTAAGACCCCATCCAAAAGCGTGCCATGGCTGCAGTCTTATTTTCTCTGGATGGGGTCGTCGCATAGCCAATATGCAGGGCGGTGAAACGGCTGGCTAAAAACAGGTGGGGGTCTGGGAGGCCTTTCCCCCCATTTTCTGGTCTTTTCTTGATGACCTCCCTCTTCACACGTTCCCACTTGGACCCCCAAAGGAAGTAAAAAACTGCCCTCTCCAGGTCTGCAAGGAAATATTTTGGGGTACTAAAAACAGAACACAAAAGTAAAAACAATGGTAAGATCACTGCCTTAATGATTAAAATTTTTCCTTCCATTGTCATCTGTCTAAGTCCCCAAAAACCCAGTCTTTTTCTAACTTTCCCTATCACATCCGTCCAATTTCCCCGTCCTCCACCCTCTTTGTCGAATTTAACCCCTAAAATCTTTAGATCTGTCTCTTTAAAATCTACTTCAAGTCCACCTGTGTCCACATTTCCCCATGGCCCGAAGAGCTGGGCCTCAGACTTATTCCTATTGAGTTTTGCGCCTGAGGCCCGACCATACCAGTCCGTCAAGTCCATTGCTCTTCGTACAGATATCATGTCAGTAGCTAAAAGGGTAATGTCATCCATGTATAAAACACAAGTCGCTGTTAGTCCGCCCGTCCCTGGAATGTCTAGTCCTTTGATCCATTGATCCCTTCTCAAGATCTGTGCCAGTGGCTCAATACAAGCCACATAAAGGAGGGGAGATAATGGACACCCCTGACGGACACCACTACATATATTCACTGCTTCAGATAAGTGCCCATTTACCAGAATTTTGCTGACTAAACCGTTGTACAGCAGTCCCACCCAGGCTATAAACCTCCCTGGAAAACCCATTTTTTCCAGTACCTGAAACAGGTACTGGTGCGAGACGCGGTCAAAAGCTTTCTCAAAATCTAAATTTAAGACTACTAACCGAATGTTTCTGTCTCTCGCATAACAGATGGCGTCTCTAATCAGCACTAGGCTGTCCGTGATCTTTCTCCCAGGCACAGCGCAAGCTTGATCTGGGTGGATCACGTCCTCTAAAACAGTTGACATACGCATTGCTAAAATTTTACTAAAAAGCTTACTGTCAAAATTTAAAAGCGTGATTGGGCGCCAGTTTTTAAGGTCAGTCTTGTCTCCTTTTTTATATATAAGTGAAACTATCCCTAATCTAAAGCTGTCGGGAAGTCTGTCTAGGGTCTCCAATTCATTAAAAACAGTCAGAAGTTCATGTGCTAAAATGTCCCAAAATGTCTGATAAAACTCCAGGGGAAGTCCGTCCATTCCTGGGGACTTTCCCCGCTTAAAACCTTTAAGAGCATTTTGTAACTCTAAAATGGTAAAATCTTGGGATAAAAGCTCACTTTGACTGCTTATTTTTTTCTCTAAAAAACCTAAAACTTCCCTTAAAGTGTCACTTTCTACTTCTTTGTCACAATATAAAGCCTCATAAAATTCTGTAACACCACTTAAAATTTCTTTTGTTTTGTGCACTTCCCTCCCTCCTGTTTTCAGTAATGTTATTGCCCTGCCCCGTGTGATTATTTTTTTAAAGAAATATCTGGTGCACTTTTCGCCTTCTTCAATGTCCCTTTCTCTGCTTCTTAAAATGACACCTCTACTTTGCGTTTCACTTAACCCTGACATTTCCCTTTTTATTTCTTTAATATCATCACTAAAATCCAATCCGTTATTTAAGAGGTTAAAATATCTCTGTAGTCTTTTTTGCAGCCCCATCATGTGCCTTTTTTCTCTATTTTTCTTATTTTTCCCTACCTTTCTGAGAAACTGTCTTGTCCTAGCCTTTACCATCTCCCACCATTGTGCTCGTGAATCATAAATGTCTTGGAGGGACTGCCATTGGCTGAACCGCTCCCTGTATTCTCCAACTACGTCCTCATCTTCCAACAAGGAGCAGTTCAGCCTCCACAGCCCTCCCCCTACCGTCACACCAGTGGGGAGTGAAAGGGTGCAAGACAGCATCACGTGGTCGGAAAAAAAGAGGGGGGTCAATGTTGCATCGGTTGGCGGGCAGTCCCTTGTAAAAACATAGTCGATTCGAGAGGCTCTGGCCCCATCACCACTAAACCAGGTGAAGCCCTCCTCTCCTTGATGCATTTTTTTAAAACAGTCGACTAGCTTAAAATCTTTAACTAAACCCTGCAATAAAACCGATGTCTTGTCCACCTTAAAATCCTCTCCTACCCTCTTTCTGTCTTTCTGCGTTAAAACACAGTTAAAATCCCCAGCCACTACAAGGGGAACCCTACCTAACATGTGGGGCTGCAGGTCTTCTAAAAGCTCATACCTTTCATTTTTTCCAGTAAAACCATACACATTTAGAATGTTAAAATCCTTGTCAAAAAAAGTCATGTTTGCTAAAATTGCCCGCCCATCCCTCACCACAGTGCTACCCCTCACCACAAGGTTGGGGTTTTTTATTAAAATAGCAACACCGTCGCATTTGTTGTGGTTGGATCCACTCCATAGTGAGGGGCCTGGAGTCCACATCTCCTCCCACTTCCTATAATTTGTTAAAAAAGGCAGAGCACACTCTTGCAATAAAAACACATCTGACTTACAAGATTTTAAAAAGGACAAAACACTCTGTGCTCGCATAGTGGACCTCACACTTCTTACATTGATGGTAGAGATAGTGAGGGTCATGAGCAGTATGGTTAAAAAGGGCATGGTATTTAAAACTTTAAAAGTACCTTCCAAGACTACAGAATTCAGCTAAAATCATAAAATTTCTTGTGATACCTGCTCATCCTTTATACCCATGGGGTTGGGGTCAGGAGGGCAGGTGTTTAATGCCTGAAGAGCTGCAGAGGAAGTCTCTTGCAGCTCCTTTGGAGATGATGTTCTTAGCTTTACATGCAAAAAAGACACCTCATTTGGGGATTCTTGGGGCCACATACGGTCCATCTCTTCAATAAAGGAACTATCGGACCGATGGGTTGCCCTCTGCTTTTTCTCCCCTGTTTTTGACAGAGGAGATCCCGCTGGCCTTTTTTGCACCTGAGCATTTGGGAAGGAGTAATCAGTTTCCCCCCTACTGGACTCCAAACTCACCTCAGGCACTGTGACTAGAGAGGAAGTCGTTTCGTCATCTCCCTCCTCTATTTCTAATTGTCTTTGGGAGGTGGCTTCCTCCCCCTGTTCAAATAAAATGTTTGACTCCACCCCTGTTGCCGCCCCACTTCCTCCTCTTTGCCCAATCCCTGAGGCTGGCTGGGAATTTGAATTTCCCGCCAAAACCTCAGGGACCGCCTCCTCCTCCCTTTGTTCTCTTGTTTGTTCCATCTGTGGGGCGGCCATTTTATTACTTTTCAGTATGTTGGCAAAACTTTTTGGGCAATCTCTGTAGAGGTGGTTGGTCTCTCCACACAGATTACACCGTCTGCCACTGGTACATTCTTCAAAAATGTGACCAATTGCTCTACACTTCCCACACACAATTTCTTGGCAGGTTTCAGCCAGATGCCCAAATTTACCACACTTCCTACATAATTTAGGCATCCCCTGATAGTGGATGTAGCCTCGGTTTTCTCCCAACACAATCATAGAGGGGAGATGTTTCAGGCCCTGGAAGCCCTCAGCATCTTCCCATTGTTTAATAGGAATACGCCAAGAGCAGTTCCAAATGCCATCTTCATCAACCACTCTGACCGGTTGGCCTCGTACCGTGCAAAATCTGCCCAGCCAGACACAAATATCATCTCCACTCACTGCTTCATTAAACATTCTAACAATCACAGTTTTAAGAGAATTATCAGAAAGCTTTTCTACAGTGAACATGGAGAACTGGGCCTTACAAACCTCAAATTTTTGCCAAAAAACATTCAACAAGGAAGCATTCTTGAAACTTAGGTCAAAACCTTTGTTAAGGGGCAGAGTCATTAAACAATTCAAATCTGTTGCATTAAAACCTAGAGTTTTTTGGATCAGCTTCCTGGAGAAATCGAGACGAGACATCCCCAGGAGCTTCCCATTTACTTCCATTACATTAAAAAAATCTGATAAGAACAGATTTTTTTTTCTTTCGAAAAAAATTTTATTGTCACCATTTCTCTTTCACATATTTTACACAATTATTATTTTCCAGCATTTTTTCCACACAATCTTTTCATTTCCCTAAAACCACAAAAACAATTAGTATAAAAAACAACTACATAATAATCTGAAAAAAGGGGCAATTAATCAAGCCACATTTAAGACACTACTAAAATCATAAAATGTGTTTAGTATTGTACATAAAAGTCCATATTTTTTCAATTGTGTGTTAAAAAGTAATGTAGTAAAAAAAAAAAAAAAAAAAAAAAAAGTAAAAGGCAACTAGGTGCCAATTTAAAATGCCATCTGTTGTTCAAGACCAGGAGGAGTCCCTCTCAAGTTGGCCATCATCCCACTCTCCAGGACAGGCACTCCGTCTGCCTTTTCCATGCTCAGAGGAGATGCCCTCTCCTCCTGCCCGCTGGCCCGCTGTTCCCGTAGCCGGTGGTGGTAAGGGTGCATCTACGGGCGGCCAAAGTGCGGTGGCGGCCGGGACCTCTTCCGTGTGACCCCGTCCCCCTCGTCCGTATAACAGTGCCCGGTACCCCTGCAGCGTTGATGTTACCATTTGCTCGCTCGCTTGGAGGGGGACCGTAACATGTTTCCCCACCAGCAGGTTTCTTGTGGTCCAGATGGCATCCTTGATAGCATTGAAAGTGAGCCAGAGCGAGGTAAATTTTTGTGCAGTACAGTCCTTCAAGCCCTGGCCCACACCAAGGATGGCAAGCTTGTAATCCACCTGGACCCTACCCGCTGGCAGGCACGGGAAATACAGGGGGCCGGTCTTGGCCCACAGGTCCCGCGCAGCGCCGCACTCCCAGAGTAGGTGTCGTATGGTCTCCGGGGCACTGCACCCGGGACGAGGGCAGACTGGGTTCTTGGCCATGCCTCTGGAGTGCATCACCGCCCTGACCGGGAGGATCTCATGGGCCATCATCCACGCCATGTCCTTGTGCCTGTTCTGGAGAGTTGGGTGGGCAACATTTTTCCAAACAACTTTGGCCTCACCTAATGTGAGGCCTGGAACTGGACTCACTATTTCCCGGCCCTGCACAAAAGAGACAAGAGATTTGTGGTTGGTTAAAAAGGTGACATCCTGTGACTCTAAACCATTTTTCTTTAAAAACTTCTTGATAAAATCATATTCTTTTGGAAGATTAAAAGCAACTGGGGTTGTCAAATCTATTGGTAAAATTTTTAAAACTCTCAGGTAAGACCCCATCCAAAAGCGTGCCATGGCTGCAGTCTTATTTTCTCTGGATGGGGTCGTCGCATAGCCAATATGCAGGGCGGTGAAGTGGCTGGCTAAAAACAGGTGGGGGTCTGGGAGGCCTTTCCCCCCATTTTCTGGTCTTTTCTTGATGACCTCCCTCTTCACACGTTCCCACTTGGACCCCCAAAGGAAGTAAAAAACTGCCCTCTCCAGGTCTGCAAGGAAATATTTTGGGGTACTAAAAACAGAACACAAAAGTAAAAACAATGGTAAGATCACTGCCTTAATGATTAAAATTTTTCCTTCCATTGTCATCTGTCTAAGTCCCCAAAAACCCAGTCTTTTTCTAACTTTCCCTATCACATCCGTCCAATTTCCCCGTCCTCCACCCTCTTTGTCGAATTTAACCCCTAAAATCTTTAGATCTGTCTCTTTAAAATCTACTTCAAGTCCACCTGTGTCCACATTTCCCCATGGCCCGAAGAGCTGGGCCTCAGACTTATTCCTATTGAGTTTTGCGCCTGAGGCCCGACCATACCAGTCCGTCAAGTCCATTGCTCTTCGTACAGATATCATGTCAGTAGCTAAAAGGGTAATGTCATCCATGTATAAAACACAAGTCGCTGTTAGTCCGCCCGTCCCTGGAATGTCTAGTCCTTTGATCCATTGATCCCTTCTCAAGATCTGTGCCAGTGGCTCAATACAAGCCACATAAAGGAGGGGAGATAATGGACACCCCTGACGGACACCACTACATATATTCACTGCTTCAGATAAGTGCCCATTTATCAGAATTTTGCTGACTAAACCGTTGTACAGCAGTCCCACCCAGGCTATAAACCTCCCTGGAAAACCCATTTTTTCCAGTACCTGAAACAGGTACTGGTGCGAGACGCGGTCAAAAGCTTTCTCAAAATCTAAATTTAAGACTACTAACCGAATGTTTCTGTCTCTCGCATAACAGATGGCGTCTCTAATCAGCACTAGGCTGTCCGTGATCTTTCTCCCAGGCACAGCGCAAGCTTGATCTGGGTGGATCACGTCCTCTAAAACAGTTGACATACGCATTGCTAAAATTTTACTAAAAAGCTTACTGTCAAAATTTAAAAGCGTGATTGGGCGCCAGTTTTTAAGGTCAGTCTTGTCTCCTTTTTTATATATAAGTGAAACTATCCCTAATCTAAAGCTGTCGGGAAGTCTGTCTAGGGTCTCCAATTCATTAAAAACAGTCAGAAGTTCATGTGCTAAAATGTCCCAAAATGTCTGATAAAACTCCAGGGGAAGTCCGTCCATTCCTGGGGACTTTCCCCGCTTAAAACCTTTAAGAGCATTTTGTAACTCTAAAATGGTAAAATCTTGGGATAAAAGCTCACTTTGACTGCTTATTTTTTTCTCTAAAAAACCTAAAACTTCCCTTAAAGTGTCACTTTCTACTTCTTTGTCACAATATAAAGCCTCATAAAATTCTGTAACACCACTTAAAATTTCTTTTGTTTTGTGCACTTCCCTCCCTCCTGTTTTCAGTAATGTTATTGCCCTGCCCCGTGTGATTATTTTTTTGAAGAAATATCTGGTGCACTTTTCGCCTTCTTCAATGTCCCTTTCTCTGCTTCTTAAAATGACACCTCTACTTTGCGTTTCACTTAACCCTGACATTTCCCTTTTTATTTCTTTAATATCATCACTAAAATCCAATCCGTTATTTAAGAGGTTAAAATATCTCTGTAGTCTTTTTTGCAGCCCCATCATGTGCCTTTTTTCTCTATTTTTCTTATTTTTCCCTACCTTTCTGAGAAACTGTCTTGTCCTAGCCTTTACCATCTCCCACCATTGTGCTCGTGAATCATAAAAGTCTTGGAGGGACTGCCATTGGCTGAACCGCTCCCTGTATTCTCCAACTACGTCCTCATCTTCCAACAAGGAACAGTTCAGCCTCCACAGCCCTCCCCCTACCGTCACACCAGTGGGGAGTGAAAGGGTGCAAGACAGCATCAAGTGGTCGGAAAAAAAGAGGGGGGTCAATGTTGCATCGGTTGGCGGGCAGTCCCTTGTAAAAACATAGTCGATTCGAGAGGCTCTGGCCCCATCACCACTAAACCAGGTGAAGCCCTCCTCTCCTTGATGCATTTTTTTAAAACAGTCGACTAGCTTAAAATCTTTAACTAAACCCTGCAATAAAACCGATGTCTTGTCCACCTTAAAATCCTCTCCTACCCTCTTTCTGTCTTTCTGCGTTAAAACACAGTTAAAATCCCCAGCCACTACAAGGGGAACCCTACCTAACATGTGGGGCTGCAGGTCTTCTAAAAGCTCATACCTTTCATTTTTCCCAGTAAAACCATACACATTTAGAATGTTAAAATCCTTGTCAAAAAAAGTCATGTTTGCTAAAATTGCCCGCCCATCCCTCACCACAGTGCTACCCCTCACCACAAGGTTGGGGTTTTTTATTAAAATAGCAACACCGTCGCATTTGTTGTGGTTGGATCCACTCCATAGTGAGGGGCCTGGAGTCCACATCTCCTCCCACTTCCTATAATTTGTTAAAAAAGGCAGAGCACACTCTTGCAATAAAAACACATCTGACTTACAAGATTTTAAAAAGGACAAAACACTCTGTGCTCGCATAGTGGACCTCACACTTCTTACATTGATGGTAGAGATAGTGAGGGTCATGAGCAGTATGGTTAAAAAAGGGCATGGTATTTAAAACTTTAAAAGTACCTTCAAAGACTACAGAATTCAGCTAAAATCATAAAATTTCTTGTGATACCTGCTCATCCTTTATACCCATGGGGTTGGGGTCAGGAGGGCAGGTGTTTAATGCCTGAAGAGCTGCAGAGGAAGTCTCTTGCAGCTCCTTTGGAGATGATGTTCTTAGCTTTACATGCAAAAAAGACACCTCATTTGGGGATTCTTGGGGCCACATACGGTCCATCTCTTCAATAAAGGAACTATCGGACCGGTGGGTTGCCCTCTGCTTTTTCTCCCCTGTTTTAGACAGAGGAGATCCCGCTGGCCTTTTATTATTAAGGAAACCCTTTATTGATAACTAATCTACAGTGGGTGCATCTCAATCGGCTCCCAAACTCACTATGAATCGGTATATTGTGAACATGAATTCGGGCACTGGTAAGGGTGTTCATCCACTGAACATTGGGACACTTATGACTCAATTACCTGCGACACGATAACGAGCTCACGCATTCAAGTTTAATCAACACCATCGCTGTATAAATTACACCATCATTCATTTATGTTGATGATATTCAAACGTACAGTGTTATTATGAAAGATAAATTACATTAAATAAAAAATAAGAATTTAAAGAAGTGTATTATAAACCTATTTTAACAACTCTTAACGTGTTCTGTGCTTTCTTAATCTGCTAATTTTTTTACATCTATATTTATTTGTAATATTGTCACGTTAGATCCTCCACAAGAGATAGTTTTGAAATTGGGAACGGTCAACGGATGTAGAAAGGAAGTCCCGCCTTACAGGTAAAAGAGCCAATCACCTTTCAGAAACAGACATCGCCTGTCAATCATCTCCAGAACGCGCATGTGCATTAGCTACACAAGCCGGGAAAATTGCGTTTGTTTAGCGTTATCAGAAACAAATTTTATGACTTTAGATTTTACTACTTTAAATATTTTAACACTGAAACATTTTTTTGATCATAACTTCGCGTCCGTTTAAGATGGGATATTTGATTAAAGCGCGAAAGAAACTTCTATGCGATTTAATAACACTAGAGTTGGAATTAAACTACTTTTGAAATCGGATATTAAACCCGTAGAAAAACCCTCACATAAACAGTTTTTCAGTTCTTCTCTTGACAGTTTTAGGGGGTGCACCGTTCCTGGAGATACTGCAATACCAGGTCGATGCGTGGAGTGGACGGAGCAAGCCCCTATTCCATCTCCCTGATCCAAAAATCAATTTAATATATGGTCCCCGGGTAGGGGACGTATCAGATATTAAACTGATAAGAACAGATTTTTTCTTTCGAAAAAATTTTTATTGTCACCATTTCTTTCACATTCATATTTTACACAATTATTATTTTCCAGCATTTTTTCCCACACAATCTTTTCATTTCCCTAAAACCACAAAAACAATTAGTATAAAACGCAACTTCATAATAATCTGAAAAAAGGGGCAATTAATCAAGCCACATTTAAGACACTACTAAAATCATAAAATGTGTTTAGTATTGTACATAAAAGCCCATATTTTTTCAATTGTGTGTTAAAAAGTAATGTAGTAAAAATAATAAAAAGGCAACTTGGTGCCAATTTAAAATGCCATCTGTTGTTCAAGACCAGGAGGAGTCCCTCTCAAGTTGGCCATCATCCCACTCTCCAGGACAGGCACTCCGTCTGCCTTTTCCGTGCTCAGAGGAGATCCCCTCTCCTCCTGCCCGCTGGCCCGCTGTTCCCGTAGCCGGTGGTGGTAAGGGTGCATCTACGGGCGGCCAAAGTACGGTGTCGGCTGGGACCTCTTCCGTGTGACCCCGTCCCCCTCGTCCGTATAACAGTGCCCGGTACCCCTGCAGCGTTGATGTTACCATTTGCTCGCTCGCTTGGAGGGGGACCGTAACATGTTTCCCCACCAGCAGGTTTCTTGTGGTCCAGATGGCATCCTTGATAGCATTGAAAGTGAGCCAGAGCGAGGTAAATTTTTGTGCAGTACAGTCCTTCAAGCCCTGGCCCACACCAAGGATGGCGAGCTTGTAATCCACCTGCACCCTACCCGCTGGCAGGCACGGGAAATACAGGGGGCCGGTCTTGGCCCACAGGTCCCGCGCAGCGCCGCACTCCCAGAGTAGGTGTCGTATGGTCTCCGGGGCACTGCACCCGGGACGAGGGCAGACTGGGTTCTTGGCCATGCCTCTGGAGTGCATCACCGCCCTGACCGGGAGGATCTCATGGGCCACCATCCACGCCATGTCCTTGTGCCTGTTCTGGAGAGTTGGGTGGGCAACATTTTTCCAAACAACTTTGGCCTCACCTAATGTGAGGCCTGGAACTGGACTCACTATTTCCCGGCCCTGCACAAAAGAGACGTGTTCTGTGCTTTCTTAATCTGCTCATTTTTTTTACATCTATATTAATTTGTAATATTGTCACGTTAGATCCTCCACAAGAGATAGTTTTGAAATTGGGATCGGTCAACGGATGTAGAAAGGAAGTCCCGCCTTACAGGTAAAAGAGCCAATCACCTTTCAGAAACAGACATGGACTGTCAATCATCTCCAGAACGCGCATGCGCATTAACCGCACAAGCCGGGAAATTTGCGTTTGTTTAGCGTTATCAGAAACACATTTTATGAATCTAGTGTCTTCCGATTTTACTACTTTAAATATTTTAACATTTAAAAATGTTCGTAATCTCGCGTCCGTTATAAATATGAAGTTCAATTAAAGCGCGAATAAAAGTTCTACGCGACTTAATTACACCAAGATCAGAATTAAAACACACTTACAAGATCATGTCATTATACGCTCACCGTTAATACATCACATTACACAGTTTTTCAGTTCTTCTCTTGACAGTTTTAGGGGGTGCACCGTTCCTGGAGGTACTGCAATACCAGGTCGATGCGTGGAGTGGACGGAGCAAGCCCCTATTCCATCTCCCTGATCCAAAAATCAATTTAATATATGGTCCCCGGGTAGGGGACGTATCAGATATTAAACTGATAAGAACAGATACTACACTTGATCTTAGCCAAAAGGCCGAGAAGCGATACCGGAATAAGGATCCGAGCAAAGGGAGTCATTCAGACAACTACAGATCTCACTGACGGTGTTATTCATAATAATATCAGACCATTTAAAACTAGAAACGACTTACAAATACAAACTTCAAAATTAAACACCCACTCAGAGACTGTGTGAAGAGTTTGGAGATTCTCGTCAATAACAAGCCGAAAAACCTTCAAAATACGCGGATATTTATTTCTCCCTCTGTTATCACGAGCTCTCCATCATCCAATCAAACACGAGAACAGTGTTTATGGACAATACAACTATTTAGAGTCTCTTTCTAATCATAAAATAATCCGCTTTTCACAGGAAAGTCTTTCTGCTCATGTTCTGACCCCAGATTCACAAAACAACAGGAGAAAATGAAGCTTTTGACACATTTCTTTCCTTTGACGCCCTCATGTGGTTAAATGTGGAACTGCAAGTCCGTCTGCGACATCAAACTACAATCACTGACGACGAGAAAAGCTGAAAACACTTTCAACGACTATTTCAACAAACATTTTAGCGCCATCAATCTTTACAGATCTACACTGAAACAATAAAGAGGGAAATCAGCCCAAACTGATCTTTGAAAATCCTTGAATGAGCGTTAAATATCAGCAACCCGTTTAATAAGTTTGATCTGATTTTATTATGACTGACTTCATCCATCTGTGTATTTAACGGACACAGTTGACGTGAGAAATGTCTTTATTTTCTCATTTAAACGACTCAAATTGGACGGTTGTCTCAGATTAGCCTACACTGATTAACAACGGCCAAAAAACGAATCAAAAAGCTCGAAATTGATGCATTTAACATTGTTCTTAAAACATTTTCGACGGGTTAATCACAGTTTACGGGACTACAAGCATTTAGCGATTAAAAAGTAGTTTAAATTATCAAACAGAAAGTTTTAAATGTGAAGATACTCACAGGTGTCGCTTGTCTTGCATCAAACCGCGTCAAAATCCACCTGAACTACTAATTACGAAACCCACTATGGCGAAGAGCTCATGAATATTAAACAGGACGTTCTGACGTGCATCGGCACGTGCCCAATGAAGAAGGCTTTCATAAATTAATATTAAAAAGAGCCTTCTCCATGTTAAGATTAATTCATTTGATTTATGCTCAAAACAAATCTTTATCTTTCCTCCGACTAAGTTTCTCTGAAATTAGTTATTTGATGCCACAATGTGAATAATTGTTGGTTATTTTCAAAACATTTAAACAGATTAATACTCTGTATTTAGATATTAAATACAGTGATGTATCAACGTTTGATTTTTTTGGACTAAAATTGTGCAAGACTTGTGTTATCCCAGTACAAATCATACAATAGTTCTGTGTGAGAAACAGACCAAAATGTAAATGTTTATTTTCTGATAATCTTTCCCTCCATCTCAGCTCTCTTTAAATTTAAGACCTTTTCCAAGACCTGAACATATAAAATTAATACGGCATCCCCAAAACCAAACCGTTTAAAAATAAATAATTTAAATCACAGACTCTTACTTAGACGGGCACACATTCAACATGGCCTTAACATTGATTCAGTAAAACAGGGTAGACTATATACAACTTTAAAATACTCGAGACATGTTTTCCACATACTGAATATCACATTAAAACTAGTTTATGTACCATTATATATATATATATATATACACACACACTACACATGAGAGGTTGACTGATATTGGATTGTTTGTCAATAGATTTTTTTTAATTGGTAGCCTAAATTAAATGTTCTTAGTCTTAGTAAAACACTTTTGAGCCATTTTAGAGCAAATGTATCATTATCGAGATATATATCAAATATAGTCAACTTGCTGAAAAATATTGCCTAGCTTTATTATATATATATATAAAAAAAAAATCTAAATCACATGTACATAAGTATTCACAGTGTTTGCTCAAAACTTTGTTGAAGCACCTTTGGCACCAATTACAGCCTCAACTCTTTGTGTATGATGCTACAAGCTTGGCACACCTATTTTTGGGCAGTTTATCACATTCTTCTTTGCATGACCTCTCAAGCTCCATCAGGTTGGATGAGAAGCGTCGGTGCACAGACATTTTCAGATCTCTCCAGAGATGTTCAATCGGGTTCAAGTCTGGGCTCTGGCTGGGTCACTCAAGGACATTCATAGGTGTCCCGTAGCCACTCCTTTGGTATCTTGCTTAGGGTCGTCGTCCTGTTGGAAGATGAAACTTCGCCCCAGTCTGAGGTCCAGAGCGCTCTGGAGCAGGTTTTCATCAAGGATGTCTCTGTAAATTGCTGCATTCATCTTTCCCTCGATCCTGACTAGTCTCCCAGTTCCTGCCGCTGAAAAACATCCCCACAGCATGATGCTGCCACCACCATGCTTCACTGTAGGGATGGTATTGGCCAGGTGATGAGCGGTGCAAGGTTTCCTCCAGACATGACGCTTGCCATTCAGGCCAAAGAGATCAATCTCTGTTTCATCAAACCAGAGAATTTTGTTTCTCGTGGTCTGAGAGTCCTTCAGGTGCTTTTTGGCAACTCCAGGTGGGCTGTCATGTGTCTTTTACTGAGGAGTGTCTTCTTATGGCCACTCTACCATACAGGCCTGATTCCACAGAGAAACACTGGAGCTCTGTCAGAGTGAACATCGGGTTCTTGGTCACCTCCCTGACTAAGACCCTTCTCCCCCGATCGCTCAGTTGGGCCGGGCGGCCAGCTCTAGAAAGAGTACCGGTGGTTCCAAACTTCTTCCATTTACGGATGGAGGCCACTGTGCTCATTGGGACAGACAATGCTGCAGAACTTCATGGCGTGGTTTGTGCTCTGACATGCACTGTTAACTGTGGGACCTTATATAGACAGGTGTGTGCCTTTCCAAATCATGTCCAATCAACTGAATTTACCACAGGTGGTCTCCAATCAAGTTGGAGAAACATCAAGGATGATCAGTGGAAACAGGATGCACCTGAGCTCAATTTTGAGTGTCTTGGCAATGGCTGTGAATACATTTCCGTTTTTTATTTTTAATAAATTTGCAAAGATCTCAAACAAATTTCTTTCATGTTGTTATTATGGGGTATTGTTTGTAGAATTGAGGAAAATAATGAATTTAATATATTTTGGAATAAAGCTCTAACATAACAAAATGGAGATTAAGTGAAGCGCTGTGAATACTTTTTAAACTAAATCACTGTTTAAAGGATTAAATCTAGAAAAGGATTAGAAACGTAATAATTATATAATAATAAAGCTGAAACTAATTTTTTTTTAATTAAGTCCATAAAGCTCAAAATGTGTTTCTGGGTCAAAGCAACTCAAAATGATGAAGCAGGTCCCATTTACAAAACTCTTCAATTTTGTATAAAATATTTGAGTTAAAAATGTAACCTAATATTTCTCTAATGTAATAAACTTAAATTTAGCAATATAAAAAAGTTGAAGTCAGAAGTTTACATACACCTTAGCCAAATACATTTAAACTCAGTTTTTCACAAAACATTCCCTGTCTCAGGTCAGTTCGGTCACTACTTTATTTTAAGAATGTGAAATGTCAGAATAACAGTAGAGAGAATTATTTATTTCAGTTTTTATTTCTTTCATCACATTCCCAGTGGGTCAGAAGTGAACATACACTTTGTTAGTATTTGGTGGCATTGCCTTTAAATTAAGTTGGGTCAAACGTTTTGGGTTTCCTTCCTCAAGCTTCTCTCAATAATTTGCTGGAATTTTGTCCCGTTCCTCCAGACAGAACTGGTGTAACCGAGTCAGGTTTGTCGGCCTGTTTGCTCACACACACTTTTTCGTCACTTGGTCGGAAATGGGTCTTCCAAATGAACAATGACCCCAAGCTTTAACTTCCTGACTGATATCTTGAGATGTTATTTCAATATATTCACATAATTTTCCTTCATGATATAATTTCCCTCCAAACATAACGATGGTTATTATGGCCATGTTGTTTCATCAGACCAGAGGACATTTCCCCAAAAGTAAGATCTTTGTCCCCATGTGCACTTGCAAACTGTAGTCTGGCTTTATTATGGTGGTTTTGGAGCAGCGGCTTCTTCCTTGCCGAGCAGCCTTTCAGGTTATCTCGATAATGGATTTGTTTTACTGTGGATCTAGATACTCGTCCACCTGTTCCCTCCAGCATCTTCACAAGGTCCTTTGCTGTTGTTCTGGGATTGATTTGCACTTTTTGCACCAAACTATGTTCATCTCTAGGGGACAGAATGCGTCTCCTTCCTGAGTGGTGTGATGACTGTGTGGTCACATGGTGTTTATACTTGCGTACTATTGTTTGTACAGATGAATGTGGCACCTTCAGGCATTCGGAAATTGCTCCCAAAGATGAACCAGAGTTGTGGAGGTCCACACATTTTTTTTCTGAGGTCTTGGCTGATTTCTTTTGATTTTCCCATGATGTCAAGCAAAGAGGCACTAAGTTTGAAGGTAGGCCTTAAAATACATCTACAGATACACCTCCAATTGACTCCAATTAGAAGCTAATTAAAGGCACAGTAACTTAGTGTATGTAAACTTCTGACCCGCTGGAATTGTGATATAATCCATTAAAAGTGAAACAATCTGTCTGTAAACAATTGTTGGAAAAATGACTCATGCACAAAGTAGATGTACTGAACGACTTTACAAAACTATAGTTTGCCAATTTGAAATCTGTGGAGTGGTTAAAAATGCATTAATGAAACTTCTGACTTCAACTATATATATTATGAACATTACATTTAACATCTACTCTGTTCTACACACTTTTGTTAAAAGATTTTTGAGATGTAAAAGATGAATCTAAGATAAATCATGTCAAATATTGTGATAATGCAATCCACCAAATACAAGTGAACAACAAATGGAAAGTTTTTAGGGGAACTCTTAAAAGTGAATGTGATGCCCAGCTGAATTAAAATCTGTTAAACTGCACATTTCTGGTACTGAGAGATGAGAAACCATATACATACAACTGCTGCAGTATCTGTCATCCTCAAACCAATATGACAGAGTAAACCGCACATTAAATACATGATCACAGCATACTTGAATGAAAATCACAATAAATGGGATCAATACGTACCAGAGTTCAGATTTGCCCTAAATTCTGCTGTCCAAGAGACAATAGGAATGACCCCAGCCGAACTACAACTTGGACGAAAGCTGCAGGGCCCAATGGACAAACTTCTCCACAGGAAAAATCTCACTCCTGATATGCCCGTGTATGAGATTGTTCACAATTTAAAACAACTTCAGTCCAAAGCAGTAAAAAAGCTTGTACAAGACAATTAAGAAACTATAACAAACACAGACGCGAACACTCATTTAACGAAAAAGACCGTGTGTGGCTAAGGAACTTTCCCCAATCTAGTGCAAAAACAAAATTTACTGCTAAATTGGCAGAAAAATGGAGAGGTCCTTAACCGTGTAATAAAACAGTTGGGTCCCCTTAATTTCGTGTGGCACTGGAGACTACAGGAGAAGATGCCCGCACGATCCATGTGTGCAACATGAAACCATGCAACCCAACAGCGGAAGAATTGGAATCACAAGGGAGAAAAAAAATCTCCTAAAAATATTCCAGGACACCTCTGATGAAGAACAGGAGTTTCATGGATTTTAATCCTTTGAAAATTTCAACCAAGGGTTGTTTTTCCAGGGGAGGGGGAAGTATGTGACGGTACAAAAATATTACCATTCTGTTCCTTTAAAATTAATCTCGTACCATCCCTTTAATAGTGCCATTATATTCTTTTAAAAACGGAAATGATGCGGCATATCCGAGAGGTAATTGGAAGTGTATAAAAATGACTGCATGTTAGAGGAAATGGCCTGAGAATGATTTTATTACAGCACTCAGTCTT
This sequence comes from Moxostoma hubbsi, assembly GCA_032164185.1. Lineage (NCBI taxonomy): Eukaryota > Metazoa > Chordata > Actinopteri > Cypriniformes > Catostomidae > Moxostoma > Moxostoma hubbsi. The sequence continues at coordinate 39,982,281 of JAVLUX010000026.1, read as the reverse complement.
TTTGGGTAGGAGTCTATTAGCATGGCACATCTTGACGTGGCAATATTTGCCCACTCTTTTTTGCAAAAGCACTCCAAATCTGACAGAATGCGAGGACATCTCCTGTGCACAGCCCTCTTCTGATCACCCCACAGATGTTCGATTGGATTCAGGTCTGGGCTCTGGCTGGCCATTCCAATACGTTAATCTTCTTCTGGTGAAGCCATGCTTTTGTGGATTTGGATGTGTGCTTCGGGTCATTGTCGTGCTGAAAGGTGAATTTTCTTTTCATCTTCAGCTTTCTAACGGACGCCTGAAGGTATTGTGCCAAAATTGCCTGGTATTTGGAACTGTTCATAATTCCCTCCACCCTGACTAAGGCGGGTTCCAGCTGAAGAAAAACAGCCCCAAAGCATGATGCTGCCACCACCATGCTTCACTGTGGGTATTGGTGTTCTTTGGGTGATGTGCAGTGTTGTTTTTGCGGCAAACATACTTTTTGGAATTATGGCCAAAAAGTTCAACCTTGGTTTCATCAGACCATAACACATTTTCCCACATGCTTTTGGGAGACTTGGTTTTTGCAAACTTAAGCCAGGCTTGGACGTTTTACTTTGTAAGAAAAGGCTTCCGTCTTGCCACCCTACCCCATAGCCCATTCATATGAAGAATACGGCAAATTGTTGTCACATGTAGCACACAGCCAGTACTTGCCAGAAATTCCTGCAGTTTTCTTAATGCTGCTGTAGGCCTCTTGGAAGCCTCCCTGACCAATTTTCTTCTCGTCTTTTCAGCAATTTTGGAGGGATGTCTAGTTCTTGGTAATGTGTCTGTTGTGCCATATTTTCTCCACTTGATGACGTCTTCACTGTTAATTCTGAACACACATCCACAGTTATAAGAGGCTCTGCACACTTATGCAAAAAGGTTATTGTAAGGTTTTTAATTAAAAAATTTCCTCACGAAGATTTCAGTTTGTTTTTCAAGTGAATTGTTCACGTTATAGGTCACATTTGAACATGGATTTGGGTTATTTGGACTTTATTTTTGTATCTATTTGAATTATTTTGGTCTGATTAATTAAAGGACTATTTTGGGAAACTGTTTTTGTCACGGCCCTCATTCCGTGACTGCTCGGTCACTCAAAAGGAGGAAAAAAAGTTGAGTGAAACAGTTTTGTAACCCTTTCCAGACTGATGAATTTAAAAGGCTCTGGGACTCCAAGGAACCACAGTGAGAGCCATTATCTCCTAATGGAGAAAACTTGACACAGTAGTGAACCTTCCCAGAAGTGACCGACCTTCCAAAATTCCACCAAGAGCACAGCGACGACTCATCCAGGATGTCACAAAACAGCCAAAGACAACATCCAAGGAATTGCAGACCTCTCTCGCATCACTAAACTGTTCATGACTCCACTATCAGAAAGACACTGGACAAAAATGCCATCCATGGAAGAATGAAAGGCAAAAACCACAGACAGGGGTTCCGTTACATATGGCATAAATCAAACACAGAATTGCACAAAAAGAACATCAACAAGGTGTGGAGATGCTTTGCTGCTTCAGGATGACTTACTCCCTACCAGAAAATCCTAAAGGAGAACATCTGGTCACCAGTCCATGAGCTAGAGCTCAAGCACAGCTCAAGCTTAAGTCCTCCGCTGAATGGCTCAAAAGAAGCCAAATTAAAGTTTTGGAGTAACCTAGACATAAACGTGATTTAAAACGTGATTGAGATGCATAAAAAGAATCTTAAATAAGCAGTTCATTCTTGAAAACCCTCCAATGTGGCTGTACTAAACATACAGACTACTGCTAACAGTTTTATTCTGCCTTTAACCAGATAATCAGGGGAGAGCGCGAACGCAGTCCCCCACTACCAGAAATTATGCAGTCGAGATTCCCACATTTGGGGAATTTGCAGGGGTCAGCACAGTCGGAGTGCAATGACTAAGCCTCACTCTGGGTGAACCACCTTCATGATCATGGCGTCTCCCCTGCCAGGTAAGTATGAATTGAAAGAGATCCGATCAGAGGAGACATTCTGCTCACTACTATTCACGTCGATGGTGCTACACATTCAAATAAACATAATTCACGACTAGTACACATTGTTATTACATGTTATTAACAAATATTTACAATTACACCCAGTTTACAATGAACAACTGAAGATGCATTGCGATGTGACTTGCTGTAATGTTTTGAGTCAGTGTACGTGAAAGCATGAAAGTTTGAAGTAGTTGTAAAAGCTTGAAGGTTTTTAGTTTGAAGTAGTTACAAAGTTTTAGTAGATTTAAGGGTTCAAAGTTTAAAGATTATAAGACCATACAGTCGATCAGATAGATAGATAGATAAGACAGATAGATACTTGCTACCCTGATTCCCATGAACAAAACCAGAAGTCTTTGTTGTTCTGGTGCAGAGATATGTGATGTTACTTGGTTGCTAGGGTAAATCCATGTGGTTGCAATACAGTTACCAAGGTGATACAATACATTGCTCCTTGCCATCTTGAGTGAAATAAGTCAACACCGAAGTCTCTATGATTTCCTGGGACAGAGATATGATATTTGTTACTTGGTTGCTAGGGTAACCCCATCTGGTTGCTAGGCAGTTACCAGGCTGATACTTATCAAGGCTACTTTCCATCTTGAGTGAAATAAGTCAACACCGAAGTCTCTACGATTTTCTAGTGCAGAGATATGTAATTTTTTACTTGGTTGCTAGGGTAAATCCATGTGGTTGCTATACAGTTACCAAGGTGATACAATACATTGCTCCTTGCCATCTTGAGTGAAATAAGTCAACACCGAAGTCTCTACGATTTCCTGGGACAGAGATATGATATTTGTTACTTGGTTGCTAGGGTAAATCCATGTGGTTTCTATACAGTTACCAAGATGATAGAATACATGGGACCTTGCCATCCTGAGTGAAATAAATCAACACAGAAGTCTCTACAGTGTTCTGGTGCAGAGATATGCGATTTCTTACTTGGTTGCTAGGGTAACCCCATCTGATTGTTAGGCAATAACCAGGTTGATACCTATCATGGGTACTTGCCATACTGAGTGAAATAAGTCAAACCGGAAGTCTCTACAATTTTCTGGTGCAGAGATGTGTAATTTTTTACTTGGTTGCTAGGGTAAATCCATGTGGTTGCTATACAGTTACCAAGGTGATACAATACATTGCTCCTTGCCATCTTGAGTGAAATAAGTCAACACCGAAGTCTCTACGATTTCCTGGGACAGAGATATGATATTTGTTACTTAGTTGCTAGGGTAACCCCATCTGGTTGCTATACAGTTACCAGGCTGATACTTATCAAGGCTACTTTCCATCTTGAGTGAAATAAGTCAACACCGAAGTCTCTACGATTTTCTAGTGCAGAGATATGTAATTTTTTACTTGGTTGCTAGGGTAAATCCATGTGGTTGCTATACAGTTACCAAGGTGATAAAATACATGGGACCTTGCCATCCTGAGTGAAATACACCAACACAGAAGTCTCTACGGTGTTCTGGTGCAGAGATATGCGATTTCTTACTTGGTTGCTAGGGTAACCCCATCTGGTTGTTAGGCAATAACCAGGTTGATACCTGTTATGGGTACTTGCCATACTGAGTGAAATAAGCCAAACGGAAGTCTCTAAGATTTTCTGGTGCAGAGATATGTAATTTTTTACTTGGTTGCTAGGGTAAATCCATGTGGTTGCTATACAGTTACCAAGGTGATAGAATACATGGGACCTTGCCATCCTGAGTGAAATAAACCAACACAGAAGTCTCTACGGTGTTCTGGTGCAGAGATATGCGATTTCTTACTTGGTTGCTAGGGTAACCCCATCTGGTTGTTAGGCAATAACCAGGGTGATACTTAAAGACTACTTTCCATCCTGAGTGAAATAAGTCAACCCGGAAGTCTCTATGACATTCCGATACTGAGATACCCATCTTATTGATTTTGAATTGAAGTCAAAGGTGTTTGGTTGCTAGGGTGCTCTAAATGCTTGCTAGGGCATGGCTTAGTAGTTTCTATGATGATACTTGAAGACTGATTGCTCACCCAATTCAAACAAGCCAACTCTCATGTCTGTAGGACATTCTGATCAGGTGATAACCACCATAGCCATTTTGATTGGCAGTCAATGGGTTTTGGTTGCAATGGTGAACTAAATGATAGACAGACAGACTGATATGACAGAGAGAGGGATGAAAAAGGATAAATAGAAAGAAACAGATAGGATATTGTATTGACATAGCAAAATTGTAATTACAGTCGTTTACAAAAAGTTTGATTGAATTTGTTAGAAATAAAGATTGAATCTTATTGGACAGGTAAGCTTACATAACTGCAAAGCATGTGAAATATAGTGTCATAAGGATTGATCTGCGTCATTTTAGCAAACCTGATCTTGCCTGCACAGTAACTGTCATAATGTTAATCTGTAATTATTCAGCAAGGTAAACTACAATAACACATGAAATGAATGCTAGACAATGTTTAAGGTAATGCAAAAAGCTTCATTCATTAGTGTAGTGTAACTCGATTATACAGAAAATATATAAAATCTATTATTATAAGACAAAAGTGCATCGATATATCAAAAGATCACATCAATACTGAATTATGTCAACATATTTATAACGTACAGTCTATTTTATAAACAGCTACTGTCATCATCCACCAAATTTAGCTAACAGCTATTGATAAAGCTGGCTAGCTAGCTAACGCCGACATAGGCTATCATATAAATGCAGTCAATGTATCATGCAAAGAAAAGTGATTACTTCAAACTAGAGTCTTGTGCAGTCAGACGTATATCCACACTTTGTTTTAGCCCTGTTCCAGCACTGGAGAGTCAAATATAATATAAAGTTTCAAAGATTGTAGTAAAACAATCATAACTGTCATTTTAATTATGCTACCTAATCTGTCATCATGATGCCAGTGAATCAAGTTGTCTCTTTGTACGTTACGTGACTGTTTTGGCAGATGCTCGTGTCCCTATGGAGTGTGTGCACGAGCAACAGGTAGAAGCTGCAGTTCACTTAACGGCCACAGGTGTCACTAATAACAAGGGTTTCTGAATCTTACGTACTGCACCTTTAACAGCAGATCAACAGAGTTTGCTCGTCAATTGTCCGGAATTCCAGTATTATAAAATACTCTTTTCCTTTTCTGTAGCGACACTGTCAGTCAAAATCAACATGAACTCAATCAATAAAGATTACATAAATAAACATTCAATCATGTCTAACTTTGTAAGTGTTTTTATTTATAATAATATTTTGCATTAAGGATCATGATTTAGTAGTCCAAAAACAGTGATGGTGATTCCGTTACAATCCTCAATATTAGAGGTCGACCGATAGTGGATTTTGCAGATACCGATAACTAATATGGTGGGAAAGATATTTTTTCGAATTAATTTAGTTTACAGAATGTCAAAAAAAACAAATTATTATGCTTTCTTTGCTATGGTGGGCACAGACAGAGTCCAAAATAAATAAAATCCCAGATGCAGTTTTTGTTGAACTAAAATCCTAATAAGATTTGGTTTATAATGCAGGACTTTAGTATAAATTATGAATCAATATTGAATCTGGAAATCTGTATCAACACCCAGCCCTAATAGAAACTTAGGATAACATTTTATTTGTTTTCTAAAATTTGGGTCTCATTTTAGCTTTTTGAAATATCTGAACATTCAAAAAATGTAATATCTACCACCATCGACCTAGTGCTGTGAAAAAGTATTTGCCCCATCCTGATTTCTTCACTTTTTGTGTATCTTATGCAAAATTGTTTCAAAAATTAAAACAAAATCTAACATAAAACAAAGGTATTCTGAGTAAACACAAAATACAGTTATTAAATGATAAAGTTATCCAATACCAACTGGGCCTGAGTGAAAAAGTATTTGTCCTCTTAGTTACTAAATCTATGAAACTACATTTCTAATGGGGTTCAGCTGGGCAAGACACACCCAGGCCTGATTACATCCAGCCCTGTTCAAATCAACACCTAAACAGAACATTTTCAGCAGCATGAAGTTGGCAAAAAGGTCTCACCCTGCACAACACTATGCCAAGGTCGAAAGAAATGTCATAGATGAGGAAAAAATGTATTGAAATAGTTTTGGAACCCTTTCCAGACTGATGGATTTCAAAGGCTCTGGGACTCCAAAGAACCACAGTGAGAGCCATTATCTTCTAATGGAGAAAACTTGGCACAGTAGTGAACCTTCCCAGAAGTGACTGACCTTCCAAAACTCCTCCAAGAGCACAACGACGACTCATTCAGGATGTCACAAAAAAGCCAAGGACAACATCCAAGGAACTGCAGGCCTCTCTCGCATCACTAAACTGTTCATGACTCCACTCTCAGAAAGACACTGGGCAAAAATGCCATCCATGGAAGAGTGACGAGGCAAAAACCACTGCTAACCCAGAAGATCATTAAGGCTCGTCTGAACTTTGCCAAAACACACCCTGATGATCCTCAAAGCTTTTGGGAGAACGTTCTGTGGACTGAGTCGAAAGTGGAACTGTGTGGAAGACAGGGGTCCCGTTACATATGGCATATATAAAACACAGAATTGCACAAAAAGAACATCAACAAGGTGTGGGGATGCTTTGCTGCTTCAGGGCGACTTGCTCCCTACCAGAAAATCCTAAAGGAGAACATCTGGTCACCAGTCCATGAGCTAGAGCTCAAGCACAGCTCAAGCTTAAGTCCTCCGCTGAATGGCTCAAAAGAAGCCAAATTAAAGTTTTGGAGTAGCCTAGACATAATCGTGATTTAAAACGTGATTGAGATGCATAAAAAGAATCTTAAATAAGCAGTTCATTCTTGAAAACCCTCCAATGTGGCTGTACTAAACATACAGACTACTGCTAACAGTTTTATTCTGCCTTTAACCAGATAACCAGGGGAGAGCGCGAACGCAGTCCCCCACTACCAGAAATTATGCAGTCGAGATTCCCACATTTGGGGAATTCGCAGGGGTCAGCACAGTCGGAGTGCAATGACTGAGCCTCACCCTGGGTGAACCACCTTCATGATCATGGTGTCTCCCCTGCCAGGTAAGTATGAATTGAAAGAGATCCGATCAGAGGAGACATTCTGCTCACTACTATTCACGTCGATGGTGCTACACATTCAAATAAACATAATTCACGACTAGTACACATTGTTATTACATGTTATTAACAAATATTTACAATTACACCCAGTTTACAATGAACAACTGAAGATGCATTGCGATGTGACTTGCTGTAATGTTTTGAGTCAGTGTACAACAGAGTCGCACACATGGACAAATCAGCTTTGAGCTCCAGACTATGGAAGACCTAAAGTGACAATATTAAATGTTTGAAGCAGTTATAAATTTAAGTAGTAGTTTTAAAAGTTCAAAGTTGAAAGATGATATGACCATTCAGTTTATCAGATAGGTAGATAGACAGATAGGTAGATAGGTAGATAGATAGATAGATAGATAGATAGATAGATAGATAGATAGATAGATCCTTGCCACTCTGAGTCCCATGAACAACAAAAGTAGTACTGGAACAGAAATATGTGATTTGTTACTTGGTTGCTAGGGTAACTCCATCTGGTTGCTAAGCAATAACCAGGGTGATACAATAAGGCTCCTTGACATCCTGAGTGAAATAAGTCAACCCTGAAGTCTCTACGATTTTCTGGTGCAGAGATATTATATTTGTTACTTGGTTGCTAGGGTAACCCTATCTGGTTGCTAAGCAGTTACAAAAGTGATAGAATACATGGCTCCTTGCCATCCTGAGTGAAAGAAGTCAACCCAGAGGTCTCTACGATTTTCTGGTTCAGAGATATGCGATTTCTTACTTGGTTGCTAGGGTAACCCCATCTGGTTTTGAGGCAGTTACAAGGGTGATGCTTATCATGGGTACTTGCCATACTGAGTGAAACAGGTCAACCCTGAAGTCTCTACGATTTTCTGGTGCAGAGGTATGTGATTTGTTACTTGGTTGCTAGGGTAAGCCCATGTGGTTGCTATGGAATTACCAAAGTGATACAATACATGGTTCTTGCCATCCTGAATGAAATAAGTCAACCCTGAAGTCTCTACGATTTACTGGTGCAGAGATATGTGATTTGTTACTTGGTTGCTAGGGTAAGCCCATCTGGTTGCGAGGTAGTTACTAAGGTGATATTTAACAAGGCTCCTTGGCATCCTGAGTGAAATAAGTCAACACGGAAGTCTCTACGATGTTCTGGTGCAGAGATACCTGATTTCTTACTTGGTTGCTAGGGTAAGCCCATCTGGTTGCTATGCAGTTACCAAGGTGATACAAAACAGGGCTACTTTCCATCCTGAGTGAAATAAGTCAACACGGGAGTCTCTACGATTTTCTGGTGCAGAGATATGTGATTTGTTACTTGGTTGCTAGGGTAAGCCAATGTGGTTGCTAAACAATTACCAAAGTGATACAATACATGGCTTCTTGCCATGCTGAGTGAAATAAGTCAACCAAGTATCTATGATATTATGGTGCAGAGATATTATATTTGTTACTTGGTTGCTAGGGTAACCCCATCTGGTTGCTAAGCAGTTACAAAAGTGATACAATACATGGCTTCTTGCCATACTGAGTGAAATAAGTCAACCAAGTCTCTACGATTTTATAGTGCAGAGATATGTAATTTGTTACTTGGTTGCTAGGGTAACCCCATCTGGTTGCTAAGCAGTTACCAGGATGATAATTATCAAGGCTACTTTCCATTCTGAATAAAATAAGTCAACACAGAAATGTCTACGATGTCCTGGTGCAGAGATACATGATTTGTTACTTGGTTGCTAGGGTAACCCCATCTGGTTGCGAGGCAGTTACCAGGGTGATACGTATCATGGGTACTTGACATACTGAACTAAAATCCTAATAAGATTTGGTACATAATGCGGGACTTTAGTATAAATTATTAATCGATATCAAATCTGGAAATCTGTATCAACACCCAGCCCTAATAGAAACTTAGGATACAATTTTATTTGTTTTCCATAATTTTGGTCTCATTTGAGCTTTTTTAAATATCTGAACATTCAATAAATAAAAATATATCCCCCATCGACCTACAGTGCTGTGAAACAGTATTTGCCCCATCCTGATTTCTTCACTTTGTGTATCTTATGCAAAATTGTTTCAAAAATTAAACCAAAATCTAACATAAAACAAAGGTATTCTGAGTAAAAACAAAATACAGATATTAAATGATAAAGTTATCCAATACCAACTGGGCCTGAGTGAAAAAGTATTTGAACCCTTAGTTACTAAAGCTAAGAAACTACATTTCTAATGGGGTTCAGCTGGGCAAGACACACCCAGGCCTGATTACATCCAGCCCTGTTCAAATCAACACCTAAACAGAACCTTTTCAGCAGCATGAAGTTGGCAAAAAGGTCTCACCCTGCACAACACTATGTCAAGGTCGAAAGAAATGTCATAAATGAGGAAAAAATGTATTGAAATAGTTTTGTAACCCTTTCCAGACTGATGAATTTCAAAGGCTCTGGGACTCCAAAGAACCACAGTGAGAGCCATTATCTCCTAATGGAGAAAATTTGGCACAGTAGTGAACCTTCCCAGAAGTGACCGACCTTCCAAAATTCCTCCATGAGCACTGCGATGACTCATCCAGGATGTCACAAAAAAGCCAAGGACAACATCCGAGGGACTGCAGCCCTCTCTCACTTCACTAAACTGTTCATGACTCCACTCTCAGAAAGACACTGGGCAAAAATGCCATCCATGGAAGAGTGACGAGGCAAAAACCACTGCTAACCCAGAAGAACATTAAGGCTAGACAACGATCCAACGCATAGGAGTAAGTTCTCACCTGAATGGCTAAAAAGAAGCAATATTAAAAGTTTGAGTGGCCTAGACATAATCACGATTTAAGACATGATTGAAATGCATTAAAAGAATCTTAAATGAGCAGTTCATGCTTGAAAACCTTCCATTGGGCCTGAACTACACATACATGCTACTGCTTAATGTTTGAATCTGCCTTTAACAAGAACATCAGGGGAGAGCGCGAACGCAGTCCCCCACTACCAGAAATTATGCAGTCGAGATTCCCACATTTGGGGAATTCGCAGGGGTCAGAACAGTCGGAGTGCAGTGACTGAGCCTCACCCTGGGTGAACCACCTCCATGATCATGGTGTCTCACCTGCCAGGTAAGTATGAATTGAAAGAGATCCGATCAGAGGAGACATTCTGCTCACTACTATTCACGTCGATGGTGCTACACATTCAAATAAACATAATTCACGACTAGTACACATTGTTATTACATGTTATTAACAAATATTTACAATTACACCCAGTTTACAATGAACAACTGAAGATGCATTGCGATGTGACTTGCTGTAATGTTTTGAGTCAGTGTACAACAGAGTCGCACACATGGACCAATCAGCTTTGAGCTCCAGACTATGGAAGACCTAAAGTGACAATATTAAATGTTTGAAGCAGTTATAAATTTAAGTAGTAGTTTTAAAAGTTCAAAGTTGAAAGATGATATGACCATTCAGTTTATCAGATAGGTAGATAGACAGATAGACAGATAGATAGATAGATAGATAGATAGATAGACAGATAGATAGATAGATAGATAGATAGATAGATAGATAGATCCTTGCCACTCTGAGTCCCATGAACAACAAAAGTAGTACTGGAACAGAAATATGTGATTTGTTACTTGGTTGCTAGGGTAACTCCATCTGGTTGCTAAGCAATAACCAGGGTGATACAATAAGGCTCCTTGACATCCTGAGTGAAATAAGTCAACCCTGAAGTCTCTACGATTTTCTGGTGCAGAGATATTATATTTGTTACTTGGTTGCTAGGGTAACCCTATCTGGTTGCTAAGCAGTTACAAAAGTGATAGAATACATGGCTCCTTGCCATCCTGAGTGAAAGAAGTCAACCCAGAGGTCTCTACGATTTTCTGGTTCAGAGATATGCGATTTCTTACTTGGTTGCTAGGGTAACCCCATCTGGTTGTGAGGCAGTTACAAGGGTGATACTTATCATGGGTACTTGCCATACTGAGTGAAACAGGTCAACCCTGAAGTCTCTACGATTTTCTGGTGCAGAGGTATGTGATTTGTTACTTGGTTGCTAGGGTAAGCCCATGTGGTTGCTATGGAATTACCAAAGTGATACAATACATGGTTCTTGCCATCCTGAATGAAATAAGTCAACCCTGAAGTCTCTACGATTTACTGGTGCAGAGATATGTTATTTGTTACTTGGTTGCTAGGGTAAGCCCATCTGGTTGCGAGGTAGTTACTAAGGTGATATTTAACAAGGCTCCTTGGCATCCTGAGTGAAATAAGTCAACACGGAAGTCTCTACGATGTTCTGGTGCAGAGATACCTGATTTCTTACTTGGTTGCTAGGGTAAGCCCATCTGGTTGCTATGCAGTTACCAAGGTGATACAAAACAGGGCTACTTTCCATCCTGAGTGAAATAAGTCAACACGGGAGTCTCTACGATTTTCTGGTGCAGAGATATGTGATTTGTTACTTGGTTGCTAGGGTAAGCCAATGTGGTTGCTAAACAATTACCAAAGTGATACAATACATGGCTTCTTGCCATGCTGAGTGAAATAAGTCAACCAAGTATCTATGATATTATGGTGCAGAGATATTATATTTGTTACTTGGTTGCTAGGGTAACCCCATCTGGTTGCTAAGCAGTTACAAAAGTGATACAATACATGGCTCCTTGCCATCCTGAGTGAAATAAGTCAACCAAGTCTCTACGATTTTCAGGTGCAGAGATATGTAATTTGTTACTTGGTTGCTAGGGTAACCCCATCTGGTTGCTAAGCAGTTACCAGGATGATAATTATCAAGGCTACTCTCCATTCTGAATAAAATAAGTCAACACAGAAATGTCTACGATGTCCTGGTGCAGAGATACATGATTTGTTACTTGGTTGCTAGGGTAATTCAGTTTATCAGATAGATAGATAGATAGATAGATAGATAGATAGATAGATCCTTGCCACTCTGAGTCCCATGAACAACAAAAGTAGTACTGGAACAGAAATATGTGATTTGTTACTTGGTTGCTAGGGTAACTCCATCTGGTTGCTAAGCAATAACCAGGGTGATACAATAAGGCTCCTTGACATCCTGCGTGAAATAAGTCAACCCTGAAGTCTCTACGATTTTCTGGTGCAGAGATATTATATTTGTTACTTGGTTGCTAGGGTAACCCCATCTGGTTGCTAAGCAGTTACAAAAGTCATACAATACATGGCTCCTTGCCGTCCTGAGTGAAATAAGTCAACCCGAGGGACTGTACGATTTTCAGGTGCAGAGATATTATATTTGTTACATGGTTGCTAGGGTAGCCCATCTGGTTGTGAGGCAGTTACCAGGGTGATACAATACATGGGTCTTGCCATCCTGAGTGAAATAAGTTAACCCTGAAGTCTCTCCGATTTTCTGGTGCAGAGATATGTAATTTGTTACTTGGTTGCTAGGGTAACCCCATCTGGTTGCTAGGCAATTACCAGGGTGATAATTATCAAGGCTACCTTCCATCGTGAGTGAAATAAGTCAACACGGAAGTCTCTACGATGTTCTGGTGCAGAGATACATGATTTCTTACTTGGTTGCTAGGGCAGTTACCCTTGTGATACCTCTCATGGGTACTTGCCATACTGAGTGAAATAAGTTAACCCTGAAGTCTCTACGATGTACTGGTGCAAAGATATGCGATTTGTTACTTGGTTGCTAGGGTAACCCCTTCTGGTTGCTATGCAGTTACCAAGGTGAAACAATACATGGCTTCTTGCCATCCTGAGTGAAATGAGTGAGTCTACCCTGAAGTGTCTACGATTTTCTGGTGCAGAGATACACAATTTGTTACTTGGTTGCTAGGGTAACCTCATCTGGTTGTGAGACAGTTACCAAGGTGATATTTATCAAGGCTCCTTGGCATCCTGAGTGAAATAAGTCAACCCGGAAGTCTCTACGATATTCAAGTGCAGAGATATGGGATTTGATAGTTGGTTGCTAGGGTAACCCCATCTGGTTGCATGATTTCTTTATGCATTTAATTATTTATTTAATGGAATTTGACCCTCCATAAAATAGGGAATTATCTCTTTAGACACTTTTCACACTTCTGTATTCGCGAAGCAGATGTTGTCATAGTTGGGTAAACTATGGCGGTGATCGGGAAGAACAGTAATAATCAGTGACATTACACATGAGGAAGATAACACGGAGCAGTCCTAATTTGTTTGAGTGAGCAGAAGCAGTTCGTCCATTTTGTTGGCGAGGGAGCGGAGTGGATACTTGGCAGTGGAGTACTAAAGCCATGTTGATGAATCTGCTCAAGCGCGCCAGCTCGTTTCCCTAGCATGCATCTCTAGGATCGCTTGTAGGGCGATCTCGCCTGCGCCTCCAACTAAGATGTCTAATAAAACATCAGAATAATCAACAACGTCTGGATGTGTGTCTTTCCATGAATTTCCAAAAGATGCAGAACTTGTATGAGCTCAGTGGGTTCAGGTTATTATACATGAGGAAGATAACTTCATTAATAAACGAGGAGGCACTTTAGTCTGTCGACAGTATATTCAAGATGAGGACACACAGCAGTCGCTCACAGGTGGAATTGTGAAACGGTTTGAAATCTGCGCTGTACCGTCACGGTTTCAGTGAAATGATTACACATCACAACCGACACAAGAGTTTGTGTTCCCTTACGACTTCAGTCCACTTGACATTGCGTTACTGACGCATATGGGGAGTGCTTTCATACACAACCTATTTTAAACCTCTCTACAATAATGGCAATATTCTAATATTGGCTATGGTGTTTGAGCCCTCCTGTTTTGGTGCGAAAATGACCACTCATTTCGGAGTGAATGGACTATAAAACAGGTGCACACACCATTTCCTCAGATTGTCTTCCTTCAAGACAGCGATTACCTCTTGTCTTGAAGACCTCTAACTTTGCCATCGATTGACACCAGTCAGCGGACGCAATCTTCACAGCAGCGAGAAGAACCTCCTCTCCTCTGCAGTGCTCTGGCGAACATCACTCCGCCTCGCCGCTTGACGGCTCGCTAGTGAACGACCTCAGTATCCTGATACTCCACAGCGTGTCGGCACGTGTAGCGTATACTTTTAAAGCAAAACACTTGTGTATTATAAATATAAGTTATATAAGCTATATAAATATAAATCAGAATTTATATTTATATATCTAAAAGAGCCACTTACGAGTTTGTTTCTTTTTCAAAATGTCATTCCGTAAGTGTTCCTAGTGCGAGAGACATATCCCGCCAGCTGCGTTTTCTCTCTGGGCCGCGCCCACGCAGAGTCGGCTCTCATGGAGGCTGTCCTCACTGCGAGGAGATGACTCAAATCGCTTCGCTCATGAATCGCCCTCGTTCTGAGGGACTATTCAGCCTCTCGCACCCTCCAACCCGCCTCTTCTGTGATACCCGAGGGTTCACTCGAGGGAGCATGGTGGGGCCGCAAGGTCGAGCAGGACGAACTGGAGGTGGATTTCGTGCCGGGACACGACCCACGAGCCCCTCAATCTCCACGAAGCATATATTTCCCTATACGCCATGTGCGAGACAAGCTCTCTCTGAAGGAGCGTGCGGCCTAGTCTCGTTTGGTGGATCTGACGCTGGGGATGATAATGTCATGTCTCTCGCCGCATCAGGCAACTGGTCAATGGATGATGCTACCGCCCCTCCCCCCAGCGAAGGCGAGGACCGTGTACGCACCACTGACAGGGAGATGCTTCACGTCTTTGCAAGGGCGGTCGAAGAACTCAATCTCGAGTGGTCTCCCCAAGAGGTACCTGGACAGTCTCACCTTGAGTCGTTCTTGCCTGAGGAGCACAGCGAACTATCTATATCCTGGAATGCGCCCCTCACAGAATGCACATGCAGTGACTACGTTCTCTCGAATGTGGACCATGGGGAAAAGAACGGCTATGCCCAACTACCCCCGGTGGAGGAGGCGGTAGCGACACATCTCTGCCCAACGAGTAACAGGGCATGGAAATCACGCCCATTCATCCTTCTAAGCCGGGTAGGCAGACGTCCACACTGGTGGGAAAAGACTACTCGGCAGCAGGAGAAGCTGGATCAGCACTCCATGCAATGGCAGTGCTCCAGGTGTTCCAAGCGAAGCTCCTCAGACAAATGGACAAGCAAGGCTTTAATCCGGAGACTTTTAAAGAGCTTCGGGCCGCTACAGACTTGACTCTGCGTGCCATGAAAGTCACGGCGCAGGCCATCGGGAAGTCCAAGGGTAAACTGGTCATTCTGCAAAGGCATGTATGGCTGACCCTCACGGAGATGAGTGACAGAGATAAAACATCTCTATTGGCTGCCCCAATATCTCCAGCCGGCCTCTTTGACGACGCAGTGTGTACATTTGCTGAGCACTACGTCACGACTCAGCAGCAGTCGTCACAAGCCATAAGGCACTTTATGCCCAAACGGAGCATAGTGCAGACAGCTCGCCATGCTCCGCCTCAAGCCAGCAGCCGGCTAAAAGATCCATGCCTGCTAACTCAGCGACTGCACCAGCCCTCACATCTCAGAAGGAGAACACCGCACCACAGGAAGAAACTGATGGGTGCAGTGCTTTTAAGTATAAATGTTTGAAATTACTTATACGATTTTTCAGTTCCACACAATCTTTTCATTTCCCTAAAACCACAAAAACAATTAGTATAAAAAACAACTACATAATAATCTGAAAAAAGGGGCAATTAATCAAGCCACATTTAAGACACTACTAAAATCATAAAATGTGTTTAGTATTGTACATAAAAGTCCATATTTTTTCAATTGTGTGTTAAAAAGTAATGTAGTAAAAAAACAAAAAAAAAAGTAAAAGGCAACTAGGTGCCAATTTAAAATGCCATCTGTTGTTCAAGACCAGGAGGAGTCCCTCTCAAGTTGGCCATCATCCCACTCTCCAGGACAGGCACTCCGTCTGCCTTTCCATGCTCAGAGGAGATCCCCTCTCCTCCTGCCCGCTGGCCCGCTGTTCCCGTAGCCGGTGGTGGTAAGGGTGCATCTACGGGCGGCCAAAGTGCGGTGGCGGCCGGGACCTCTTCCGTGTGACCCCGTCCCCCTCGTCCGTATAACAGTGCCCGGTACCCCTGCAGCGTTGATGTTACCATTTGCTCGCTCGCTTGGAGGGGGACCGTAACATGTTTCCCCACCAGCAGGTTTCTTGTGGTCCAGATGGCATCCTTGATAGCATTGAAAGTGAGCCAGAGCGAGGTAAATTTTTGTGCAGTACAGTCCTTCAAGCCCTGGCCCACACCAAGGATGGCGAGCTTGTAATCCACCTGGACCCTACCCGCTGGCAGGCACGGGAAATACAGGGGGCCGGTCTTGGCCCACAGGTCCCGCGCAGCGCCGCACTCCCAGAGTAGGTGTCGTATGGTCTCCGGGGCACTGCACCCGGGACGAGGGCAGACTGGGTTCTTGGCCATGCCTCTGGAGTGCATCACCGCCCTGACCGGGAGGATCTCATGGGCCACCATCCACGCCATGTCCTTGTGCCTGTTCTGGAGAGTTGGGTGGGCAACATTTTTCCAAACAACTTTGGCCTCACCTAATGTGAGGCCTGGAACTGGACTCACTATTTCCCGGCCCTGCACAAAAGAGACAAGAGATTTGTGGTTGGTTAAAAAGGTGACATCCTGTGACTCTAAACCATTTTTCTTTAAAAACTTCTTGATAAAATCATATTCTTTTGGAAGATTAAAAGCAACTGGGGTTGTCAAATCTATTGGTAAAATTTTTAAAACTCTCAGGTAAGACCCCATCCAAAAGCGTGCCATGGCTGCAGTCTTATTTTCTCTGGATGGGGTCGTCGCATAGCCAATATGCAGGGCGGTGAAGCGGCTGGCTAAAAACAGGTGGGGGTCTGGGAGGCCTTTCCCCCCATTTTCTGGTCTTTTCTTGATGACCTCCCTCTTCACACGTTCCCACTTGGACCCCCAAAGGAAGTAAAAAACTGCCCTCTCCAGGTCTGCAAGGAAATATTTTGGGGTACTAAAAACAGAACACAAAAGTAAAAACAATGGTAAGATCACTGCCTTAATGATTAAAATTTTTCCTTCCATTGTCATCTGTCTAAGTCCCCAAAAACCCAGTCTTTTTCTAACTTTCCCTATCACATCCGTCCAATTTCCCCGTCCTCCACCCTCTTTGTCGAATTTAACCCCTAAAATCTTTAGATCTGTCTCTTTGAAATCTACTTCAAGTCCACCTGTGTCCACATTTCCCCATGGCCCGAAGAGCTGGGCCTCAGACTTATTCCTATTGAGTTTTGCGCCTGAGGCCCGACCATACCAGTCCGTCAAGTCCATTGCTCTTCGTACAGATATCATGTCAGTAGCTAAAAGGGTAATGTCATCCATGTATAAAACACAAGTCGCTGTTAGTCCGCCCGTCCCTGGAATGTCTAGTCCTTTGATCCATTGATCCCTTCTCAAGATCTGTGCCAGTGGCTCAATACAAGCCACATAAAGGAGGGGAGATAATGGACACCCCTGACGGACACCACTACATATATTCACTGCTTCAGATAAGTGCCCATTTACCAGAATTTTGCTGACTAAACCGTTGTACAGCAGTCCCACCCAGGCTATAAACCTCCCTGGAAAACCCATTTTTTCCAGTACCTGAAACAGGTACTGGTGCGAGACGCGATCAAAAGCTTTCTCAAAATCTAAATTTAAGACTACTAACCGAATGTTTCTGTCTCTCGCATAACAGATGGCGTCTCTAATCAGCACTAGGCTGTCCGTGATCTTTCTCCCAGGCACAGCGCAAGCTTGATCTGGGTGGATCACGTCCTCTAAAACAGTTGACATACGCATTGCTAAAATTTTACTAAAAAGTTTACTGTCAAAATTTAAAAGCGTGATTGGGCGCCAGTTTTTAAGGTCAGTCTTGTCTCCTTTTTTATATATAAGTGAAACTATCCCTAATCTAAAGCTGTCGGGAAGTCTGTCTAGGGTCTCCAATTCATTAAAAACAGTCAGAAGTTCATGTGCTAAAATGTCCCAAAATGTCTGATAAAACTCCAGGGGAAGTCCGTCCATTCCTGGGGACTTTCCCCGCTTAAAACCTTTAAGAGCATTTTGTAACTCTAAAATGGTAAAATCTTGGGATAAAAGCTCACTTTGACTGCTTATTTTTTTCTCTAAAAAACCTAAAACTTCCCTTAAAGTGTCACTTTCTACTTCTTTGTCACAATATAAAGCCTCATAAAATTCTGTAACACCACTTAAAATTTCTTTTGTTTTGTGCACTTCCCTCCCTCCTGTTTTCAGTAATGTTATTGCCCTGCCCCGTGTGATTATTTTTTTAAAGAAATATCTGGTGCACTTTTCGCCTTCTTCAATGTCCCTTTCTCTGCTTCTTAAAATGACACCTCTACTTTGCGTTTCACTTAACCCTGACATTTCCCTTTTTATTTCTTTAATATCATCACTAAAATCCAATCCGTTATTTAAGAGGTTAAAATATCTCTGTAGTCTTTTTTGCAGCCCCATCATGTGCCTTTTTTCTCTATTTTTCTTATTTTTCCCTACCTTTCTGAGAAACTGTCTTGTCCTAGCCTTTACCATCTCCCACCATTGTGCTCGTGAATCATAAAAGTCTTGGAGGGACTGCCATTGGCTGAACCGCTCCCTGTATTCTCCAACTACGTCCTCATCTTCCAACAAGGAGCAGTTCAGCCTCCACAGCCCTCCCCCTACCGTCACACCAGTGGGGAGTGAAAGGGTGCAAGACAGCATCACGTGGTCGGAAAAAAAGAGGGGGGTCAATGTTGCATCGGTTGGCGGGCAGTCCCTTGTAAAAACATAGTCGATTCGAGAGGCTCTGGCCCCATCACCACTAAACCAGGTGAAGCCCTCCTCTCCTCAAAACAACAGGAGAAAATGAAGCTTTTGACACATTTCTTTCCTTTGACGCCCTCATGTGGTTAAATGTGGAACTGCAAGTCCGTCTGCGACATCAAACTACAATCACTGACGACGAGAAAAGCTGAAAACACTTTCAACGACTATTTCAACAAACATTTTAGCGCCATCAATCTTTACAGATCTACACTGAAACAATAAAGAGGGAAATCAGCCCAAACTGATCTTTGAAAATCCTTGAATGAGCGTTAAATATCAGCAACCCGTTTAATAAGTTTGATCTGATTTTATTATGACTGACTTCATCCATCTGTGTATTTAACGGACACAGTTGACGTGAGAAATGTCTTTATTTTCTCATTTAAACGACTCAAATTGGACGGTTGTCTCAGATCAGCCTACACTGATTAACAACGGCCAAAAAACGAATCAAAAAGCTCGAAATTGATGCATTTAACATTGTTCTTAAAACATTTTCGACGGGTTAATCACAGTTTACGGGACTACAAGCATTTAGCGATTAAAAAGTAGTTTAAATTATCAAACAGAAAGTTTTAAATGTGAAGATACTCACAGGTGTCGCTTGTCTTGCATCAAACCGCGTCAAAATCCACCTGAACTACTAATTACGAAACCCACTATGGCGAAGAGCTCATGAATATTAAACAGGACGTTCTGACGTGCATCGGCACGTGCCCAATGAAGAAGGCTTTCATAAATTAATATTAAAATGAGCCTTCTCCATGTTAAGATTAATTCATTTGATTTATGCTCAAAACAAATCTTTATCTTTCCTCCGACTAAGTTTCTCTGAAATTAGTTATTTGATGCCACAATGTGAATAATTGTTGGTTATTTTCAAAACATTTAAACAGATTAATACTCTGTATAGATATTAAATACAGTGATGTATCAACGTTTGATTTTTTTGGACTAAAATTGTGCAAGACTTGTGTGTTATCCCAGTACAAATCATACAATAGTTCTGTGTGAGAAACAGACCAAAATGTAAATGTTTATTTTCTGATAATCTTTCCCTCCATCTCAGCTCTCTTTAAATTTAAGACCTTTTCCAAGACCTGAACATATAAAATTAATACGGCATCCCCAAAACCAAACCGTTTAAAAATAAATAATTTAAATCACAGACTCTTACTTAGACGGGCACACATTCAACATGGCCTTAACATTGATTATCAGTAAAACAGGGTAGACTATATACAACTTTAAAATACTCGAGACATGATTTCCACATACTGAATATCACATTAAAACTAGTTTATGTACCATTATATATATATATATATATACACACACACTACACATGAGAGGTTGACTGATATTGTTTGTTTGCCAATAGTTTTTTTTTAATTGGTAGCCTAAATTAAATGTTCTTAGTCTTAGTAAAAACACTTTTGAGCCATTTTAGAGCAAATGTATCATTATCGAGATATATATCAAATATAGTCAACTTGCTGAAAATATATATTTATGTTTGCATGTTTGTGCCAAAGACACTTAAGAGGATATTAAATGTTTTTCAATTTGACAATTAATCACCTGTTTAAAGGATTAAATCTAGAAAAATTATTAGAAACGTAATAATTATATAATAATAAAGCTGAAACATAATTTTGTTAATTCAGTCCATAAAGCTCAAAATGTGTTTCTGGGTCAAAGCAACTCAAAATGATGAAGCAGGTCCCATTTACAAAACTCTTCAATTTTGTATAAAATATTTGAGTTAAAAATGTAACCTAATATTTCTCTAATGTTATAAACTTAAATTTAGCAATATAAAAAAGTTGAAGTCAGAAGTTTACATACACCTTAGCCAAATACATTTAAACTCAGTTTTTCACAAACCATTCCCTGTCTCAGGTCAGTTCGGATCACTACTTTATTTTAAGAATGTGAAATGGGATTGAGATTTGGGCTAGTCGCTGGCCATGGCATTGACACTCCTGTCTTGCAGGAAATCAGGCACAGAACGAGCAGTATGGCTGGTGGCATTGTCATGCTGGAGGGGCATGCAGGATGAGCCCGCAGGAAGGGGACCACATGAGGGAGGATGTCTTCCCTGTAATGCACAGCATTGAGATTGCTTACAATGACAAGCTCAGTCTGATGATACTGTGACACACCACCCCAAACCATGACAGACCCTCCACCTCCAAATATATCCCGCTTTAGAGAACACGACTCAATGTAATGAACAGAAGAATAGAATCCTTTATTTTGGTCACACATTATACACACAGTTTTTGGCATATATACAGTGAAATTTATCAGCCATGATATGGCACCCCTGGAGCAGATGGGGTTAAGGGCCTTGCTCAAGGACTCGAAGGACATCACTGGACCTCCGCCTTCAGTTTGCTTACTTATCAAACAGGTCTGTGGATGGTACTGTCATGTCAAAATGGGACAGCATAATATCCTGCAACACCTCGACAGAACTGGGACTTATGCAAGGATCCTATTTGTGGACTTCAGTCTTCAATACCATCATGCCTGATCTTCTCTCACCCAAACTGACCTAGATCTCCGTGCTCACCCCAATCTGTCGATGATCACCAGATGTCTGACAGATAGGCAGCAGCTAGACTAGGGAAAGTCACATCCGGGACCCTCACTGTTAGCACTGGTGCTCCTCAGGGAAGCGTCCATCTCCACTGCTCTTCTCCCAGTACACAAATGACTGCAATGCATAGGACCCCACTGTCGAGCTCATGAAGATTGCAGATGACACCACAGTCATCGGACTCATCTGCGATGGTGACGAGTCTGCATACAGAGGGGAGTTTGAACAGCTGGCTGTCTGGTACTGTCAAAACAAACTTCAGCTAAACATGCTCAAAAGAGTGGAGATGATAGTGGACTTCAGGAGAAATCCCGGTAATCCAGTAATAAGTGAGTCAGGGTGATGTTTCTGTGTGTGTGATGCGATTAGCCAGCTGTTGCAATGCTGCGTTCACGCACGCTTGTGGCGGGATATACATACTCGCCAGAAAAAAAAACAGTGGTGTGTAGAAAGGCTTACAGTTGATAGGGTGCTTCTAAATTAGGACAGCAAGTTGGTGTACAGATGTAAAAGCACATTTCACCCCCTCTCGTTTACCCTGATGATGTTTCCCACAACGCTGTACCCTCTGAACAGCTGAAAGGACGACAGACGAGACGCACCGTCCGAGATGGCTTCATTCAGCCAGGGTGAAACACGGAGCAGTCCTTATTTGTTTGAGTGAGCAGAAGCAGTTCGTCCATTTTGTTGGCGAGGGAGCGGAGTGGATACTTGGCAGCGGAGTACTAAAGCCATGTTGATGAATCTGCACAAGCGCGCCAGCTCGCTTCCCTAGCATGCATCTCTAGGATCGCTTGTAGGGCGATCTCGCCTGCGCCTCCAACTAAGATGTCTAATAAAACATCAGAATAAATCAACAACGTCTGGATGTGTGTCTTTCCATGAATTTCCAAAAGATGCAGAACTTGTATGAGCTCGGTGGGTTCAGGTTATTATACATGAGGAAGATAACTTCATTAATAAACGAGGAGGCACTTTAGTCTGTCGACAGTATATTCAAGATGAGGACACACAGCAGTCGCTCACAGGTGGAATTGTGAAACGGTTTGAAATCTGCGCTGTACCGTCACGGTTTCAGTGGAATGATTACACATCACAACGACACAAGAGTTTGTGTTTGACAGGGTCAGAAGTCAGCTGGACTGGGACATGGGTCTCTCTTCACATCCTGCGTCACACCCCATCAGACTCACAGGTCTGTTAACTGTGCCATCTTTTTGGCATTTTTGCCATTTATGGCGACAGATTTGTAGATTGTTCCTTTAATAGATAAATCTGTGCCTACTGATTTAAAGCACAACCTCAATAATAATTATTTTTATCGACTTACCTTCATATTCGTGCAGATAACCCACAAAAAACTACTTTAACAGTGTGTATTGTCAGTTGGCATATTTTAAAAATCAATGGAGCCTTCATGTTATTACAAAGTCACACAAGAAAGTTAGTTTTAACAACATTAAAAATAGCAAAGGTGGTGACTTCTCATCACATCTAAAACACATTAAGTAGTAAAAGGATACTGACCCTAAAATTAAAAATAAAGCTACAGCGCTATGAAACCATTAGAGCTGTTTAATGTAGAGATTTATTCATTCAACAGAGATTATTCATTCCCTTTTTGACTTGATCTGTTCACAGGTACATTTTTACATTTCTAAAAGCACATTCACACTCACCTGTGACTATATTTCAAGTCTGTAGTCTTGAATTTCATTTAGTCAAGCACAAGATGTCACTGAGGCCTGTAAGCTTCACTCTGGAGCACTCGGAGCTCGATTACTCTGCCTGAAGTAGAAAACACACCCCCTCATTACCAGACAAACAAATACAGAAATTAATACATGTGGAAATCAGTAAATACAGAAATACATATATGAGGAAATGTAAAAATGTGGAAATAAATACAATAATACTTAAAGAAAAAGTATAATTACTCATTTACGTCACATTTGATCATTTATTTATTTCCATGTACACGTAATTATTATTTATTTTTTTTATAAATTATGCACTGAAATAAAAACTGGGCCAAAAACTGAAAATTATAATTTGAAATTAAACAAAATCGAAATTGTTCTTATTTGTGATGCATCAAAACCAATTTATCTATCCTCCATTTTCCTCAATGCGGAAGTGATCCACGATTCTCCTGTTTTCCATTTTCGGTCTGCAGTGTTTTCACACGCATCAGTGTATATTCTCAGCAACATAAGTATTGCATTTATAGAAATTGTCTAAAAACATGCGGCTCTAGAGTGCCGATACTTCAGAGTCCAAACGACTGTTTTTTGTTTAAAGTGCCTCATCTGAGTGTGTAGATGACATGAAGCGATGGTCCGAGGTCAGTTACGTCCATATCATTGATTATTCTTGTTATTAGTTCTTGTGAGCGTTTAATTAATTTTGACCCCTAAATAACACTTAAATGGTTCTCCATCTGGATCCCTCATTTCGGTTAGTTTGACATTGTGTCTCGAGACTAGAAACAGAAAACAGGCCATTAGTATCATCATGGCACTGTCCAGTGATTGCTCAGGAAAACTGTGGATAACTACATATTTCATTAATCACAGTAGATGGAAAATGAATATTTTTTAACTATTAAGATTATTAAGGAAACCCTTTATTGATAACTAATCTACAGTGGGTGCATCTCAATCGGCTCCCAAACTCCCTATGAATCGGTATATCGTGAACATGAATTCGGGCACTGGTAAGGGTGTTCATCCACTGAACATTGGGACACTTATGACTCAATTACCTGCGACACGATAACGAGCTCACGCATTCAAGTTTAATCAACACCATCGCTGTATAAATTACACCATCATTCATTTATGTTGATGATATTCAAACGTACAGTGTTATTATGAAAGATAAATTACATTAAATAAAAAATAAGAATGTAAAGAAGTGTATTATAAACCTATTTTAACAACTCTTAACGTGTTCTGTGCTTTCTTAATCCGCTCATTTTTTTACATCTATATTTATTTGTAATATTGTCACGTTAGATCCTCCACAAGAGATAGTTTTGAAATTGGGAACGGTCAACGGATGTAGAATGGAAGTCCCGCCTTACAGGTAAAATAGCCAATCACCTTTCAGAAACAGACATCGCCTGTCAATCATCTCCAGAACGCGCATGCGCATTAGCCAAACAAACCGGGGGATATAACGTTTGTTTAGCGTTATCAGAAGTTAAGATGCACAGTTTATGTTTCTAGTGCTTTCAGATTTTACCACTTTATATATTTTAACACTGAAATATGTCTTTGAACGTAATCTCGCGTCCGTTATAAATGTGATGTTTGATTAAAGGGCGAATAAAAACACCTACACGATTTCGTTTCCATTAAACTTAATTTGAATCAGACTGAAACATAACTAAGTTATTTATAAACAGTTTCTCAGTTCTTCTCTTGACAGTTTTAGGGGGTGCACCATTCCTGGAGGTACTGCAATACCAGGTCGATGCGTGGAGTGGACGGAGCAAGCCCCTATTCCATCTCCCTGATCCAAAAATCAATTTAATATATGGTCCCCGGGTAGGGGACGTATCAGATATTAAACTGATAAGAACAGATTTTTTTTTCTTTCGAAAAATTTTTTTATTGTCACCATTTCTCTTTCACATTCATATTTTACACAATTATTATTTTCCAGCATTTTTTTCCACACAATCTTTTCATTTCCCTAAAACCACAAAAACAATTAGTATAAAACGCAACTTCATAATAATCTGAAAAAAGGGGCAATTAATCAAGCCACATTTAAGACACTACTAAAATCATAAAATGTGTTTAGTATTGTACATAAAAGCCCATATTTTTTCAATTGTGTGTTAAAAAGTAATGTAGTAAAAATAATAAAAAGGCAACTTGGTGCCAATTTAAAATGCCATCTGTTGTTCAAAACCAGGAGGAGTCCCTCTCAAGTTGGCCATCATCCCACTCTCCAGGACAGGCACTCCGTCTGCCTTTTCCGTGCTCAGAGGAGATCCCCTCTCCTCCTGCCCGCTGGCCCGCTGTTCCCGTAGCCGGTGGTGGTAAGGGTGCATCTACGGGCGGCCAAAGTACGGTGGCGGCTGGGACCTCTTCCGTGTGACCCCGTCCCCCTCGTCCGTATAACAGTGCCCGGTACCCCTGCAGCGTTGATGTTACCATTTGCTCGCTCGCTTGGAGGGGGACCGTAACATGTTTCCCCACCAGCAGGTTTCTTGTGGTCCAGATGGCATCCTTGATAGCATTGAAAGTGAGCCAGAGCGAGGTAAATTTTTGTGCAGTACAGTCCTTCAAGCCCTGGCCCACACCAAGGATGGCGAGCTTGTAATCCACCTGGACCCTACCCGCTGGCAGGCACGGGAAATACAGGGGGCCGGTCTTGGCCCACAGGTCCCGCGCAGCGCCGCACTCCCAGAGTAGGTGTCGTATGGTCTCCGGGGCACTGCACCCAGGACGAGGGCAGACTGGGTTCTTGGCCATGCCTCTGGAGTGCATCACCGCCCTGACCGGGAGGATCTCATGGGCCACCATCCACGCCATGTCCTTGTGCCTGTTCTGGAGAGTTGGGTGGGCAACATTTTTCCAAACAACTTTGGCCTCACCTAATGTGAGGCCTGGAACTGGACTCACTATTTCCCGGCCCTGCACAAAAGAGACAAGAGATTTGTGGTTGGTTAAAAAGGTGACATCCTGTGACTCTAAACCATTTTTCTTTAAAAACTTCTTGATAAAATCATATTCTTTTGGAAGATTAAAAGCAACTGGGGTTGTCAAATCTATTGGTAAAATTTTTAAAACTCTCAGGTAAGACCCCATCCAAAAGCGTGCCATGGCTGCAGTCTTATTTTCTCTGGATGGGGTCATCGCATAGCCAATATGCAGGGCGGTGAAGCGGCTGGCTAAAAACAGGTGGGGGTCTGGGAGGCCTTTCCCCCCATTTTCTGGTCTTTTCTTGATGACCTCCCTCTTCACACGTTCCCACTTGGACCCCCAAAGGAAGTAAAAAACTGCCCTCTCCAGGTCTGAAAGGAAATATTTTGGGGTACTAAAAACAGAACACAAAAGTAAAAACAATGGTAAGATCACTGCCTTAATGATTAAAATTTTTCCTTCCATTGTCATCTGTCTAAGTCCCCAAAAACCCAGTCTTTTTCTAACTTTCCCTATCACGTCCGTCCAATTTCCCCGTCCTCCACCCTCTTTGTCGAATTTAACCCCTAAAATTTTTAGATCCGTCTCTTTAAAATCTACTTCAAGTCCACCTGTGTCCACGTTTCCCCATGGCCCGAAGAGCTGGGCCTCAGACTTATTCCTATTGAGTTTTGCGCCTGAGGCCCGACCATACCAGTCCGTCAAGTCCATTGCTCTTCGTACAGATATCATGTCAGTAGCTAAAAGGGTAATGTCATCCATGTATAAAACACAAGTCGCTGTTAGTCCGCCCGTCCCTGGAATGTCTAGTCCTTTGATCCATTGATCCCTTCTCAAGATCTGTGCCAGTGGCTCAATACAAGCCACATAAAGGAGGGGAGATAATGGACACCCCTGACGGACACCACTACATATATTCACTGCTTCAGATAAGTGCCCATTTACCAGAATTTTGCTGACTAAACCATTGTACAGCAGTCCCACCCAGGCTATAAACCTCCCTGGAAAACCCATTTTTTCCAGTACCTGAAACAGGTACTGGTGCGAGACGCGGTCAAAAGCTTTCTCAAAATCTAAATTTAAGACTACTAACCGAATGTTTCTGTCTCTCGCATAACAGATGGCGTCTCTAATCAGCACTAGGCTGTCCGTGATCTTTCTCCCAGGCACAGCGCAAGCTTGATCTGGGTGGATCACGTCCTCTAAAACAGTTGACATACGCATTGCTAAAATTTTACTAAAAAGCTTACTGTCAAAATTTAAAAGCGTGATTGGGCGCCAGTTTTTAAGGTCAGTCTTGTCTCCTTTTTTATATATAAGTGAAACTATCCCTAATCTAAAGCTGTCGGGAAGTCTGTCTAGGGTCTCCAATTCATTAAAAACAGTCAGAAGTTCATGTGCTAAAATGTCCCAAAATGTCTGATAAAACTCCAGGGGAAGTCCGTCCATTCCTGGGGATTTTCCCCGCTTAAAACCTTTAAGAGCATTTTGTAACTCTAAAATGGTAAAATCTTGGGATAAAAGCTCACTTTGACTGCTTATTTTTTTCTCTAAAAAACCTAAAACTTCCCTTAAAGTGTCACTTTCTACTTCTTTGTCACAATATAAGGCCTCATAAAATTCTGTAACACCACTTAAAATTTCTTTTGTTTTGTGCACTTCCCTCCCTCCTGTTTTCAGTAATGTTATTGCCCTGCCCCGTGTGATTATTTTTTTGAAGAAATATCTGGTGCACTTTTCGCCTTCTTCAATGTCCCTTTCTCTGCTTCTTAAAATGACACCTCTACTTTGCGTTTCACTTAACCCTGACATTTCCCTTTTTATTTCTTTAATATCATCACTAAAATCCAATCCGTTATTTAAGAGGTTAAAATATCTCTGTAGTCTTTTTTGCAGCCCCATCATGTGCCTTTTTTCTCTATTTTTCTTATTTTTCCCTACCTTTCTGAGAAACTGTCTTGTTCTAGCCTTTACCATCTCCCACCATTGTGCTCGTGAATCATAAAAGTCTTGGAGGGACTGCCATTGGCTGAACCGCTCCCTGTATTCTCCAACTACGTCCTCATCTTCCAACAAGGAGCAGTTCAGCCTCCACAGCCCTCCCCCTACCGTCACACCAGTGGGGAGTGAAAGGGTGCAAGACAGCATCAAGTGGTCGGAAAAAAAGAGGGGGGTCAATGTTGCATCGGTTGGCGGGCAGTCCCTTGTAAAAACATAGTCGATTCGAGAGGCTCTGGCCCCATCACCACTAAACCAGGTGAAGCCCTCCTCTCCTTGATGCATTTTTTTAAAACAGTCGACTAGCTTAAAATCTTTAACTAAACCCTGCAATAAAACCGATGTCTTGTCCACCTTAAAATCCTCTCCTACCCTCTTTCTGTCTTTCTGCGTTAAAACACAGTTAAAATCACCAGCCACTACAAGGGGAACCCTACCTAACATGTGGGGCTGCAGGTCTTCTAAAAGCTCATACCTTTCATTTTTTCCAGTAAAACCATACACATTTAGAATGTTAAAATCCTTGTCAAAAAAAGTCATGTTTGCTAAAATTGCCCGCCCATCCCTCACCACAGTGCTACCCCTCACCACAAGGTTGGGGTTTTTTATTAAAATAGCAACACCATCGCATTTGTTGTGGTTGGATCCACTCCATAGTGAGGGGCCTGGAGTCCACATCTCCTCCCACTTCCTATAATTTGTTAAAAAAGGCAGAGCACACTCTTGCAATAAAAACACATCTGACTTACAAGACTTTAAAAAGGACAAAACACTCTGTGCTCGCATAATGGACCTCACACTTCTTACATTGATGGTAGAGATAGTGAGTGTCATGAGCAGTATGGTTAAAAAGGGCATGGTATTTAAAACTTTAAAAGTACCTTCAAAGACTACAAAATTCAGCTAAAATCATAAAATTTCTTGTGATACCTGCTCATCCTTTATACCCATGGGGTTGGGGTCAGGAGGGCAGGTGTTTGATGCCTGAAGAGCTGCAGAGGAAGTCTCTTGCAGCTCCTTTGGAGATGATGTTCTTAGCTTTACATGCAAAAAAGACACCTCATTTGGGGATTCTTGGGGCCACATACGGTCCATCTCTTCAATAAAGGAACTATCGGACCGATGGGTTGCCCTCTGCTTTTTCTCCCCTGTTTTTGACAGAGGAGATCCCGCTGGCCTTTTTTGCACCTGAGCATTTGGGAAGGAGTAATCAGTTTCCCCCCTACTGGACTCCAAACTCACCTCAGGCACTGTGACTAGAGAGGAAGTCGTTTCGTCGTCTCCCTCCTCTATTTCTAATTGTCTTTGGGAGGTGGCTTCCTCCCCCTGTTCAAATAAAATGTTTGACTCCACCCCTGTTGCCGCCCCACTTCCTCCTCTTTGCCCAATCCCTGAGGCTGGCTGGGAATTTGAATTTCCCGCCAAAACCTCAGGGACCGCCTCCTCCTCCCTTTGTTCTCTTGTTTGTTCCATCTGTGGGGCGGCCATTTTATTACTTTTCAGTATGTTGGCAAAACTTTTTGGGCAATCTCTGTAGAGGTGGTTGGTCTCTCCACACAGATTACACCGTCTGCCACTGGTACATTCTTCAAAAATGTGACCAATTGCTCTACACTTCCCACACACAATTTCTTGGCAGGTTTCAGCCAGATGCCCAAATTTACCACACTTCCTACATAATTTAGGCATCCCCTGATAGTGGATGTAGCCTCGGTTTTCTCCCAACACAATCATAGAGGGGAGATGTTTCAGGCCCTGGAAGCCCTCAGCATCTTCCCATTGTTTAATAGGAATACGCCAAGAGCAGTTCCAAATGCCATCTTCATCAACCACTCTGACCGGTTGGCCTCGTACCGTGCAAAATCTGCCCAGCCAGACACAAATGTCATCTCCACTCACTGTTTCATTAAACATTCTAACAATCACAGTTTTAAGAGAATTATCAGAAAGCTTTTCTACAGTAAACATGGAGAACTGGGCCTTACAAACCTCAAATTTTTGCCAAAAAACATTCAACAAGGAAGCATTCTTGAAACTTAGGTCAAAACCTTTGTTAAGGGGCAGAGTCATTAAACAATTCAAATCTGTTGCATTAAAACCTAGAGTTTTTTGGATCAGCTTCCTGGAGAAATCGAGACGAGACATCCCCAGGAGCTTCCCATTTACTTCCACTAAATTAAAACGAACGCTGTGGTGCCTCCGCACGCCAGCACGGGCAGCTGACATGTTGAAGGCACCCCCAGCCTACTAAAACAATGTCTATAAAAACAGATACTCAAATAAATTAAATAAAAAAAATTTAAAACTTACCTTTAAAAAGATCCCCCGAAGAAAAGAACGAGTCCTCTGCTTTAAAACCGGATAAGTCAATGTACCTCCTAAAGGTTGAGTAGTTCGTGAAACTTGCACTGACAA
Source organism: Moxostoma hubbsi (assembly GCA_032164185.1). Lineage (NCBI taxonomy): Eukaryota > Metazoa > Chordata > Actinopteri > Cypriniformes > Catostomidae > Moxostoma > Moxostoma hubbsi. Next base: position 39,951,647 of record JAVLUX010000026.1, on the reverse strand, counting down.
ACCAAGAAACCTATAAGAGGCGATCGCAACGCCACCCTCTGACCAGACACAAGATCTTAGCCAAAAAGCCGAGAAGCGATCCCTCATTTCGGTTAGTTTGACATTGTGTCTCGAGACTAGAAACAGAAAACAGGCCATTAGTATCATCATGGCACTGTCCAGTGATTGCTCAGGAAAACTGTGGATAACTACATATTTCATTAATCACAGTAGATGGAAAATGAATATTTTTTAACTATTAAGATTATTAAGGAAACCCTTTATTGATAACTAATCTACAGTGGGTGCATCTCAATCGGCTCCCAAACTCCCTATGAATCGGTATATCGTGAACATGAATTCGGGCACTGGTAAGGGTGTTCATCCACTGAACATTGGGACACTTATGACTCAATTACCTGCGACACGATAACGAGCTCACGCATTCAAGTTTAATCAACACCATCGCTGTATAAATTACACCATCATTCATTTATGTTGATGATATTCAAACGTACAGTGTTATTATGAAAGATAAATTACATTAAATAAAAAATAAGAATGTAAAGAAGTGTATTATAAACCTATTTTAACAACTCTTAACGTGTTCTGTGCTTTCTTAATCCGCTCATTTTTTTACATCTATATTTATTTGTAATATTGTCACGTTAGATCCTCCACAAGAGATAGTTTTGAAATTGGGAACGGTCAACGGATGTAGAATGGAAGTCCCGCCTTACAGGTAAAATAGCCAATCACCTTTCAGAAACAGACATCGCCTGTCAATCATCTCCAGAACGCGCATGCGCATTAGCCAAACAAACCGGGGGATATAACGTTTGTTTAGCGTTATCAGAAGTTAAGATGCACAGTTTATGTTTCTAGTGCTTTCAGATTTTACCACTTTATATATTTTAACACTGAAATATGTCTTTGAACGTAATCTCGCGTCCGTTATAAATGTGATGTTTGATTAAAGGGCGAATAAAAACACCTACACGATTTCGTTTCCATTAAACTTAATTTGAATCAGACTGAAACATAACTAAGTTATTTATAAACAGTTTCTCAGTTCTTCTCTTGACAGTTTTAGGGGGTGCACCGTTCCTGGAGGTACTGCAATACCAGGTCGATGCGTGGAGTGGACGGAGCAAGCCCCTATTCCATCTCCCTGATCCAAAAATCAATTTAATATATGGTCCCCGGGTAGGGGACGTATCAGATATTAAACTGATAAGAACAGATTTTTTCTTTCGAAAAAATTTTTTATTGTCACCATTTCTCTTTCACATTCATATTTTACACAATTATTATTTTCCAGCATTTTTTTCCACACAATCTTTTCATTTCCCTAAAACCACAAAAACAATTAGTATAAAACGCAACTTCATAATAATCTGAAAAAAGGGGCAATTAATCAAGCCACATTTAAGACACTACTAAAATCATAAAATGTGTTTAGTATTGTACATAAAAGCCCATATTTTTTCAATTGTGTGTTAAAAAGTAATGTAGTAAAAATAATAAAAAGGCAACTTGGTGCCAATTTAAAATGCCATCTGTTGTTCAAGACCAGGAGGAGTCCCTCTCAAGTTGGCCATCATCCCACTCTCCAGGACAGGCACTCCGTCTGCCTTTTCCGTGCTCAGAGGAGATCCCCTCTCCTCCTGCCCGCTGGCCCGCTGTTCCCGTAGCCGGTGGTGGTAAGGGTGCATCTACGGGCGGCCAAAGTACGGTGGCGGCTGGGACCTCTTCCGTGTGACCCCGTCCCCCTCGTCCGTATAACAGTGCCCGGTACCCCTGCAGCGTTGATGTTACCATTTGCTCGCTCGCTTGGAGGGGGACCGTAACATGTTTCCCCACCAGCAGGTTTCTAGTGGTCCAGATGGCATCCTTGATAGCATTGAAAGTGAGCCAGAGCGAGGTAAATTTTTGTGCAGTACAGTCCTTCAAGCCCTGGCCCACACCAAGGATGGCGAGCTTGTAATCCACCTGGACCCTACCCGCTGGCAGGCACGGGAAATACAGGGGGCCGGTCTTGGCCCACAGGTCCCGCGCAGCGCCGCACTCCCAGAGTAGGTGTCGTATGGTCTCCGGGGCACTGCACCCAGGACGAGGGCAGACTGGGTTCTTGGCCATGCCTCTGGAGTGCATCACCGCCCTGACCGGGAGGATCTCATGGGCCACCATCCACGCCATGTCCTTGTGCCTGTTCTGGAGAGTTGGGTGGGCAACATTTTTCCAAACAACTTTGGCCTCACCTAATGTGAGGCCTGGAACTGGACTCACTATTTCCCGGCCCTGCACAAAAGAGACAAGAGATTTGTGGTTGGTTAAAAAGGTGACATCCTGTGACTCTAAACCATTTTTCTTTAAAAACTTCTTGATAAAATCATATTCTTTTGGAAGATTAAAAGCAACTGGGGTTGTCAAATCTATTGGTAAAATTTTTAAAACTCTCAGGTAAGACCCCATCCAAAAGCGTGCCATGGCTGCAGTCTTATTTTCTCTGGATGGGGTCATCGCATAGCCAATATGCAGGGCGGTGAAGCGGCTGGCTAAAAACAGGTGGGGGTCTGGGAGGCCTTTCCCCCCATTTTCTGGTCTTTTCTTGATGACCTCCCTCTTCACACGTTCCCACTTGGACCCCCAAAGGAAGTAAAAAACTGCCCTCTCCAGGTCTGAAAGGAAATATTTTGGGGTACTAAAAACAGAACACAAAAGTAAAAACAATGGTAAGATCACTGCCTTAATGATTAAAATTTTTCCTTCCATTGTCATCTGTCTAAGTCCCCAAAAACCCAGTCTTTTTCTAACTTTCCCTATCACGTCCGTCCAATTTCCCCGTCCTCCACCCTCTTTGTCGAATTTAACCCCTAAAATTTTTAGATCCGTCTCTTTAAAATCTACTTCAAGTCCACCTGTGTCCACGTTTCCCCATGGCCCGAAGAGCTGGGCCTCAGACTTATTCCTATTGAGTTTTGCGCCTGAGGCCCGACCATACCAGTCCGTCAAGTCCATTGCTCTTCGTACAGATATCATGTCAGTAGCTAAAAGGGTAATGTCATCCATGTATAAAACACAAGTCGCTGTTAGTCCGCCCGTCCCTGGAATGTCTAGTCCTTTGATCCATTGATCCCTTCTCAAGATCTGTGCCAGTGGCTCAATACAAGCCACATAAAGGAGGGGAGATAATGGACACCCCTGACGGACACCACTACATATATTCACTGCTTCAGATAAGTGCCCATTTACCAGAATTTTGCTGACTAAACCATTGTACAGCAGTCCCACCCAGGCTATAAACCTCCCTGGAAAACCCATTTTTTCCAGTACCTGAAACAGGTACTGGTGCGAGACGCGGTCAAAAGCTTTCTCAAAATCTAAATTTAAGACTACTAACCGAATGTTTCTGTCTCTCGCATAACAGATGGCGTCTCTAATCAGCACTAGGCTGTCCGTGATCTTTCTCCCAGGCACAGCGCAAGCTTGATCTGGGTGGATCACGTCCTCTAAAACAGTTGACATACGCATTGCTAAAATTTTACTAAAAAGCTTACTGTCAAAATTTAAAAGCGTGATTGGGCGCCAGTTTTTAAGGTCAGTCTTGTCTCCTTTTTTATATATAAGTGAAACTATCCCTAATCTAAAGCTGTCGGGAAGTCTGTCTAGGGTCTCCAATTCATTAAAAACAGTCAGAAGTTCATGTGCTAAAATGTCCCAAAATGTCTGATAAAACTCCAGGGGAAGTCCGTCCATTCCTGGGGATTTTCCCCGCTTAAAACCTTTAAGAGCATTTTGTAACTCTAAAATGGTAAAATCTTGGGATAAAAGCTCACTTTGACTGCTTATTTTTTTCTCTAAAAAACCTAAAACTTCCCTTAAAGTGTCACTTTCTACTTCTTTGTCACAATATAAGGCCTCATAAAATTCTGTAACACCACTTAAAATTTCTTTTGTTTTGTGCACTTCCCTCCCTCCTGTTTTCAGTAATGTTATTGCCCTGCCCCGTGTGATTATTTTTTTGAAGAAATATCTGGTGCACTTTTCGCCTTCTTCAATGTCCCTTTCTCTGCTTCTTAAAATGACACCTCTACTTTGCGTTTCACTTAACCCTGACATTTCCCTTTTTATTTCTTTAATATCATCACTAAAATCCAATCCGTTATTTAAGAGGTTAAAATATCTCTGTAGTCTTTTTTGCAGCCCCATCATGTGCCTTTTTTCTCTATTTTTCTTATTTTTCCCTACCTTTCTGAGAAACTGTCTTGTTCTAGCCTTTACCATCTCCCACCATTGTGCTCGTGAATCATAAAAGTCTTGGAGGGACTGCCATTGGCTGAACCGCTCCCTGTATTCTCCAACTACGTCCTCATCTTCCAACAAGGAGCAGTTCAGCCTCCACAGCCCTCCCCCTACCGTCACACCAGTGGGGAGTGAAAGGGTGCAAGACAGCATCAAGTGGTCGGAAAAAAAGAGGGGGGTCAATGTTGCATCGGTTGGCGGGCAGTCCCTTGTAAAAACATAGTCGATTCGAGAGGCTCTGGCCCCATCACCACTAAACCAGGTGAAGCCCTCCTCTCCTTGATGCATTTTTTTAAAACAGTCGACTAGCTTAAAATCTTTAACTAAACCCTGCAATAAAACCGATGTCTTGTCCACCTTAAAATCCTCTCCTACCCTCTTTCTGTCTTTCTGCGTTAAAACACAGTTAAAATCCCCAGCCACTACAAGGGGAACCCTACCTAACATGTGGGGCTGCAGGTCTTCTAAAAGCTCATACCTTTCATTTTTTCCAGTAAAACCATACACATTTAGAATGTTAAAATCCTTGTCAAAAAAAGTCATGTTTGCTAAAATTGCCCGCCCATCCCTCACCACAGTGCTACCCCTCACCACAAGGTTGGGGTTTTTTATTAAAATAGCAACACCATCGCATTTGTTGTGGTTGGATCCACTCCATAGTGAGGGGCCTGGAGTCCACATCTCCTCCCACTTCCTATAATTTGTTAAAAAAGGCAGAGCACACTCTTGCAATAAAAACACATCTGACTTACAAGACTTTAAAAAGGACGAAACACTCTGTGCTCGCATAATGGACCTCACACTTCTTACATTGATGGTAGAGATAGTGAGTGTCATGAGCAGTATGGTTAAAAAGGGCATGGTATTTAAAACTTTAAAAGTACCTTCAAAGACTACAAAATTCAGCTAAAATCATAAAATTTCTTGTGATACCTGCTCATCCTTTATACCCATGGGGTTGGGGTCAGGAGGGCAGGTGTTTGATGCCTGAAGAGCTGCAGAGGAAGTCTCTTGCAGCTCCTTTGGAGATGATGTTCTTAGCTTTACATGCAAAAAAGACACCTCATTTGGGGATTCTTGGGGCCACATACGGTCCATCTCTTCAATAAAGGAACTATCGGACCGATGGGTTGCCCTCTGCTTTTTCTCCCCTGTTTTTGACAGAGGAGATCCCGCTGGCCTTTTTTGCACCTGAGCATTTGGGAAGGAGTAATCAGTTTCCCCCCTACTGGACTCCAAACTCACCTCAGGCACTGTGACTAGAGAGGAAGTCGTTTCGTCGTCTCCCTCCTCTATTTCTAATTGTCTTTGGGAGGTGGCTTCCTCCCCCTGTTCAAATAAAATGTTTGACTCCACCCCTGTTGCCGCCCCACTTCCTCCTCTTTGCCCAATCCCTGAGGCTGGCTGGGAATTTGAATTTCCCGCCAAAACCTCAGGGACCGCCTCCTCCTCCCTTTGTTCTCTTGTTTGTTCCATCTGTGGGGCGGCCATTTTATTACTTTTCAGTATGTTGGCAAAACTTTTTGGGCAATCTCTGTAGAGGTGGTTGGTCTCTCCACACAGATTACACCGTCTGCCACTGGTACATTCTTCAAAAATGTGACCAATTGCTCTACACTTCCCACACACAATTTCTTGGCAGGTTTCAGCCAGATGCCCAAATTTACCACACTTCCTACATAATTTAGGCATCCCCTGATAGTGGATGTAGCCTCGGTTTTCTCCCAACACAATCATAGAGGGGAGATGTTTCAGGCCCTGGAAGCCCTCAGCATCTTCCCATTGTTTAATAGGAATACGCCAAGAGCAGTTCCAAATGCCATCTTCATCAACCACTCTGACCGGTTGGCCTCGTACCGTGCAAAATCTGCCCAGCCAGACACAAATGTCATCTCCACTCACTGTTTCATTAAACATTCTAACAATCACAGTTTTAAGAGAATTATCAGAAAGCTTTTCTACAGTAAACATGGAGAACTGGGCCTTACAAACCTCAAATTTTTGCCAAAAAACATTCAACAAGGAAGCATTCTTGAAACTTAGGTCAAAACCTTTGTTAAGGGGCAGAGTCATTAAACAATTCAAATCTGTTGCATTAAAACCTAGAGTTTTTTGGACCAGCTTCCTGGAGAAATCGAGACGAGACATCCCCAGGAGCTTCCCATTTACTTCCACTAAATTAAAACGAACGCTGTGGTGCCTCCGCACACCAGCACGGGCAGCTGACATGTTGAAGGCACCCCCAGCCTACTAAAACAACGTCTATAAAAACAGATACTCAAATAAATTAAATAAAAAAAATTTAAAACTTACCTTTAAAAAGATTCCCCGAAGAAAAGAACGAGTCCTCTGCTTTAAAACCGGATAAGTCAATGTACCTCCTAAAGGTTGAGTAGTTCGTGAAACTTCCACTCACAAACCAAGAAACCTATAAGAGGCGATCGCAGGGCCACCCTCTGACCAGACACTTGATCTTAGCCAAAGAGCCGAGAAGCGGCTTTTCAGTTCTTCTCTTGACAGTTTTAGGGGGTGCACCGTTCCTGGAGGTACTGCAATACCAGGTCGATGCGTGGAGTGGACGGAGCAAGCCCCTATTCCATCTCCCTGATCCAAAAATCAATTTAATATATGGTCCCCGGGTAGGGGACGTATCAGATATTAAACTGATAAGAACAGATACTACACTTGATCTTAGCCAAAAGGCCGAGAAGCGATACCGGAATAAGGATCCGAGCAAAGGGAGTCATTCAGACAACTACAGATCTCACTGACGGTGATATTCATAATAATATCAGACCATTTAAAACTAGAAACGACTTACAAATACAAACTTCAAAATTAAACACCCACTCAGAGACTGTGTGAAGAGTTTGGAGATTCTCGTCAATAACAAGCCGAAAAACCTTCAAAATACGCGGATATTTATTTCTCCCTCTGTTATCATGAGTTCTCCATCATCCAATCAAACACGAGAACAGTGTTTATGGACAATACAACTACTTAGAGTCTCTTTATAATCGTAAAATAATCCGCTTTTCACAGGAAAGTCTTTCTGCTCATGTTCTGACCCCAGATTCACAAAACAACAGGAGAAAATGAAGCTTTTAACACATTTCTTTCCTTTCTTCTTCTTCTTCTTCTTCTTCTTCTTCTTCTTCTTCTTCTTTGGATTTTTACGGCAGCTGGCATCCTTTGAGTTGCATTACCGCCATCTTCAGGCTTTATCTACCCTTTACTCATCCTAGATCCGCTTATCTAATCCAGTCCTCTTCAAAAAAAACAAATAACCATTTCCTACCCTCCACACTCTCTCCATACTCCAATAAACTTTTTACTGTATTATCTACCCTTCCTATATTTTGTAACTGTCTGTGTTATCATTTCTTGTCTTTCCTGATTAAATGTCCTGCATGTTTTAAGAACATGTTCTACTGTTTCAGCCTCCTGACACTGTTCACACATTCCTGTAGGATGTTTTCCTATAATTAAAAGTGTACTATTAAGATTACTATGTCCAATTCTCAACCTGCTTATTATTACCTGCTCTTTTCTATTTGCCCCCCTACTTCTTGATATACCTACTTTGCTTTGAATTTCATATAAATGTCTTCCTTTTGTTGCATTCTCCCAGCTTTTGTTGCCATTGTTGATTTACACTTCTCCACACTATGCCTTTCCCCTCTGATTTTGATCATTTAATATTGACTTCTACATCCTCTTTTTTAATTGCTTCTTTTGCCACCTTATCTGCTTTCTCATTTCCCTGAATTCCCAAGTGTGCAGGGACCCACATAAATATGACATTTTTCCCCTGCCTCCTTATTCTTGAGTTCATAAATAAGACTTCATACAGCAGGTTCAGATGACTTCTAGATGTACCTTTCTCCATGCTTACTAGAGCTGACACAGAGTCACTACATATTAATATTTCCTTATCACTCATTTGTTCAGTCCATTCCAACGCCATCAATATGGCAAACATTTCAACTGCAAACACACTCAGACAGTCCGATGTTCTTTTACTGATTTCTACCTTATATTTAGGAATAACAACTGCAGACCCTGTTGCCTCTGTTTGCATATTCTTTGACCCATCTGTGAAAATCTGAATACTTTCTTTATACTTACATTCCTTATAACTATAATATACACTATTTAAATCAGCATTCTTATTATTACGTTTAATCTTAAGTAGCTCCAAATCTACACATGGTGTTTCTAATTCCCAGACAGGTCTGATGGGCCACACCACATTTGCGCCAAACTCTTTATCATAAACCCCTGTATCCTTTGCCATTTGATCCCCTGTCCACCCAAAACTTGTTTTCTTTGTTGTCTCCTTCTCCCAGCATGCCTGCATCACCTTTTTAGCTGGATGACTATCTCCATGCCCTCTTAAATTAACCCAATAATTAGCCCCCAGCTGCATTTCACCTGCTTCAACTTGGAGAGCACATACTGGGGAAGTTTTAACCGCTCCTACACACACTCTTAAAGCCCGAGCTTGTATAACATCCAGGTCTACCAACACAGATTTGGCTGCTGACCCATATACAATGCTTCCATAGTCTAACCTTGATCTTATTAAGGCTATATATATGTATTTTAGCGATGCTACATCCGCTCCCCACCCCAATCCTGCAAGACACCTCATGACATTAATAACTTTTTTACACTTATCAACTACATATCTAATATGCTCCCTCCAAGTTAATCTCACATCAAACTATACTCCCAAAAAACGAAAACTTTCAACTCTCTCTAATTTATTCCCATACAATTTCAAATACCATTCTTTGACTTTCTTCCTTGTAAAGAACATAACTTTTGTTTAACATATCATATGCCTTTTCCACACCAAAAAATACTGCAGACATCATCTCTTTATTTATTTGCGCTTTCCTTATTTCATCCTCTAGCCTAATCACTGAATCTATAGTACTCCTTCCTTTCCTGAAACCGCTTTGATATGAAGCCACCATTTCTCTTTTCTCCAAGTAGTATGTTAACCTCTCATTCACCATACGTTCCATTATCTTACAGATATGGGATGTCAAGGCAATTGGTCTATAGCTTCCAGGTCTACTGGCATCTTTTCCTGGCTTCCTTATTGGAATTATTATAGCCTCCTTCCAACTCCCCGGTATCATTCCATCTATCCACACTCTGTTGTACAACATTAATAATTTTTCCAGACCTTCTACACTTAGATGCTTCATCATACAATAACATATTTCATCTTTTCCTGGTGCCATCTGCCCTGCTTTGTCTAGTGCCCTTTTTAACTCTCCTATTTTAAAGGGAATATTCTGCCCATCCTCTATATTACTTTTCCTTCCCATATTTTCAGATTTTGTTTTCTCTCTAGCTCTTCTACTTTCTTCCTGCAAATTATTTGAACTATGTATTGCAACAAAAGTTTTTGCCAATAACTCTGCCTTTTCCCTTCTTGTTACTGCTGTTTCATTTCCCTCAAGTAGAACCGGATAACTCCATTCCCTCCTGTCCCCCCCATCTTTTTTATCGTCCCCCACACTTCCCCAACCTGAGTTGTGTCTCCAATAGTATCACAATACTCCCTCCATTTTAATCTTTTTGCCTGTCTTATTGTCCTTCTTACTACTGCCTGTGCTTGCTTATACTGAATCAAATGTTGAAAATTATGAGTTCTTTTAACAAGTTTAAATGCCTTATTTCTATTTTTCACTGCTTCCTTGCATTCATCATCCCACCATGGTACTACTTTCTGCCCTGCTCTGCCTTTGCTTTTAGGAATTGATTCTATTGCAGCCAATATTAAACCTTGCTTTAACTTACTGTCCATTGTTTCTATGTTCATCCCTTCGTGTATCTGACTTAAATATTTATCACTTATATCAAGAAATTTCTCCCAATTAGCCTTCTCAAAAATCCATTTCCCCCCTTCTGTCTTCTCGCATTCCACTGAAGAATTAACATGATTAGTATTAGAACTAACAACCCACTCCTGCTGTTTCTTGACTTGACTGTATACTAAGTTCATCTCTTACTTCCACCTTAACCCTATCATATCTAAATGATGCACTGCAGCTTTTACTATGACCTGGATCCGTTCAGTTTTAGATTTGATCTCATATGTTGCATTTATCACTCCTGCAATGAATGTTCCACCATCTTCCTCTTCTCTACCCATGCCTTCTCATCTTGCTGTTTTCTCCCCACCACTTGCTCTTTACTACATCCTCCCTCCTTATGCTTCTTATTCTCTCCTACCATCTTAACTGCCTCAACATATGAAACTTTTTCCTTTACTCGAATTTGGTGTACCTCCACTTCTTTCTTCAACACCTCACACCCCCAATATGCAACACTGTGATTGCCTCCACAGTTACTACATTTAGGACTCAGTCCTTCACCACACTTTCCGTATTCATGATCCCCTCCACACCTAGCACATTTCCTCTTACCTTTGCATACTTTGGCTATATGTCCAAACTCCTGGCAGTTAAAACATCTCATAGGTTTTGGTATGTATTCCCTTACATTATATCTCACAAAACCGCAGTAAACCTCCTTTGGAATCTCTTTTCCACCAAACTCTACCAGAACAGTTTCAGTCTCCATTTTCTCTATTCCTCTTGTCATTCTTATTACACTCTTAACTGATCCCTCCCTTACTTTTAAGTTCTCCATTAACTCCCTCATCCTGACATTTAGAGGAACTCCAGATATCACCCCTTTACTACCATTAATTCTTTGTTCTCCAACTCTTACAACCTTAAATACTTTGATTTTCCCAATACAAGTCATTTTCTTTGCTTTCACCACTTGTTCTTCACTACTACACCCTATTAACAAGTTTCCATCTCCCAATACTTTTGCATGATTTACTTCCCCTAATTGCCCTCAAATTATTTTTGTTAACTTCAATGGATCAGTTTTCTTTACCCCCCCTTCACCCTCAAATCTTAACACTATGCTGAGCACTCCTGCCTTTGGATTCTTCCTCTCACTTTCTCCTCCCTCATTTTCTGTTTCACTTAAACTACCCATGTTTTTCTTTCTTTTAAACTTACCTGCATTTCTGTTCTTTCTCCGTTTTACCACCTCTTCCTATCCTTTTCCTCCCCTCTCATCTACATAATTTCCCTCTTCCTCACTAAACTCCATACTGTTACTATCTTCTGTCTCCCTCCCTGCCATTTTATCCGAGTTCGTAAGGAACCACGCAGAACTACCGTTCCGGATCTATACAGGCCGTCGGTCAATAGTCCTGCACAGTATTCCCCACAAAACTCAATTCTATAATTCAAGCACAAACTCACTGAGATTACTTCTTCCACAAGCCAAACTCACGCCAACCCAGTTTCCGCTTCCTCTCAACGTGCCTTCCTCCTAACACCAACTGTCAAACTGTCTCTGTATTCCCATTTCTTTCCTTTGACGCCCTCATGTGGTTAAATGTGGAACTGCAAGTCCGTCTGCGACATCAAACTACAATCACTGACGACGAGAAAAGCTGAAAACACTTTCAACGACTATTTCAACAAAAATTTTAGCGCCATCAATCTTTACAGATCTACACTGAAACAATAAAGAGGGAAATCAGCCCAAACTGATCTTTGAAAATCCTTGAATGAGCGTTAAATATCAGCAACCCGTTTAATAAGTTTGATCTGATTTTATTATGACTGACTTCATCCATCTGTGTATTTAACGGACACAGTTGACGTGAGAAATGTCTTTATTTTCTCATTTAAACGACTCAAATTGGACGGTTGTCTCAGATTAGCCTACACTGATTAACAACGGCCAAAAAACGAATCAAAAAGCTCGAAATTGACGCATTTCACATTGTTCTTAAAACATTTTCGACGGGTTAATCATAGTTTACGGGACTACAAGCATTTAGCTTTTAAAAAGTAGTTTAAATGATCAAATTAAAAGTTTTAAATGTGAAGACACTCACAGGTGTCGCTTGTCTTGCATCAAACCGCGTCAAAATCCACCTGAACTACTAATTACGAAACCCACTATGTCGAAGAGCTCATGAATATTAAACAGGACGTTCTGACGTGCATCGGCACGCGTCCAATGACGAAGGCTTTCATAAATTAATATTAAAATGAGCCTTCTCCATGTTAAGATTAATTCATTTGATTTATGCTGAAAACAAATCTTTATCTTTCCTCTGATTAAGTTTCTCTGAAATTAGTTATTTGATGTCACAATGTGAATAATTGTTGGTTATTTTCAAAACATTTAAACAGATTAATACTCTGTATAGATATTAAATACAGTGATGTATCAACATTTGATTTTTGGACTAAAATTGTTTTCTGATAATCTTTCCCTCCACCTCGGCTCTCAAAATCTCTTCACACTTTCACACATTTAAAACTCCTCTGGCTTTAACAAGGTTGCTGCAGAGTTTTAAATATTTAAAATAGGGCTGTCGATTTAACGCGTTAATAACGTGCGATTAATTTTGCAAAAAAAAATTATGCGTTAAAAAAAATGAACGCAATTTATCGCAAGCTTGCAGTACCACCTGTTTACTCCAGGGGGCAGTAAGTGACACTTCAGCTGTATGAGCAACACACAGTTTATACAGTGAAGAAACACTTCAGCAGAACAACACAAACATGTGTTACATTCTTGCGTTCAAAACACTTGATGGAGCGCAAATCTGAACTAAGAGATCTCAAGATGTGTTTAAAGATCGAGTATTAAACTATATTTAACTTCACACAGTGAACTAAACATGTATGTTTATGACGCAACACATCTGAGACGCGACACAAGCATGTCTGACGCAGGTCGTTTGGTCTTTACCTCACACATATTTAATTAAGGTTAAGGAGGTGTTCTTTAAACTGTTACACCATTTTTACCCCGTCAATCTTTATTTAAGAAACATGATCCCTGAAACAGATCCACTTTACTCCTCCTGTAATGCTGTTGATGAATCTGCCCGGCACCTTTTTTGGGAATGTGTCCACAATGTAGTATTTTGGAGAAAATGTTGTTTGTTTGTATGTACCTCTATTTTAACTAGTTTTACTTTGTTTTAAAAAGATGGTTTATTTGGTTTTCACAGTTTTGTTAACTGAAGTGAATATTGTCTGATTAATCTGTTTATTTTTCTTATATTTTTTCCAAGTTTTTTTATACATAAGTGTAAATTTATATCTAATAAAGCCCCTATTTGCACTTTTTTGTAAAGACTTGAAATATTATTTAAATACTCTTTGTACCTCCAACAACTCCAAAGCATTGAAAAGCTTTGCACTATGTAATATAACGTCTTGGCATTATTGTAAATATATCTGTAATATTGTGTACTATGTGCACCCCTGACTTGTTTCTAAAAAACAAAACAAATGTCTGACGCAGGTGTTCATCCTTAAACAAGCCCTCATAATAAATCTCCAACTGATTGATTAATTCACTTGTGTAATGGATTACTGTGAACTGTGTGTCAATGATTTACTTATGATCAATAATATGGGAGTAATCAATACATTGTATTATAAAGCTGCTTTTTGTATTAATGATGAACTCTTCTGACACAGCAATGTAATGCATTTTAATTATCTGAATATTTTGTATTTATTTATATATATAATTTTTTAATATTTAAAGATAACTATGTATAATTATTTCATCATTATATACTGAATTATTGTTATATGAGGGGCTTTCTCAGCAAATATTTGTATATGCGATTAATCGCGATTAATTAATCGGGACACCATTTAATTAATTAGATTACAATTTTTAATCGGTTGACAGCCAAATCAAATGATTAACAATATAAATTGAACAAAGCTTAAAACAAAAAAATAATACAATGAAACCAAAGCTTGAGCGTTTGAACATTTGATTTAATTGAAAATAATTTGTAATGCTCAACCAACAATTTTTTTCATAGACCATACACAACAATTATATGATGCACTGAAAAAACAAAAATGATTCATTTAAATAAAATAATTTTTTTCCTCTGAAATATCAAAAGAATCACACACTAGCTGACTGTACCTGCTCCAAATAAATAATAGTAATTAAATAAAAATAATAGATTATATAAAACAAAATCAAACCAAAGAAAATAAATCTTATAAAAGTTATGCAGGCACACATTTAGCAATAATTCTCAAGAGAAAATAAATAAAATAAATCAAAACTCCATACAAATGGAGTTAATCCTGAGGTGCCTTTCATCATGACACTTGCAAAGAAAAACTTCCATGTCTTCTCTAAACTGGAACCGAAACATGAAAGGCTCTTTGGCCCGTTCCAGATCATCCCTTCTTTCTGCCTGATCAAGTTTAAGAAGGGCCTTTTCCTGGTCTTCCTTCTTTAAGGTCAGATACCTCGGCTCTTCCACAAACCCTCTGAATGAGTGGCAGTTTTTCTGCAGCCATCCAACTGCGGTCCTCAGGTCTTTGACCATCTGTGGTTCCTTCATGAGAGAGGAGTACAAAAAAGGAATGAAATATTTAATTCATTTAAAATAAATTATTCTCACAAGAGAAGAGATGGTTTGCACCACATTTAGATGCTAGCTAATTTCCATCTGTTGTCCCTGGGGAGATTGGAAATGTCCTCAACAATACATTATGTTTTAATCAGGATGTGTGTAAATTAATGTTTTGAAATTATGCGCTTTCATGTGCCCGTTTGAGACGATAAAAACATACCTTGTCGCCGATTTCAGTCTCTTGTGCTTTAGGTGGCACCTGCACATCAACGGCAGCATGTTTCCTGTGACAAATTAATCTTTCAGGTTAATTTATAGACAGAGAAAAACTTGAGAGAGCGAGAGAGTTACCTTTCAATGGCAAAATTCTCCATCAGAATAAATGCATAAATGTAAAATAATATCTATTGCCACTGTATATTAAAAAATAACTCAAGATGTTCATACCTCCATGAACAACAGCCTTTTTAAAGTGGATTTTAATGTGATTATTCAATTTGTCCCGTCTTGTCGGTTTAAAAATACTGCTATCACAAAAAGGGCAGTGAAAATTTCTGCAGCAGGTTGTGCATTGCTCCAAAGGTGGTAGCGCTGAACCTCTCTGAATCGTTATGTGCTTCTATAGGTGAAATAAAATACAATTAATGCAATTCTCATGGTCAGAAAATTTAACAAATGCTGTAAATTACAACGCCAACAACAAATTAAATCACAAACCAAAAAAAAGGGCTACAATCCAACTGTAAAATAACAATATGTGATCAAGTGCCTTTGTCACAATTCTCACTTAGTCACATTTAATTATTATATAGCACTTTTACAATACAGGAAAATAATGCAACAAAGTTTGTCTCTGCAGATCTAAGTCAGTGGTGATTAATTTCTGTTGTACAAAAGTTATTAATTCAGTTAATTAATCTATATATCCATTCTGGAGAAAACAGTGATGTCATCGTCCAGCTCAGTTCAGTTCTCATATAATGGTGTCAATGACAGATCAATAGTATTGTTGAATATTAACTTACAAAATACTTAGAGCCGTTTTGTATAAGCGTATAACGTTAAGTATGTTGCATCCATCAAAGATATAACTTATTTTTACCTTCTTCTTTTCCGTGTTCTACCATGTGCTCTGCCATAATTAAACATGAACTCCGTACACTTCCGGCATCAGACTCTTAGGCTGGCGCTGTCGTCCTCACACTGCCATGACGTATGGTTCTGCGGTTCTGCAGTTGGTTACTATTGATTGTGGTAGTCTTTGAAATAATTTATTTTTTTGTTGATACAGAGAGGAACTGCACATTTTTCACAGTGCATTTCAGTTTTGAGGTCCTTGCACACAGCACATCGACGGTATACTACTTTATTAGTCTCTGGCCCTGTACTACTGAGGTAACTTAGTAAAATATATTATACAAATGAAATTATTTCAAGAATTTAGCCAAATGCAGGACTGTCACCATTCTCCATCAAAGTCACTCAAAGAACCAAAGGGTCATTTTTGACCCGGCATTTGTTTAACCCATACACCCAGAGGGTCATTTTTGGCCGATTGTTTTTTGAACTAGCTCAATTTATCCAAAAAGAATATAAAACGTACTTCTAGGCATTCTGCAAGCTAATACTAAATAGATTAACAAAAAATACACAATTTTATCAAACGCTGGTTTGCTGAGAAGACGATTTCGTTTGGATAGGTTTCCAGCTCAACAAAACAGCATGTGGTCAGCCATCTTGTTACTACCACTCTGGCACTTGTGAGTTCAATATTCATCCACTAGGGCCAGACGTGGCACTCTGGGCTTTTGAAGTTAAATTTGACAAATTGTTTTTTGTTTGTTCATTTTGGGTAGCAGCAATTAACAGCGGCCAAATTTGACCCTGTGGGTTCTCCAGGGTTGTCGTTAATCATGATGTTACTACAGTAATATGTGTTCATTTACTAATATAAATCAATATTTATAACACACAAGAAAAAATGTTTGCTGATGTTGCTGTTCTGTATATAAGTATGTACATCACTTCACACACATAAACACTCTTTCACACATCAGTGCGCATCTTTCATTCATTTATTGCAAGTTTCAAAGCAACAATACAAACAGACCAAATCTTAAAATCAAACTTTAGAGATTGTTTAGCAGATACGAGAGCGATTATAACATGATTTCCTCTTATGTGCCTCTTTACTAGAGAATGCAGCGATAAAGCAAGAAAGTGATGAAACATCATGATGATCAGGACAAAGAAGCATTTTTAAGGGGCAGAAGGTAGAACTTAATGAATGAGAGATCTTTCTTATTTCTGCAGATTTCTGATTTCACAGATTCATCCTGTCACACGATTAATCCCAGAACTGATGAAATACCAGATTGAAGATTGTGATTTCTTCTCATCGCACTTAGTAAAGAGCTTCAGTCCTTTTACCCAAGTCTTCTTCAGCTCATCCTGTAAGTTCTTCAGACTCTGTGTCGGAATCATTTTCTGGTTCACATTTTCATCTACATTCAGGGCCCAGTGTGCTTTGGAGAAGCAGGATTGTTTCTTACTGTCGTAGCAGCAGAACGCCGTCCACATCATCTTGGGAATATTCACTGTGTTATTTAATGTGTTGTTTCCAGGTACGGCACCCGTCAGCACATACGCCAACACGTTATTATTATTGTCGCGGCAGTTGGATTCCATCAACCCCCTTGTACATCCTTCCATACGAGCCCAGCTGCCATTATTAAAAGTCACTTTCTGTGGCACAGCGTTGGTGAGTGTGAATGTAGATTTGGCTGTGCGAAGATCCTTTGCGTGACAGACGGGAAATAAATGACCGCGGTTCACATTCAGTTTGTTATTCTTGTAGTCCGTGTCAGCTGCCTGATCGTCGGCTTTAAGCTATAAAGGAAATAAATGTATAAAAGAGAGTCATGTGTCAGTAAACACTGATAAGAGTAAAAATCGATGTTTTATTTAATCGTGACTTTATTGATCCCAATATTGATCCTCACATGGATATTTGACTGTGCACCCCTCCACAATGTGAGTAAATCACTCGCACATGTGACCAAATTCAACTTCAGCAGCGAGATCTTTTTTCACTGTGTGTTTGTAAGATTAATAAACGTGTCATTCACATTATTCTGCACTTTAAGTGTTTATTCAATATTATAGCTAATAATGCACAGATTCAATCATATTTATTGATGGAAAACATCAAAATAACAACAACACAAATCAAACTAATGCTGAATAAATAATGCTGGTTATTATGTATCCCACAATGCTCGGTTGAGTCTGATGGGTCGTGTTGTTGGGTTATTTTCACAGTGTTGGGGAGTTTTTAACTAAATTCTGCTGGATTAGTCTCTGAGTCTTTGTCTCTGACAGTATAACTGAGACAGGAACAACTTCTGGTGTCTCACAACATCCTTTTATTGTTTTAATTTAATTATTTGTGGTGTAACATCAACTTAATATCAAACTAGCTGCACGGCTAACTTATTTCCTATATCAGCAGACACAATGGACCTTATTTACAGTAGACATCTTTAATGACAACGAGCACCATACGACTCTATTTCTACCATACATATATAATGGCAGATGTAGTAAAAGGATTATGGGTAATATGTTAATCTGAACTCAGACATTGACTTCAGTCTCTTCAATCTATCTTTCCAAAACTCATGTTTTCTGTAGTTTCACCCACTGAAATTAAATAATATAATTATATAATAAAGTTCCTGACGTGGTCTTCTGCTGTTGTAGCTCGTCTGCCTCAAGATTCGACATGTTGTGCATTCAGAGATGATATTCTTGTACAGAGTGATTATCTGAATTACTGAAGACTTTATCAGTTCAGACCAGTCTGACCAATCTCTGTTGATCTCATTAACAATGTTTCATACGCAGAACTGCCCCTCACTGGACGTGTTTTGTGTTTCATACGCAGAACTGCCCCTCACTGGACGTGTTTTGTGTTTCATACGCAGAACTGCCCCTCACTGGACGTGTTTTGTGTTTCATACGCAGAACTGCCCCTCACTGGACGTGTTTTGTGTTTCATACGCAGAACTGCCCCTCACTGGACGTGTTTTGTGTTTCATACGCAGAACTGCCCCTCACTGGACGTGTTTTGTGTTTCATACGCAGAACTGCCCCTCGCTGGACGTGTTTTGTGTTTCATACGCAGAACTGCCCCTCACTGGACGTGTTTTGTGTTTCATACGCTGAACTGCCCCTCACTGGACGTGTTTTGTGTTTCATACGCAGAACTGCCCCTGACTGGACGTGTTTTGTGTGTCATACGCAGAACTGCCCCTCACTGGACGTGTTTTGTGTGTCATACGCAGAACTGCCCCTGACTGGACGTGTTTTGTGTGTCATACGCAGAACTGCCCCTGACTGGACGTGTTTTGTGTTTCATACGCAGAACTGCCCCTCACTGGACGTGTTTTGTGTTTCATACGCAGAACTGCCCCTCACTGGACGTGTTTTGCGTTTCATACGCAGAACTGCCCCTCACTGGACGTGTTTTGTGTTTATACGCAGAACTGCCCCTCACTGGACGTGTTTTGTGTTTCATAGTCAGAACTGCCCCTCACTGGACGTGTTTTGTGTTTCATACGCAGAACTGCCCCTCACTGGACGTGTTTTGTGTTTCATACGCAGAACTGCCCCTCACTGGACGTGTTTTGTGTTTCATAGTCAGAACTGCCCCTCACTGGACGTGTTTTGTGTTTCACACGCAGAACTGCCCCTCACTGGACGTGTTTTGTGTTTCACACGCTGAACTGCCCCTCACTGGACGTGTTTTGTGTTTCATACGCAGAACTGCCCCTCACTGGACGTGTTTTGTGTTTCATACGCAGAACTGCCCCTCACTGGACGTGTTTTGTGTTTCATACGCAGAACTGCCCCTCACTGGACGTGTTTTGTGTTTCATACGCAGAACTGCCCCTCACTGGACGTGTTTTGTGTTTCATACGCAGAACTGCCCCTCGCTGGACGTGTTTTGTGTTTCATACGCAGAACTGCCCCTCACTGGACGTGTTTTGTGTTTCATACGCTGAACTGCCCCTCACTGGACGTGTTTTGTGTTTCATACGCAGAACTGCCCCTGACTGGACGTGTTTTGTGTGTCATACGCAGAACTGCCCCTCACTGGACGTGTTTTGTGTGTCATACGCAGAACTGCCCCTGACTGGACGTGTTTTGTGTGTCATACGCAGAACTGCCCCTGACTGGACGTGTTTTGTGTTTCATACGCAGAACTGCCCCTCACTGGACGTGTTTTGTGTTTCATACGCAGAACTGCCCCTCACTGGACGTGTTTTGCGTTTCATACGCAGAACTGCCCCTCACTGGACGTGTTTTGTGTTTATACGCAGAACTGCCCCTCACTGGACGTGTTTTGTGTTTCATAGTCAGAACTGCCCCTCACTGGACGTGTTTTGTGTTTCATACGCAGAACTGCCCCTCACTGGACGTGTTTTGTGTTTCATACGCAGAACTGCCCCTCACTGGACGTGTTTTGTGTTTCATAGTCAGAACTGCCCCTCACTGGACGTGTTTTGTGTTTCACACGCAGAACTGCCCCTCACTGGACGTGTTTTGTGTTTCACACGCTGAACTGCCCCTCACTGGACGTGTTTTGTGTTTCATACGCAGAACTGCCCCTCACTGGACGTGTTTTGTGTTTCATACGCAGAACTGCCCCTCACTGGACGTGTTTTGTGTTTCATACGCAGAACTGCCCCTCACTGGACGTGTTTTGTGTTTCATACGCAGAACTGCCCCTCACTGGACGTGTTTTGTGTTTCATACGCAGAACTGCCCCCACTGGACGTGTTTTGTGTTTCACACGCAGAACTGCCCCTCACTGGACGTGTTTTGTGTTTCACACGCTGAACTGCCCCTCACTGGACGTGTTTTGTGTTTCACACGCTGAACTGCCCCTCACTGGACGTGTTTTGTGTTTCACACGCAGAACTGCCCCTCACTGGACGTGTTTTGTGTTTCATAGACAGAACTGCCCCTCACTGGATGTGTTTTGTGTTTCATACGCAGAACTGCCCCTCACTGGATGTGTTTTGTGTTTCACACGCTGAACTGCCCCTCACTGGACGTGTTTTGTGTTTCATAGACAGAACTGCCCCTCACTGGATGTGTTTTGTGTTTCATACGCAGAACTGCCCCTCACTGGATGTGTTTTGTGTTTCATACGCAGAACTGCCCCTCACTGGACGTGTTTTGTGTTTCACACGCTGAACTGCCCCTCACTGGACGTGTTATGTGTTTCATAGACAGAACTGCCCCTGACTGGACGTGTTTTGTGTTTCATACGCAGAACTGCCCCTCACTGGACGTGTTTTGTGTTTCATACGCAGAACTGCCCCTGACTGGACGTGTTTTGTGTTTCATACGCAGAACTGCCCCTCACTGGACGTGTTTTGTGTTTCATACGCAGAACTGCCCCTCACTGGACGTGTTTTGTGTTTCATACGCAGAACTGCCCCTCACTGGACGTGTTTTGTGTTTCACACGCTGAACTGCCCCTCACTGGACGTGTTATGTGTTTCATAGACAGAACTGCCCCTCACTGGATGTGTTTTGTGTTTCATAGTCAGAACTGCCCCTCACTGGATGTGTTTTGTGTTTCATAGACAGAACTGCACCTCACTGGATGTGTTTTGTGTTTCATACGCAGAACTGCCCCTCACTGGATGTGTTTTGTGTTTCATAGTCAGAACTGCCCCTCACTGGACGTGTTTTGTGTTTCATACGCAGAACTACCCCTCACTGGACGTGTTTTGTGTTTCATACGCAGAACTGCCCCTCACTGGACGTGTTTTGTGTTTCATACGCAGAACTGCCCCTCACTGGACGTGTTTTGTGTTTCACACGCTGAACTGCCCCTCACTGGACGTGTTATGTGTTTCATAGACAGAACTGCCCCTGACTGGACGTGTTTTGTGTTTCATACGCAGAACTGCCCCTCACTGGACGTGTTTTGTGTTTCATACGCAGAACTGCCCCTGACTGGACGTGTTTTGTGTTTCATACGCAGAACTGCCCCTCACTGGACGTGTTTTGTGTTTCATACGCAGAACTGCCCCTCACTGGACGTGTTTTGTGTTTCATACGCAGAACTGCCCCTCACTGGACGTGTTTTGTGTTTCACACGCTGAACTGCCCCTCACTGGACGTGTTATGTGTTTCATAGACAGAACTGCCCCTCACTGGATGTGTTTTGTGTTTCATAGTCAGAACTGCCCCTCACTGGATGTGTTTTGTGTTTCATAGTCAGAACTGCACCTCACTGGATGTGTTTTGTGTTTCATACGCAGAACTGCCCCTCACTGGACGTGTTTTGTGTTTCATAGTCAGAACTGCCCCTCACTGGATGTGTTTTGTGTTTCATAGACAGAACTGCACCTCACTGGATGTGTTTTGTGTTTCATACGCAGAACTGCCCCTCACTGGATGTGTTTCGTGTTTCATACGCAGAACTGCCCCTCACTGGATGTGTTTTGTGTTTCATACGCAGAACTGCCCCTCACTGGATGTGTTTTGTGTTTCATACGCAGAACTACCCCTCACTGGATGTGTTTTGTGTTTCATACGCAGAACTGCCCCTCACTGGATGTGTTTTGTGTTTCATAGACAGAACTGCCCCTCACTGGACGTGTTTTGTGTTTCATAGACAGAACTGCCCCTCACTGGACGTGTTTTGTGTTTCATAGACAGAACTGCCCCTCACTGGACGTGTTTTGTGTTTCATAGACAGAACTGCCCCTCACTGGATGTGTTTTGTGTTTCATACGCAGAACTGCCCCTCACTGGACGTGTTTTGTGTTTCACACGCTGAACTGCCCCTCACTGGACGTGTTATGTGTTTCATAGACAGAACTGCCCCTGACTGGACGTGTTTTGTGTTTCATACGCAGAACTGCCCCTCACTGGACGTGTTTTGTGTTTCATACGCAGAACTGCCCCTGACTGGACGTGTTTTGTGTTTCATACGCAGAACTGCCCCTCACTGGACGTGTTTTGTGTTTCATACGCAGAACTGCCCCTCACTGGACGTGTTTTGTGTTTCATACGCAGAACTGCCCCTCACTGGACGTGTTTTGTGTTTCACACGCTGAACTGCCCCTCACTGGACGTGTTATGTGTTTCATAGACAGAACTGCCCCTCACTGGATGTGTTTTGTGTTTCACACGCTGAACTGCCCCTCACTGGACGTGTTATGTGTTTCACACGCAGAACTGCCCCTCACTGGACGTGTTTTGTGTTTCACACGCTGAACTGCCCCTCACTGGACGTGTTATGTGTTTCATAGACAGAACTGCCCCTCACTGGATGTGTTTTGTGTTTCATACGCAGAACTGCCCCTCACTGGATGTGTTTTGTGTTTCATAGTCAGAACTGCCCCTCACTGGATGTGTTTTGTGTTTCATAGACAGAACTGCACCTCACTGGATGTGTTTTGTGTTTCATAGTCAGAACTGCCCCTCACTGGATGTGTTTTGTGTTTCATAGACAGAACTGCACCTCACTGGATGTGTTTTGTGTTTCATACGCAGAACTGCCCCTCACTGGATGTGTTTTGTGTTTCATACGCAGAACTGCCCCTCACTGGATGTGTTTTGTGTTTCATAGTCAGAACTGCCCCTCACTGGATGTGTTTTGTGTTTCATAGTCAGAACTGCCCCTCACTGGATGTGTTTTGTGTTTCATAGACAGAACTGCACCTCACTGGACGTGTTTTGTGTTTCATACGCAGAACTGCCCCTCACTGGATGTGTTTTGTGTTTCATACGCAGAACTACCCCTCACTGGATGTGTTTTGTGTTTCATACGCAGAACTGCCCCTCACTGGATGTGTTTTGTGTTTCATAGACAGAACTGCCCCTCACTGGACGTGTTTTGTGTTTCATAGACAGAACTGCCCCTCACTGGACGTGTTTTGTGTTTCATAGACAGAACTGCCCCTCACTGGACGTGTTTTGTGTTTCATAGACAGAACTGCCCCTCACTGGATGTGTTTTGTGTTTCATACGCAGAACTGCCCCTCACTGGATGTGTTTTGTGTTTCATAGACAGAACTGCCCCTCACTGGACGTGTTTTGTGTTTCATACGCAGAACTGCCCCTCACTGGACGTGTTTTGTGTTTCATAGTCAGAACTGCCCCTCACTGGATGTGTTTTGTGTTTCATAGACAGAACTGCACCTCACTGGATGTGTTTTGTGTTTCGTACGCAGAACTGCCCCTCACTGGATGTGTTTTGTGTTTCATACGCAGAACTGCCCCTCACTGGACGTGTTTTGTGTTTCATACGCAGAACTGCCCCTCACTGGACGTGTTTTGTGTTTCATAGTCAGAACTGCCCCTCACTGGACGTGTTTTGTGTTTCATACGCAGAACTGCCCCTCACTGGATGTGTTTTGTGTTTCATACGCAGAACTGCCCCTCACTGGACGTGTTTTGTGTTTCATACGCAGAACTGCCCCTCACTGGACGTGTTTTGTGTTTCATAAGCAGAACTGCCCCTCACTGGACGTGTTTTGTGTTTCATAAGCAGAACTGCCCCTCACTGGACGTGTTTTGTGTTTCATAAGCAGAACTGCCCCTCACTGGACATGTTTAGTTTAGTTTAGTTTATTTAAGAGTTTGACAAGGCAGGATATTGAAGGACAAAACCCTGAAATGTATCAAACAGAACACATACTCAAAACAACCATATGTACCTAATTTAAAAAATAAATAAATAAATAAATAAATAAAAAACAACAGGAGGTCTAAAACAGATGCATAGAAAAACCTGAAATACATCAGGATTTCATACAAAGAAAACCTGTAAGTTATTTATAAAACAGTTTAAGTGCATGTGGAATAAAAGAAAGTTCATGTCTTTTTGATTTACTCCTGGGCACAACAAATTCCCTGTGCTGCCGTAGTAGGTATATAGGTGTTGATGCCACAGACAGGAAACAATGCAGTGGTGATGAACTGTCCTTGAGTAGTTTTGTAAAGGTACGTATAGTGGCCTCGTCGCGCCTCTCACTCAGTGATGGGAGAGAAGAAGTTGGAACACCTATTATCCGACAGCAACGTTTTTGGACCCTTTCTAACTCATCAGAGAGACCTTTAGGTAGTCCACCCCATACTGGACTAGCATACTCAAGAACTGGCCGTATAAATGTCAAATATATTTTTATTAAAACATCACATGGTAGACCCGCATTTTTTGCAACACAGAGATAGTGGATTCTAGGACGCACCTTCGAAATCATGTACTTAATGTGTGCGCCCCACGACAGGTCAGAAGAAATTTGAACTCCAAGCAGTTTAAAGGTGGAAACTCTGCTAATTACCTGTCCTGATATTACAGGAGAGGAAGGGCAGGGAATGTTTTTATCTTTCCTGGCGCTAATGACCATGTCCACTGTCTTACCTCCATTCATTGCCAATGAAAATTCATGTCCCCATTCCGCCACTGAATCCAAAGCCTTCTGTATTAACCCTGGTAAAGATCCCATTAAAAGTTCAGTGATTGTTAAATCATCGGCATATTTCACCGGAATTACTGAAGGAGGCAGGCGGGAATCCAAGCTGTTTATGGAGATGACAAAAAGCAGAGGGGATAGAAGTCCCCCCTGGGGAACACCAGCTGAAATTGGGTAGGAATTAGACACACAGGAGCCCCACTTCACTTTTTGCTCTCTGTTACTCAGATAGCTCCTTACACTGAGCCAAAGTGGACGTCTGACATTCATGTCAGCTAATGCATAAAGCAGTTGACAATGATCGACTGTGTCAAAAGCTCGAGTAAAATCCACAAAAACAGCATGAATGTCCAATTTAGGATTGCTGTTGAGCGCTTCATGCCAGTGTTGCAGAATTTGAATCAGTGCAGTGTCAGTGGATCTGTTCGCCATGAAGCCATATTGTGATGGTTGAATTTAGCAACTGTGTCCTCCAGAATGGCATCTCTGAGGATTCCTTCATAAACTTTTCCAACACAGCTAAGTAGTGAAATCTGCCGATAATCTGCTGGAAAACTGGGCTTTGTTTTTTTGGGAACAGCCTTGACCATAGCCTCCTTCCATTGTTTTGGAAAAATATTCTTTTGCATGCATGTGTTAAAGATATCACATAGTACCGGTGCCAGCTCCTCATGAAAGGTCTTTAACATCCAAAGAGGGATGCCGTCAGGACCAGCAGCCTTTGTTGCCTTCACTTTGCAAAGTCTAACCTTAACTTGTCCAATACTCAACAGAGGTATACTACAATTGGATAACTTGCAGGTAACCTCTTCCTCAGATGGTGAAATGTGACTTGAATAATCCCACACAGAAGCAAAGTGCTTTGCCAAGTTGTCACACTCATATTGCATGATGTTATGATCCTGAGACACCATATCACTCTTATCTCCTTCCATCCCCATTAATGCCTTCACAGACTTAAACCATTGTTTAGGCTTAGTGCTTTGCAGTTCCTCGACCTCATGTATATAGTATTGTTTCTTTGCATTCTTGATTTTTTGGGCTATAATTATTTTTAGTTTACTGTAAGTTGTTTTGTTCCCAGAACAGAAAGCCAGCTGTCTGTCTTTTATCAGATCCTTAATTTGTATGGTCATCCATGGTTTATCATTATTTGTGATAGAAACTTTCTTAAATGGAATTGTTTTATCCAAGATAGATCTAATCGTGGAAGTGAAGGCACTAACCTTAGCCTCAGGGTCCGTAACCTCAAGAATGTGAGAAAAGTCAGTAGTATTCATGAGAAGGCCCAGTTGCCTATTTGTTTCAGGGGTACGCTTTCTACAAAAAATGTGCTTGATAGGCTTGGTAGGCCAATTTCCAGCATTTAGCAGGATAGTCTCATGGTCAGAGGAGCCAATAGGAGGCAAATGCTCTGGTGACTCATACATGGAGGAAATGTTTGTAAGGATTGAGTCTAATTGACTGGTCTTTCTTGTTGCTCCAGCCACTATCTGTTTCAGACCATGTCTGCTGCAAATAGTTTCAGACTTGTATTTATTGGTATCACCGAGTATGACAATTGCAGCCTGCTGGTAGTTGCATTCGATATTTCTAAGGCAACGATCCAAGTACTGGGTGATTATTAAGTCAGATTGGGCCGTTGCTGAAGAATGCGGGGGAAGGTACAGCACAGCAGCGATAATACAACTTAACCCTCGAGGAAGATGACTGGGACGTAGCCAGACCCACAATGCCTCAAGTTTGTCTTCTTCTAGGTGAGTCAGTCGAATCTGAGTGATGTTTTCATCAACATACAAAGCAACTCCTCCACCCCCACTGCCCTCACGATCCCATCGATGCATTGTATAGCCAGGTAAAGTTACAGTTGAGTCTGGGATATCAGCATTTAGCCAGGTCTCTGTTACAGCAATGTTTTGTGTTTCACACGCAGAACTGCCCCTCACTGGACGTGTTTTGCGTTTCATACGCAGAACTGCCCCTCACTGGACGTGTTTTGCGTTTCATACGCAGAACTGCCCCACACTGGACGTGTTTTGCGTTTCATACGCAGAACTGCCCCTCACTGGACGTGTTTTGCGTTTCATACGCAGAACTGCCCCTCACTGGACGTGTTTTGTGTTTCATACGCAGAACTGGCCCTCGCTGGACGTGTTTTGTGTTTCATACGCAGAACTGGCCCTCACTGGACGTGTTTTGTGTTTCATACGCAGAACTGCCCCTCACTGGACGTGTTTTGTGTTTCATACGCAGAACTGCCCCTCACTGGACGTGTTTTGTGTTTCATACGCAGAACTGGCCCTCGCTGGACGTGTTTTGTGTTTCATACGCAGAACTGGCCCTCACTGGACGTGTTTTGTGTTTCATACGCAGAACTGCCCCTCACTGGACGTGTTTTGTGTTTCATACGCAGAACTGGCCCTCACTGGACGTGTTTTGTGTTTCATACGCAGAACTGCCCCTCGCTGGACGTGTTTTGTGTTTCATACGCAGAACTGGCCCTCACTGGACGTGTTTTGTGTTTCATACGCAGAACTGGCCCTCACTGGACGTGTTTTGTGTTTCATACGCAGAACTGGCCCTCACTGGACGTGTTTTGTGTTTCATACGCAGAACTGGCCCTCGCTGGACGTGTTTTGTGTTTCATACGCAGAACTGCCCCTCACTGGACGTGTTTTGTGTTTCATACGCAGAACTGCCCCTCACTGGACGTGTTTTGTGTTTCACACGCTGAACTGCCCCTCGCTGGACGTGTTTTGTGTTTCATACGCAGAACTGCCCCTCACTGGACGTGTTTTGTGTTTCATACGCAGAACTGGCCCTCGCTGGACGTGTTTTGTGTTTCATACGCAGAACTGCCCCTCACTGGACGTGTTTTGTGTGTCATACGCAGAACTGCCCCTCACTGGACGTGTTTTGTGTTTCACACGCTGAACTGCCCCTCGCTGGACGTGTTTTGTGTTTCACACGCAGAACTGGCCCTCGCTGGACGTGTTTTGTGTTTCACACGCAGAACTGGCCCTCGCTGGACGTGTTTTGTGTTTCATACGCAGAACTGGCCCTCACTGGACGTGTTTTGTGTTTCATACGCAGAACTGGCCCTCACTGGACGTGTTTTGTGTTTCATACGCAGAACTGGCCCTCACTGGACGTGTTTTGTGTTTCATACGCAGAACTGGCCCTCGCTGGACGTGTTTTGTGTTTCATACGCAGAACTGGCCCTCGCTGGACGTGTTTTGTGTTTCATACGCAGAACTGGCCCTCACTGGACGTGTTTTGTGTTTCATACGCAGAACTGGCCCTCACTGGACGTGTTTTGTGTTTCATACGCAGAACTGCCCCTCACTGGACGTGTTTTGTGTTTCATACGCAGAACTGGCCCTCACTGGACGTGTTTTGTGTTTCATACGCAGAACTGGCCCTCGCTGGACGTGTTTTGTGTTTCATACGCAGAACTGCCCCTCACTGGACGTGTTTTGTGTTTCATACGCAGAACTGCCCCTCGCTGGACGTGTTATGTGTTTCATACGCAGAACTGGCCCTCGCTGGACGTGTTTTGTGTTTCATACGCAGAACTGGCCCTCGCTGGACGTGTTTTGTGTTTCATACGCAGAACTGCCCCTCACTGGACGTGTTTTGTGTTTCATACGCAGAACTGCCCGTCACTGGACGTGTTTTGTGTTTCATACGCAGAACTGCCCCTCGCTGGACGTGTTTTGTGTTTCATACGCAGAACTGCCCCTCGCTGGACGTGTTTTGTGTTTCATACGCAGAACTGCCCGTCACTGGACGCGTTTTGTGTTTCATACGCAGAACTGCCCCTCACTGGACGTGTTTTGTGTTTCATACGCAGAACTGCCCCTCACTGGACGTGTTTTGTGTTTCATACGCAGAACTACCCCTCACTGGACGTGTTTTGTGTTTCATACGCAGAACTACCTCTCACTGGACGTGTTTTGTGTTTCATACGCAGAACTACCCCTCACTGGACGTGTTTTGTGTTTCATACGCAGAACTACCCCTCACTGGACGTGTTTTGTGTTTCATACGCAGAACTACCCCTCACTGGACGTGTTTTGTGTTTCATACGCAGAACTACCCCTCACTGGACGTGTTTTGTGTTTCATACGCAGAACTGCCCCTCACTGGACGTGTTTTGTGTTTCATACGCAGAACTACCCCTCACTGGACGTGTTTTGTGTTTCATACGCAGAACTACCCCTCACTGGACGTGTTTTGTGTTTCATACGCAGAACTGCCCCTCACTGGACGTGTTTTGTGTTTCATACGCAGAACTACCCCTCACTGGACGTGTTTTGTGTTTCATACGCAGAACTGCCCCTCACTGGACGTGTTTTGTGTTTCATACGCAGAACTACCCCTCACTGGACGTGTTTTGTGTTTCATACGCTGAACTGCCCCTCACTGGACGTGTTTTGTGTTTCATACGCAGAACTGCCCGTCACTGGACGCGTTTTGTGTTTCATACGCAGAACTGCCCCTCGCTGGACGTGTTATGTGTTTCATACGCAGAACTGGCCCTCGCTGGACGTGTTTTGTGTTTCATACGCAGAACTGCCCGTCACTGGACGCGTTTTGTGTTTCATACGCAGAACTGCCCCTCACAAGGACGTGTTTTGTGTGTCATACGCAGAACTGCCCCTCACAAGGACGTGTTTTGTGTGTCATACGCAGAACTGGCCCTCACTGGACGTGTTTTGTGTTTCATACGCAGAACTGCCCGTCACTGGACGCGTTTTGTGTTTCATACGCAGAACTGCCCCTCACAAGGACGTGTTTTGTGTGTCATACGCAGAACTGCCCCTCACAAGGACGTGTTTTGTGTGTCATACGCAGAACTGGCCCTCGCTGGACGTGTTTTGTGTTTCATACGCAGAACTGCCCGTCACTGGACGCGTTTTGTGTTTCATACGCAGAACTGCCCCTCACAAGGACGTGTTTTGTGTGTCATACGCAGAACTGCCCCTCACAAGGACGTGTTTTGTGTGTCATACGCAGAACTGCCCCTCACTGGACGTGTTTTGTGTTTCATACGCAGAACTGCCCCTCACTGGACGTGTTTTGTGTTTCATAGTCAGAACTGCCCCTCACTGGACGTGTTTTGTGTTTCACACGCAGAACTGCCCCTCACTGGACGTGTTTTGTGTTTCATACGCAGAACTGCCCCTCGCTGGACGTGTTTTGTGTTTCATACGCAGAACTGCCCCTGACTGGACGTGTTTTGTGTTTCATAGTCAGAACTGCCCCTCACTGGACGTGTTTTGTGTTTCATAGTCAGAACTGCCCCTCACTGGACGTGTTTTGTGTTTCATAGTCAGAACTGCCCCTCGCTGGACGTGTTTTGTGTTTCATACGCAGAACTACCCCTCACTGGACGTGTTTTGTGTTTCATACGCAGAACTGCCCCTCACTGGACGTGTTTTGTGTTTCATACGCAGAACTGCCCCTGACTGGACGTGTTTTGTGTTTCATACGCAGAACTGCCCCTGACTGGACGTGTTTTGTGTTTCATACGCAGAACTGCCCCTGACTGGACGTGTTTTGTGTTTCATACGCAGAACTGCCCCTGACTGGACGTGTTTTGTGTTTCATACGCAGAACTGCCCCTCACTGGACGTGTTTTGTGTTTCATACGCAGAACTGCCCCTCACAAGGACGTGTTTTGTGTGTCATACGCAGAACTGCCCCTCACAAGGACGTGTTTTGTGTGTCATACGCAGAACTGCCCCTCACTGGACGTGTTTTGTGTTTCATACGCAGAACTGCCCCTCACTGGACGTGTTTTGTGTTTCATACGCAGAACTGCCCCTGACTGGACGTGTTTTGTGTTTCATACGCAGAACTGCCCCTGACTGGACGTGTTTTGTGTTTCATACGCAGAACTGCCCCTGACTGGACGTGTTTTGTGTTTCATACGCAGAACTGCCCCTGACTGGACGTGTTTTGTGTTTCATACGCAGAACTGCCCCTCACTGGACGTGTTTTGTGTTTCATACGCAGAACTGCCCCTCACAAGGACGTGTTTTGTGTGTCATACGCAGAACTGCCCCTCACAAGGACGTGTTTTGTGTGTCATACGCAGAACTGCCCCTCACTGGACGTGTTTTGTGTTTCATACGCAGAACTGCCCCTCACTGGACGTGTTTTGTGTTTCACACGCTGAACTGCCCCTCGCTGGACGTGTTTTGTGTTTCATACGCAGAACTGCCCCTCACTGGACGTGTTTTGTGTTTCATACGCAGAACTGCCCCTCACTGGACGTGTTTTGTGTTTCACACGCTGAACTGCCCCTCGCTGGACGTGTTTTGTGTTTCATACGCAGAACTGCCCCTCGCTGGACGTGTTTTGTGTTTCATACGCAGAACTGCCCCTCACTGGACGTGTTTTGTGTTTCATACGCAGAACTGCCCCTCACTGGACGTGTTTAGTGTTTCATACGCAGAACTACCCCTCACTGGACGTGTTTTGTGTTTCATACGCAGAACTGCCCCTCACTGGACATGTTTAGTGTTTCATACGCAGAACTGCCCCTCACTGGACGTGTTTTGTGTTTCATACGCAGAACTACCCCTCACTGGACGTGTTTTGTGTGTCATACGCAGAACTGCCCCTCACTGGACATGTTTTGTGTTTCATACGCAGAACTGCTGAATCATGTTTCATTATGAGTAAATTCTAGAAATACACTAACAATCATGCCACTGTCCAACAATCATGCCACACTCCAAATCACTGAGATCACATTTTTCCCCATTCTGATGGTTGATGTGAACATGAACTGAAGCTCCTGACCTGTATCTGCATGATTTTATCCACTGCTG
Source organism: Moxostoma hubbsi (assembly GCA_032164185.1). NCBI lineage: Eukaryota > Metazoa > Chordata > Actinopteri > Cypriniformes > Catostomidae > Moxostoma > Moxostoma hubbsi. The sequence continues at coordinate 39,919,548 of JAVLUX010000026.1, read as the reverse complement.
GCACATGATTGGCTGATTAGATGATCGCATGAATAAGTAGGTGTACAGGTGTTGCTAAATGTGCTCAGTGAGTGTATGTTTACTCCGAGAGAGAGCGACACAATCTGAATTTTCACCTGTCAATCAAGTGAACTGAATGGGGAAATCTGTCTCAATACCAGCCCTAAAAGAAATGCAATCGGAATATGTGCAATTATCAAGATCACTTTATCTAGATAAATTATCCAAATGTTTCTGTTAAAAACTTCTGACAAAAAGATTCAAAACTATCATTGAAGTGTTACCTGAGGCTCATTCCTCCAGGTTTGCTGTAGGTTTTTGCGGGTGAAGTCTCCTTTTCCACTGTATCTGTAGGCTGAGAACACTGGGATTCTGGATCTTGTGTCATAAAGCGTTGCGAAGGTGTGGTCTGTAGCAGCACCCTGACAAATGAACTTGTAGCGATTTTGATCTGCTGACTTTGAATCTACCAGAACACCAGGAATCTGTGGAGGTTGACTGTCTAAGAAGAAATCGCCACATTTACTGAAATTATCTACGACATCAGAGACGGCGCATTGAAAGATCAACATCAGGACCGCAGAGAGGATGATCACAACCATCGTCCCAAATGTGCTGCTGAAACTTCACTGTGAAATATTTCCACCAGACAGGTGCCATTATTTGGTTACTTGTCTTATCAGCATCATGACCAGCTCATTATCTACTTCAGTTATTTAAATGTAAAGTAACTGTAGAACAATCTTTATAATTAATCTTTATAACTTCTATAATATCGATCCTCACACAAAATATCGATTCTATAAAATGTATTTAATTTTTAACAAGGGGTATTATTATTATTTGATTACCACGAACTATAATCATAAGCATCTTAAATGGTATTAAATGGATTAGGTTATATTAGCAAATACTTGTGCAGGTCGGGAACTGTTTCTTCTTCCGCTCATCTTAACTTCATAAATGCTGATAAACACGAGCAGACACGCGCTTGTGACGTCACAAGACTCGTTCAAACAAGAGGGACACGTGTAGAGACAGTAATGATAGAAAATAAGAGAAACGGCTTCTGGTGTGTAAAGGCATATACACATTATGTCCTCCTATCAGTTTAGGATTTTGCGTATCCCCACATGAAATAACTGATGACACGTGTGGCCTGAACAACGAGCATTTGACCCGGAACATTTTCAATCTAATTACTCCGTTGAGTAAACTGTGTTTTAATTATTATTATTTTAATAATGAACAGAGATTCCCTGTAAACGCGCTCGGAGACGCACTGGCGAGACAGACAGTTCGACTGAGCTGATCCACCAATCAGAACGTTCATTTCAGACGCGATTGGATATTAACCAATCATATGTTCCGTTTCAGAAAGGGGCGGGACATCTCCAGCGTCTGATGCACGAGCATCTCTGGAGAAACATTCATTTGCACGTCATATTTATTTCCCTGCTAAACCTAAATATATGTATATACATTTAAATGTAACTTATGCAATTAAACTTTGTGAAAATACTTCATGTTATTGCACCCCTGATAGTTTTTATGCTCTTTTTTTTCTTCTTCTTTATTTGCCATTTACTGCTGTCTGTGGTGCCTTTTTCTCCTGATATCAAATAATTTATATTTCTAAGCAGGGAAATAATTTCATTTACACAGAAAAGCACATAATATTATATATTTTTTAAAAACCTACATTGTTATGTAGGCTATCGTGAACATTACTACACTCATATTAATGCTTAACATTTTATTGCTTGTTATGATTTAGTTTATTAGTTAGAATAATAATAAAATATTAACAATTTTCAGTGCAGCCAAATAAAAGGACACAATAATTTAAATCAATATTTAACATGAAGTTAGCATCACATTGTTCTTAGCAGTAAAGCATCAATAAGACACTTCAATTCATACACATTTTACATGAACTGTATAGAAATGTTAATTAATTTCAGTAATTTTAGAGATCAGGTGCATTTTTGTTTTCATTAATTCACATTATGCCCACCTCCTCAGACACTACTACACCACTGCTTCTGGATCAACTCACGCTAAAATGCCGAACATATCTAAAGCTGACATTTATTATTTCTTATAACTGGCGCAGTCGCTTTTAGTCACTCATTACAGGAACAATCAACCCCGGAACAAGCTGGAGTTAAGTGCCTTACTCAAGGACACAATGGTGGTAACTGTGGGGATCAAACCGGCAACCTCCTGATTACCAGTTATGTGCTTTAGCCCACTATATAAAGCTACATATTTCACTATAAATATTTCCACCAGACAGGTGCCATTATTTGGTTGCTTGTCTTATCAGCATCATGACCAGCTCATTATCTACTTCAGTTATTTAAATATAAAGTTACTGTAGAACAATCTTTATAATTAATCTTTATAACTTCTATAAAAGCAGCATCAGCTTCATTCACTGCAGCCGTTATTAATTTAAACAGATAGAGAGAGAGAGAGAGAAAGGGAGTGCGAGGGACATTGATAGTATATGCAACAGAAGAAAGAATAGACCAATCATAATTCAGTATGCAAATATGACAATAACAGTGTCAATGAGATATTATAAAACTTCATCTTACATTTCTTTAACCCTTAAATGCATGAGAATGTCACCAAACATTCTTCCATATTCATGTCTTTAAAGACTCTGCATATATATATATATATATATATATATATATATCACAAATGTGTGTAAGCGTCTCCACTTCGTCTCCTTCATGTTGTGTTCGATATAAAACTGTTTCTGGACTGCAGACAGCACACATACATCACAGCTACTGTTTAATCTTCACTCTGAGTGCTGCCAATGACTCACAAAAACCCACATTTATACAAAGAATCCCAAACATTCACTTCAAATCCACATTCCTTGTGTAATATAATGATATCTGAAGTGTTTAACCCTTGTGTGTCAATTTCATAAATGACCGAGAAACCCTTCAAGGACAAAGATGTCAACAAACTGCCATAATAATATTATATATTAATAATATTTTACACTTTCACTGACATCACCATCATCAGTGCTGATCATAACTGCCAAATATTCATTCATTTTCAGGATTTTAACCCTTTAGTGATAAAACATGCTAAAAACGTGTTAGCATCATGACAATACATAAAAGCATCGCAGAGCGAAGTGTTAAAACATGCTAAAAAGGTGCCATTATCATGCTAACACATGCTAGCATTGCCTAGCGAAGTGCTAAAACATTCTATAAACGTGCTAGCATCATGCTAACACAAACATAACACCTACATGCTACCAACATGAAAAACACATGCTAGCAACATTCTATGACCATTATTTTAATGCTTAGCAACAAGTTAGAAAATGCTATTTGACAAGTTTTGCCACGGCAAGCACCGCTCACATTTTCTTCAGGAAAAGCAGACTTCTAATATCATATAGATCAGAAATAAAAGGGATAATGAGGAAAAGGGGAGACATTTAAATTCAGTACAACCGTCGGTCGGTTGGGGAAGGATATCAGGGAGAAGAAGGAAAGAAGAATGTATTATATCAGGACTCAGATTGGGGCGTACAGGGTTAAATAATGCATGTGTAAACATCCAACAGGGTTGTGCAGCTGGTGTGGGGTTGAGGCAGTAAAACATGTAATAATACAGTGCAGAGAATATGCAAGAAAGAAACAAATTAGTAGGAGAAAGAAGAAGAACGGAGAGCAACAAATAACATTAAAGAACATTTTGAATCTAACAATAGGAAGTCATAAACTATTACAGTCTCTTAAAAGTTCATATCTGATTGAAAGACTATAGCCTCTCTCTCTCTCTCTCTCTCTCTCTCTCTCTCGCTCTCTGGGATATGAGGGGCTCGGAGATGAACACGCAGCGTCATTGGAAGCGTTTAGTCCTGATAATACTGGAAGAATATAGCAGGAAAGTCTCTGATCCATTACACACACTAGCACAATGCGCTATCTAAGAATGCGAACCGCCAATAAAATAAAGAAGAAGAAGAAGAAGAAGAAGAAGAAGAAGAAGAACATTTATTTTGGCATTGAGCTCATGTAAGGACATTTTGGAAAGATTTGACTAGATTTATAATTGATACATTTTTCGTTCACATAATAAGCAAGTTTCCATATGTGAGTCCTTTTTAATAATGTTTATATATATATATATATATATATATATATATATATATATATATATATATATATATATATATATATATATATGAACTATTGCAGTTCTGACTGTACACTAACTTTGTTTGTTTGAAGTTTAATTAATACAAATAAATAATAAATAAATGAAGTTGGAAAAAAAGAATAGTGGCGTGTGTTGTAGCTTCTCCAGTCCAGCGTGTGTCAGTATTGAGCTGCGAGTTCTGCTGCACCGGAAGTGACTGTTCTCTGTGTTCTCCGAGTTTACTCATTCTACATTATTTTCATTTATACGCATGATATTGAAGCTGAATTATTCACTTTAATATCTCAGAACTTAATAACGGAGCATTTTTGTGGACATCTTTATCGTCCGTCGTTGTGAAAAGTCGTCATTTCAGCGTGATAGTTAAATATACATATATAAACTAAGATTACATAGAGTTGAATTGAATTATTGAGAGTAAAAATGAGTTTGGCGAACTTTAGAGAGCAGCGCAGCACTGCGGGGAACCGCATGTCTAAACTACTGGATGCCGAAGAAGATGATGACTTCTACAAAACAACATATGGAGGATTCAATGATGTGAGCAACTCTATAAACTACATTTCTATACATAACTCACTACACATCTCATTAGAGTTCTACAAAACAACATATGGAGGATTCCGTGATGTAAGAAACTCTATAAACTACATTTCTATACATAACTCGTTACACATCTCATTAGAGTTGTATATGACTACATATGGAGGATTCAGTGATCATTATAACACGAGTTTGACAACATTCATAGTTGACTTGTCTCTACAGGAGTCTGGTGATGACGAGTACAGAGACGAGCACTCAGACACTGAAGACGAGGTGGACAGTGATTTTGACATCGATGAAGGAGACGAACCCGACAGCGACCAGGAAGACGACGCTCCACGAAGAAAGATCCGCGTCGTCACTAAAGCGTACAAGGTCAGTGTATATAATGAACATATGTAGTGATGATAAACTGATGAACAAGTCCGGTGTGAGTGAGTTTCGGGCCAGTTGATGGCGCTGTTATTCTTGTTTTTATCACTTGCAAACTTGAACATTTGGATTTCATTTATATTTGTCCCAGTTATATTTGTCCTAACATCAGTCCTGATCATAACCACCAAATATTCATTCATTTTCAGAATTTTAACCGTTTAAATGCCCGTTTGTTTACAGAATGCTACTGTTGTTTTACACATACACACACACACACACACACATACGCATACACACTCTCACATACAAACACACACACACATAAACACACACACACACAATAAATGTGACAATAAAGTGATTTGATTTGATTTGATTGATTTTGACACACTTGTATCTGTATCATGTATTCAGTTGTCCTGCAGGTCTCTATAATACAGGAAACAGAGAATAGGGGAAAAGATTGTATTTGCTCCATAGGCATGAGAAAAATGTCGCCATCTGGTGACAAGATGGCACCAGATTGAAGACAGGGCACCGGAATGAAAGTATAATATCATATAATTCATGATTTTATACTTTAATGGCACTGGGATCAAATATTGCAAAATGTTGTTTTAATGGGTTTCAATGGGGACATTTTTGTCCTGAAGGTCCCGAGTGAAACTATTGTGTGTACACAGTGTGTTATAGATGTGTTATAGATGTGTTATAGGAACTGAGGTTGAAATATAAAAATTCCCCCAAAAATACACACCTTTGGCAAAATTTATGCCGTTATTATTAACACAAAAATTAATGAAAAAACAAACATGAACAAGACAAAAATGTCCCGAAGGTCACACAAGGGTTCAATTGTTTTCTTGTCATAATTGTTTGTTTCAAAATCTGCTCCAACTCATAATACATAATAATAATAAATGAAATTAAAATGAAATATAAAATACAGATAATAAATAAATGCAAAATAAAATACATTTCTATATAAATAATCTTAAAGTTTTTGAAATTCACACATAGGCACATTTTTATAGTTATTTCCTTCCATTTTATATTTGTTTATAATTCTTTCCTTCAATATCAGCTCCAACTTGCACTAAAATATATCAATAATATAAAAATAATAATAATACAATACATTATTTTATTTTTTTTGTTAACAATATTTTTTTTTAATACAATCGATACAAAAATAACAGTATCATCACAAAGCCACTAAAATATTGTCCCCTCACCCTGTGTGTGTGTGTGTGTGTGTGTGTGTGTGTGTGTGTGTTTCAGGAGCCTCTGAAGGTCTCTAAGCCCAAAGTCAAGCGAGTGTCTGAAGAACTGAAAACTGAACGACCCAAAACTGAGAGACGTGTCATTCAAGAGCTGCAGGAGTTTGTAGAGAGTGAGACACACTCACAAGTGTTGCTTTAATAATCAATTTGAGTAATCAAAATCTTCCATCACAGTATGAATGATTCTCTCTCTCTCTGTTTCAGTCCGTAAGTCAGTTCGTAGGTCCACGAGTGAACACACGCGTAAGACGAACGAGCGTCTGCAGCGGAAGCTGGAGGCGCCGCGGAAGAGGAAAGGTGCTCTAAACAAACATGTGCTGACGCAAGACGAGCTGCTCGCTGAAGCCAAACTCACCGCAGAGATTAACATACAATCACTGGGTACGAGAACTCACTGAGACGTGTCTGAGATGATAATGAGACAGAGTTCAGATTATAACGATCTGTATATGTGTGTTTCAGAGAACCACGAGCGTTTAGAAGCTGATAAGAAGAAGCACGTACATAAGAAGAGAAGGTTTGAAGGTCCAATGATTCGGTATCACTCAGTTTTGATGCCTCTACTGCCAGATTCACACATGAAAGAAGAGAACGTGGATGTGGAGGGGTAAATAAACACAATACACTCATATCCCCAAATGTATTTATGCTTAAAACGTTAAAGTCTCCGTATACATTAGTCAGGCATACGAGGTATCATTTGAAAGCTTAGAATCTCAACTTTTTATAGAACACCATCAGTTTTGCATTTATGTAACTTATAATAACAAAATAAGGCCTCAGATCATCTGTGTCGCTAATAAACGCCACCTAGAGGTCATGTGGTAGAAATGTTAATATAAAAGTCTTTCACGTAGCACATAAATGGACAAGTCTTATATCAAATAAAAGCTCTCATTCTCAGGAATGTGTCTGTACAGTTAATTATGTAGCCAATAACTGCTACAGTAAGCCCCTAATAGCTAAACATTTTATATTTGTTTTTATCTAAGGGAGTCCTCTAAAAATGATTGTTATATCTTAGATGTCCTGAAGGAAAAGCATGCTAAGCAAATCATCAGCTAAATATGTTTTTACTATTGATGATAATATGTTATATATCTTTGCAAAGGAGAAGATCTCAGCTTTCTAATGACCCCTAGATTGAGCTTGTAGTCCACTCAGAGGACGAGATATTCAATGTAATAATGAGGGTGTTGCTTGAACTGAACATTAGACTGAATGTCTATGGACGAGCACATCTGTGAGGGGTCAAATGTGTTAGAGCGCCACCTACAGTTCACATCTGTGAGGGATAAAATGTGTTAGAGCGCCACCTACAGTTCACATCTGTGTATTGTGATGGAATGTGTTAGAGCGCCACCTACAGTTCACATCTGTATATTGTGATGGAATGTGTTAGAGCGCCACCTACAGTTCACATCTGTGTATTGTGATGGAATGTGTTAGAGCGCCACCTACAGTTCACATCTGTGTATTGTGATGGAATGTGTTAGAGCGCCCCCTACAGTTCACATCTGTGTATTGTGATGGAATGTGTTAGAGCGCCCCCTACAGTTCACATCTGTGTATTGTGATGGAATGTGTTAGAGCGCCCCCTACAGTTCACATCTGTGTATTGTGATGGAATGTGTTAGAGCGCCCCCTACAGTTCACATCTGTGTATTGTGATGGAATGTGTTAGAGCGCCACCTACAGTTCACATCTGTGTATTGTGATGGAATGTGTTAGAGCGCCACCTACAGTTCACATCTGTGTATTGTGATGGTATGTGTTAGAGCGCCCCCTACAGTTCACATCTGTGTATTGTGATGGTATGTGTTAGAGCGCCCCCTACAGTTCACATCTGTGTATTGTGATGGTATGTGTTAGAGCGCCCCCTACAGTTCACATCTGTGTATTGTGATGGAATGTGTTAGAGCTCCACCTACAGTTCACATCTGTGTATTGTGATGGAATGTGTTAGAGCTCCACCTACAGTTCACATCTGTGTATTGTGATGGAATGCGTTAGAGCTCCACCTACAGTTCACATCTGTGTATTGTGATGGAATGCGTTAGAGCGCCCCCTACAGTTCACATCTGTGTATTGTGATGGAATGTGTTAGAGCGCCACCTACAGTTCACATCTGTGTATTGTGATGGAATGCGTTAGAGCGCCCCCTACAGTTCACATCTGTGTATTGTGATGGAATGCGTTAGAGCGCCACCTACAGTTCACATCTGTGTATTGTGATGGAATGTGTTAGAGCGCCACCTACAGTTCACATCTGTGTATTGTGATGGAATGTGTTAGAGCGCCACCTACAGTTCACATCTGTGTATTGTGATGGAATGTGTTAGAGCGCCACCTACAGTTCACATCTGTGTATTGTGATGGAATGCGTTAGAGCGCCCCCTACAGTTCACATCTGTGTATTGTGATGGAATGCGTTAGAGCGCCCCCTACAGTTCACATCTGTGTATTGTGATGGAATGCGTTAGAGCGCCACCTACAGTTCACATCTGTGTATTGTGATGGAATGCGTTAGAGCGCCCCCTACAGTTCACATCTGTGTATTGTGATGGAATGCGTTAGAGCGCCACCTACGGTTCACATCTGTGTATTGTGATGGAATGCGTTAGAGCTCCACCTACGGTTCACATCTGTGTATTGTGATGGAATGTGTTAGAGCGCCACCTACGGTTCACATCTGTGTATTGTGATGGAATGCGTTAGAGCGCCACCTACGGTTCACATCTGTGTATTGTGATGGAATGTGTTAGAGCACCACCTACGGTTCACATCTGTGTATTGTGATGGAATGTGTTAGAGCGCCACCTACGGTTCACATCTGTGTATTGTGATGGAATGTGTTAGAGCGCCACCTACGGTTCACATCTGTGTATTGTGATGGAATGTGTTAGAGCTCCACCTACAGTTCACATCTGTGTATTGTGATGGAATGTGTTAGAGCGCCCCCTACAGTTCACATCTGTGTATTGTGATGGAATGTGTTAGAGCTCCACCTACAGTTCACATCTGTGTATTGTGATGGAATGTGTTAGAGCTCCACCTACAGTTCACATCTGTATATTGTGATGGAACGTGTTAGAGCACCACCTACAGTTCACATCTGTGTATTGTGATGGAATGTGTTAGAGCGCCACCTACAGTTCACATCTGTGTATTGTGATGGAATGTGTTAGAGCGCCACCTACAGTTCACATCTGTGTATTGTGATGGAATGTGTTAGAGCGCCACCTACAGTTCACATCTGTGTATTGTGATGGAATGTGTTAGAGCGCCCCCTACAGTTCACATCTGTGTATTGGGATGGAATGCGTTAGAGCGCCACCTACAGTTCACATCTGTGTATTGGGATGGAATGCGTTAGAGCGCCCCCTACAGTTCACATCTGTGTATTGTGATGGAATGTGAGAGAGAATTATTATTTTTTCTTAGTACTTACTGCCACCTAGTGGAATAAAATAAGACTATTTGCTGGGAAATAGAGCAAACAGAACCAGAATTATATGCTTACAGAGCCAGGACAACAACAACAAATATTTTTATTAAACTTTGTATTTATCATAAGATCCTAAACATATACAATATTATTTATGAGTAATTGGAGGGTTTTTTATTTGGGGGGTTTTCTGACCAATGAGACCAATTAGTCCACAGTATGTAAACCCATTATCTAAATATTTAACAACATTTTACACTTTGTGTCTCCTGTAATAGGCTGGATCAGGACACGCCCCAAACCACGCCCACTTCTTCTTCCTCTGTGCAGGGGGCGGGGTCTCTGTGCTCTCGCACTTACATCACGTTCAGCGATGATGATGCGTTTAACTCCGCCTTCCCCCTGTCAGCACAATCCAGCCTGCCCTGCCCTGTGCAGGAAGTGTGTCCCGTTACCCACAAACCCGCGTTATACCGCGACCCTGTCACAGACATCCCGTACGCAAATGCTCGAGCGTTCCGCATCATCCGTGAGGCGTACCAGAAATACATCGCAGCACACGGTTTCCCCAACACTTCCAAAAACATCGGCACAAACAACGAGAGCGATTCATCCACCAAGAGTGCTCGGCCGAAAGCCGTCATCAAACAGGGCGTGGTCGCCACCAAGACACAATAAAATGTGCAGGTGATGTTGAGTGACAGGTGACCGTCAGAGTGGTTTGTGTTTAAATGCACATCACTCAGGTTTGAAAGTGAATTTGTGTAACAAGTAAAGCAGGAACACGTACAGTGTAAAAATACATGAATCTTAATCAGTGTTTGTGTCTTGTTTACCTGTAAAAAATATCTAAACATCCTTTAAACAAGATTGCCAAACAATCGCATTACATATATTAAAACTTGTTTAATAACACCATTTATTGAGGTTTATGTTTAGTACAAGAAACATCTATTTGGCATGCTTTGAAGATTTTTGAAATAGTTTTATTTGAAAACAAGTTAATAGCGATTAAGAAAATGTTTGGACTGAATGGACACTGTCATGTCAGTATGAGACAGGCAGCTGTAATATTTAGCTGAAGCACATTTATTTGCAATTGTTATTCAAAGCTTCACGAGTCTGAACGGGTCAGAAACGCCCGTCTGTACATGATGGAGCACAGAACTGTGTTTGTAATAAATTTGTACTTTTATATTATTATTATGTACAGATTGCAAGACTTCACCAGCACTTGCTCTGTTTACTTTCTGATTTCTTACGTTGTTTTTACTGTGTCTATTGGGGTTTCCATCCAAAATGGCAATAAAACAAGCAAAATCTAAATAGTTTTTATCTTTGACTTTTTTCCTCCCAAGAAATATTATAAAATCCAACTTCATCTTGACCAACACAATTTGGGTATCGTTTTAGATCTTACAAGCTCCACTTTATAATCCATGTAGACATTATGACCAAAACTGATCAAGTGCTTTGAAATTTGCAGATAAATCAGAAGTGTTCAGCGTTAATCATTTATAAAAGAAATTGTGCTGTACATATTATTGTAATCAGTAAAAACATCAAACTGATCAAATATCCATCTGTCATATGTTGTTCGAAAGCTCTAGAAGAGTAAAATACAACCAGACTATTTGTTTTACTCAGACAAAAATATAGTGAGTAACAGCTAAATATATTTCTCTGACAATTATGTTTCATGTGAACAGTTGTTGCTCATATGCCACATTTTCACTTATAACTAAATGGAAAATAAACGTAATATTATTATTTACATATCGTTACTTATAGGAGGTGATTATCTTTCAATCGAGTCCACACACAAGATAATCAGATGTATAGATCATTAGATAATCCACATGAAGCACAATGTTACATATGACCACCAGGAGATGGCGCCAAATACATGACACAGACTCAATGATGACTCAAATGACACAGAATGAAACTGAATGAGATGATTATCTTTCAAACGAGTCCACACACAAGATAATCAGATGTATAGATCATTAGATAATCCACATGAAGCACAATGTTACATATGACCACCAGGAGATGGCGCCAAATACATGACACAGACTCAATGATGACTCAAATGACACAGAATGAAACTCATTCTGTGAAATCTCATGACTAAAATCATGTCTGCATGCTATGCAAACCTTTAGTCATTGTTGTGTTTGCATGTGTAATTAGTTCTTATGTACAATTATTATCTTTTATTTGTTTGGAGATGTTTTTGGACACTATGATCAATTATATTTGTAATGTTGGAACTTTTGATCGCTTTGTCGTATCAACACAAAATGTTTCTCAGATACAGTTGACATGATCGGGAACAAAACAAAAGCAGTTTTTGGAGCCACATTATTGACACGCAGATATATAAAATGTAAAATAATAAAAGCTCAAGTTTTTAATTTTCCCAGCAAGTACCAAACACTTGATCCTCTTTGTTTTTGTTTTGTTGGTGTTTTTTATTTTGGATATGCCACTAAAACACCTTCAGAGCTTAAAGGGTGTTTCAACATTTTTGGGACGAGTCAAAATTAATTTTTGTGGTAATCAACATTATGCCGTTAATACACGGATTCTACGGCGCTTTCAGTAAAGCTTCCCGAGTAGGGCCGGGCATTGATATACATTTCCAGATTTGATACTGTTCAGATTCACGAGCTCTTAATTAAGTTCCGATTTAATCTCGATTCCGATTAATTTGGGTGTATTTCAGTTATAATGACCATTTTGCTTTCATATAAAAGCAGTTTGATGATTCTCAACTCCACAACAAAATACAAACTAATTTTAGTAAACATTATTTCAAGTTTTTACATAATTATTCAAGACAAGTAAACATTCATTTATAAAGTGAGAATAGAAAAGTGAATTACAAGCAATAGAACAAATAAAAACAGTACAAGAATGATAACAAGTTAGGAAATGTTCAGAAATCAGCACATTAAAATCTATATTTTGTACCCAGCACTAATCCTGACCAAGCTGATAGGGCAACACTGACTCAACCAATGGCACGAGTTTGGGGGCGGAGCTATCAGTTTGCTTGACCAATGGTAGAGTGAATGATTGGGAAACCTGTGTGAAAACAGTAAGGGTCATCGTTTTAAAAGACTCTTCTTCCACTGAAAAAGACTCGAATAATACTTGAAATACTGTGAAACAATGCTTATACTTTAATACTGCTTTTAACTTGAATTATAAATTTAAATATAATACTACTGCTGTTGATTGAAATACATTGTAATAGAAAAGTGAAAAGGAAACAAATGATTTTTTTTGGCCTTTACTGGTAAATACAACTGTACAAAAGTCCAGTGTTGCATAAGTTGTCTTTGGTTTGCCGTCTCCTGCTTACATGTGGACTGCATTCAAGTCTCACGTCAATCATTTCTAGCCTTTTAATACCAAAAATGAATATTTCTTGCAAACAGTAAAACTGAATATAAACAATGTATTCCTATTTCTATTCCACCAAGACAGAGCAAAGTTTTGATTCTTCAGTGAGTGAGTTGATTTTATTTTCTTTGTCCGGCGAAATGAAAACCTGCTGAATAAAATGTGATCTTCGACTGCTCTGTTCAGAGTTTGCCCTCCTCTATCATGCGGTTGAGTCCGCTGCAGATCTTGGTGAGATTTGGCCACAGCGTCCCCTGCGGCTCGTACAGGTGTGTGAGGAGCTCAGGGTCAGAGTAATGATTAAATACATGTCTGATGCGATCCAGAGACTTCGGCGTCAGGTGCTTCTCAACCAGCTTCAGCAGTAAATCACGACATTCAGACAGCAGCTCCATCATAACAGTCTTATCAAACGTGAACTCCACCTGACAGAGAGATGATTATCAGTGGCGAAAGAGTTTATTTACAAATAACAACAAACATATCTGGAGGATTGCTGCAGATTCAAAAGAATCGAATCATAAGAGTCATTCATTTGGAAATCGGGCTACACTGGTCGAGCTGTGCGTTTCGTTCTGCAGATTCAAAAGAATCGAATCATAAGAGTCATTCGTTTGGAAATCGGACTACACCGGTCGAGCTGTGCGTTTCGTTCTGTAGATTCAAAAGAATCGAATCATAAGAGTCATTCGTTTGGAAATCGGACTACACCGGTCGAGCTGTGCGTTTCGTTCTGCAGATTCAAAAGAATCGGCTCATAAGAGTCATTCGCTTGGAAATCGGACTACACTGGTCGAGCTGTGCGTTTCGTTCTGCAGATTCAAAAGAATCGAATCATAAGAGTCATTCGTTTGGAAATCGGACTACACCGGTCGAGCTGTGCGTTTCGTTCTGTAGATTCAAAAGAATCGAATCATAAGAGTCATTCGTTTGGAAATCGGACTACACCGGTCGAGCTGTGCGTTTCGTTCTGCAGATTCAAAAGAATCGGCTCATAAGAGTCATTCGCTTGGAAATCGGACTACACTGGTCGAGCTGTGCGTTTCGTTCTGCAGATTCAAAAGAATCGAATCATAAGAGTCATTCGTTTGGAAATCGGACTACACTGGTCGAGCTGTGCATTCCGTTCTGCAGATTCAAAAGAATCGAATCATAAGAGTCATTCGTTTGGAAATCGGACTACACTGGTCGAGCTGTGCATTTCGTTCTGAAGATTCAAAAGTATCGAGTCATAAGAGTCATTCATTTGGAAATCGGGCTACACTGGTCGAGCTGTGCGTTTCGTTCTGCAGATTCAAAAGAATCGAATCAAGAGTCATTCGCTTGGAAATCGGGCTACACTGGTCGAGCTGTGCGTTTCGTTCTGCAGATTCAAAAGAATCGAATCATAAGAGTCATTCGTTTGGAAATCGGACTACACCGGTCGAGCTGTGCGTTTCGTTCTGTAGATTCAAAAGAATCGAATCATAAGACTCATTCGTTTGGAAATCGGACTACACCGGTCGAGCTGTGCGTTTCGTTCTGTAGATTCAAAAGAATCGGATCATAAGAGTCATTCATTTGGAAATCGGGCTACACTGGTCGAGCTGTGCGTTTCGTTCTGCAGATTCAAAAGAATCGAATCAAGAGTCATTCGCTTGGAAATCGGGCTACACCGGTCGAGCTGTGCGTTTCGTTCTGCAGATTCAAAAGAATCGGCTCATAAGAGTCATTCGCTTGGAAATCGGGCTACACTGGTCGAGCTGTGCGTTTCGTTCTGCAGATTCAAAAGAATCGGCTCATAAGAGTTATTCGTTTGGAAATCGGACTACACCGGTCGAGCTGTGCGTTTCGTTCTGCAGATTCAAAAGAATCGAATCAAGAGTCATTCGCTTGGAAATCGGGCTACACTGGTCGAGCTGTGCGTTTCGTTCTGTAGATTCAAAAGAATCGAATCATAAGAGTCATTCGTTTGGAAATCGGGCTACACTGGTTGAGCTGTGTTTCGTTCTGCAGATTCAAAAGAATCGAATCATAAGAGTCATTCGTTTGGAAATCGGGCTACACTGGTCGAGCTGTGCGTTTCGTTCTGTAGATTCAAAAGAATCGAATCATAAGAGTCATTCGTTTGGAAATCGGACTACACTGGTCGAGCTGTGCGTTTCGTTCTGTAGATTCAAAAGAATCGAATCATAAGAGTCATTCGTTTGGAAATCGGACTACACTGGTCGAGCTGTGCGTTTCATTCTGCAGATTCAAAAGAATCGAATCATAAGAGTCATTCGTTTGGAAATCGGACTACACTGTTCGAGCTGTGCGTTTCGTTCTGCAGATTCAAAAGAATCGAATCATAAGAGTCATTCGTTTGGAAATCGGACTACACTGGTCGAGCTGTGCGTTTCGTTCTGCAGATTCAAAAGAATCGGCTCATAAGAGTCATTCGCTTGGAAATCGGACTACACTGGTCGAGCTGTGCGTTTAGTTCTGCAGATTCAAAAGAATCGGCTCATAAGAGTCATTCGCTTGGAAATCGGACTACACTGGTCGAGCTGTGCGTTTCGTTCTGTAGATTCAAAAGAATCGAATCATAAGAGTCATTCGCTTGGAAATCGGACTACACCGGTCGAGCTGTGCGTTTCGTTCTGCAGATTCAAAAGAATCGAATCATAAGAGTCATTCGTTTGGAAATCGGACTACACCGGTCGAGCTGTGCGTTTCGTTCTGCAGATTCAAAAGAATCGAATCATAAGAGTCATTCGTTTGGAAATCGGACTACACCGGTCGAGCTGTGCATTTCGTTCTGAAGATTCAAAAGTATCGAGTCATAAGAGTCATTCATTTGGAAATCGGGCTACACTGGTCGAGCTGTGCGTTTCGTTCTGCAGATTCAAAAGAATCGAATCAAGAGTCATTCGCTTGGAAATCGGGCTACACTGGTCGAGCTGTGCGTTTCGTTCTGCAGATTCAAAAGAATCGAATCATAAGAGTCATTCGTTTGGAAATCGGACTACACCGGTCGAGCTGTGCGTTTCGTTCTGTAGATTCAAAAGAATTGAATCATAAGACTCATTCGTTTGGAAATCGGACTACACCGGTCGAGCTGCGCGTTTCGTTCTGTAGATTCAAAAGAATCGGATCATAAGAGTCATTCATTTGGAAATCGGGCTACACCGGTCGAGCTGTGCGTTTCGTTCTGCAGATTCAAAAGAATCGAATCAAGAGTCATTCGCTTGGAAATCGGGCTACACCGGTCGAGCTGTGCGTTTCGTTCTGCAGATTCAAAAGAATCGGCTCATAAGAGTTATTCGTTTGGAAATCGGACTACACCGGTCGAGCTGTGCATTTTGTTCTGCAGATTCAAAAGAATCGAATCAAGAGTCATTCGCTTGGAAATCGGGCTACACCGGTCGAGCTGTGCGTTTCGTTCTGCAGATTCAAAAGAATCAGCTCATAAGAGTCATTCGCTTGGAAATCGGACTACACCGGTCGAGCTGTGCGTTTCGTTCTGCAGATTCAAAAGAATCGAATCAAGAGTCATTCGCTTGGAAATCGGGCTACACTGGTCGAGCTGTGCGTTCCGTTCTGCAGATTCAAAAGAATCGAATCATAAGAGTCATTCGTTTGGAAATCGGACTACACTGGTCGAGCTGTGCGTTTCGTTCTGAAGATTCAAAAGAATCGGCTCATAAGAGTCATTCATTTGGAAATCGGACTACACTGGTCGAGCTGTGCATTTCGTTCTGTAGATTCAAAATAATCGAATCATAAGAGTCATTCGTTTGGAAATCGGGCTACACCGGTCGAGCTGTGCATTTCGTTCTGCAGATTCAAAAGAATCGGATCATAAGAGTCATTCGTTTGGAAATCGGGCTACACCGGTCGAGCTGTGCGTTTCGTTCTGCAGATTCAAAAGAATCGGATCATAAGAGTCATTCGTTTGGAAATCGGGCTACACCGGTCGAGCTGTGCGTTTCGTTCTGCAGATTCAAAAGAATCGGATC
This sequence comes from Moxostoma hubbsi, assembly GCA_032164185.1. Taxonomy (NCBI): domain Eukaryota; kingdom Metazoa; phylum Chordata; class Actinopteri; order Cypriniformes; family Catostomidae; genus Moxostoma; species Moxostoma hubbsi. The sequence continues at coordinate 39,902,296 of JAVLUX010000026.1, read as the reverse complement.
ATAAGAGTCATTCGTTTGGAAATCGGGCTACACTGGCCGAGCTGTGCGTTTCGTTCTGTAGATTCAAAAGAATCGAATCAAGAGTCATTCGTTTGGAAATCGGACTACTCTGGTCGAGCTGTGCATTTCGTTCTGTAGATTCAAAAGAATCGAATCATAAGACTCATTCATTTGGAAATCGGGCTACACTGGTCGAGCTGTGCGTTTTCGTTCTGCAGATTCAAAAGAATCGAATCAAGAGTCATTCGCTTGGAAATCGGGCTACACCGGTCGAGCTGTGCGTTTCGTTCTGCAGATTCAAAAGAATCGGCTCATAAGAGTCATTCGCTTGGAAATCGGACTACACCAGTCGAGCTGTGCGTTTCGTTCTGCAGATTCAAAAGAATCGAATCAAGAGTCATTCGCTTGGAAATCGGGCTACACCGGTCGAGCTGTGCGTTCCGTTCTGCAGATTCAAAAGAATCGAATCATAAGAGTCATTCGTTTAGAAATCGGACTACACCAGTCGAGCTGTGCGTTTCGTTCTGCAGATTCAAAAGAATCGAATCAAGAGTCATTCATTTGGAAATCGGGCTACACCGGTCGAGCTGTGCGTTTCGTTCTGCAGATTCAAAAGAATCGGCTCATAAGAGTCATTCATTTGGAAATCGGGCTACACCGGTCGAGCTGTGCGTTTCGTTCTGCAGATTCAAAAGAATCGGCTCATAAGAGTCATTCATTTGGAAATCGGGCTACACCGGTCGAGCTGTGCGTTTCGTTCTGCAGATTCAAAAGAATCGAATCAAGAGTCATTCGTTTGGAAATCGGGCTACACTGGTCGAGCTGTGCGTTTCGTTCTGTAGATTCAAACATGTTTGTTTGTGCATAACTCACAACCACCAATGCTGGGGTACTGTGGGTGGTTGTCAGGATGTTACTCTGTGGTTGCTAAGGTGTTTGTTAAAATCAGCATGTGTTGTGTGTACCTCCTGGAAGCTGATGGCCGTCATGGCTCCATGATGGAGCTTTTTCCTGAAGTCTTGTGCGAGACTCAGCTCTTCGGGACTGAATTTCTCGTGTCGGAACAGAACGCCAACCTTCACAGCGATTTTGATCATGTTCTTCACCACCTTCTGTGCCTCGGTGCGGTTTCCTGTGTGCTCTTTCGAGACCCGGTACAGCTCGTCCAGAACGTCACTGCTGTTGTCGTCGATGAACATGTGAACCATGGACTTACTGGCCATGTGACTCAGGATCTTCTTCTGGGCCTTCATTGCCATGTCCCTCGAGCTGAACGCCTCCATCGTACGTCCTGCAGAAACACCACACAATCACCGATAGTTCTGATCAATATTTTCTCCCAATCGACGCTTCCGACAGCAGAGTGTGTGTTTACCTCCGTTCTGCACGCAGAGATGTTTCTGAAGTGTTTGTCGTGTCTTTTTGAGGAAGTGGTGTCTTCCGCTGTGTAACTGTGAGAGGAAACGGTGTGAACGGAGATATCTTACTTCTGCTTTCTGTCTTTCTCTCAAACTGAGAGTTTTTGGGTCTTTTGGATGGTAACTGTGAGATGTGTAATGTTGTACACTGATATGAATGAATCAGTTCTAGCAGAATGCAAACATGAATATTTGAATATAAACCCTAAACAGTAAAATCACTAATGAGATCTCTTTAAAAGCTCAATTGTTTCCACGGCACATGATTAGACATAAGAGAAACATCTGAGACCATGTTGAAACTGGAGATGCACTGATGTGTATTTTTTGGGCGATTATTGACCAAATTAAAGCCGTCTGCATATCGGTCATAAGCATGAAAATGCAGATGTTTTATTTGTAATTAATGATATAAATGTATAGAATAGTTTTTCTGTGTGCCGTATCAAAATGACCGTTGAGTAATGATATGTTCCTCTGGGGAAACCCTACACAAATGTGAGAGTAACACTTAAAACACTTAAAACAGAAAGTAAACGACACACTACAGAGTTTATATGAGATTGAATCATCAAGTCTGCAGGCGTGTGTGTGTGTGAATGTGTGTGATCTTACCTGTAGTTTGAGCGTGTTCAGCTGCAGATGTGATGTAAGTTTGTCTCAGTGTTAATATGTGTGTGTTTGTGGTTCCATGTCGTTTGTGTGCCAGTCAGCACAACTCATCTGACTCACTACAGATCCGTTTCATCGACGCATAGACACGCCCATCCAGAGTTTGATCACGGCTCGCTGTGTGCAGAGCTTTAAATGTGTAGTTTCAGTAACACATTCATCAGTGTGTAAGATACACTTTGATCTGTGCTGACTGGGACACCTCAGTGAGAGACTGAGCATAGTGGGCTTCACCTGTAGACTGTAAATGCTGTCCTCACCGATGGCTGGTATCTGATGAGACACTGCAGTTAAAAGACCAGCCAACGTCCCCTGGATGTTTAAGCTACATCTGTAGAAGAGCTCTCCTCGAGTTTTTCACCTGCTGTTCCATCCATATTGATTGTGGCAAGCACAGAAACGTCTGTTTGACAGATGCTTTATCATGCATGACCGTCTGAGTGTGACTCCGGCATTATTGCACAGATCATTGTGGTCAAGACAGTCTGACAAAACCCCGAACCCGGTCTATTGGGTTTCAAGCTTCCTATTTATTTATTTTTACGAAAATCAAGAAAATCATTTTCAGTCCCGATGACCAGCGCCACCTTCCTTCATACTCACACACACACACACACACTCATACTTTCACACAGACACACTCACACACACACTCTCACACACACACTCTCACTCTCTCTCTCTCACACACACACACACACTCATACTTTCACACTCTCACACAGACACACTCTCACACACACACACTCACTTTCACACTCACTCTCACACACACACACACACACACTCATACTTTCACACTCTCACTGACACACTCACTCTCACACACTCACACTCACTCATGCACACACTCACACACACACACTCACTCACTCTCACTCACAGACACACAGTCACACACACACACACACACAGTCTGAACACTCATCACTATGAATTTGGACACAACCAGCACAAAATAAACAGACTATGGGATAGTTGCATTTACTTTTTTGGAAAGATGTTTTTTTCAGTCTAATATATATTACAAATTTTCAAAAAGTGTACAGGATCATACACCCGACATATGCAATAGTGTCGTTTTGCTCTTCCATAAACACTTTTTATTATTTCATATCTAAGTTTAATATCACAGGACATATACTGTATTTTTTGACATATGAGTATTATATCCTGTTGATTTTGTGTACTCGGGGTTGGGGAGGAACAGAATTACGTATTTAAAATACAAATATAAGTAACTGTATTCCACTACTGTCCCATTCAATCAAGCTCACACTGCTGAGAGTGAACAGGAGGATATGACATCACTGAGGCACTTCCCCTGAGTTTAATAGAGTTACATCATGTTTCTACAGCTTAACAAAAAACAGACACGCTTTGTCAGATGAAACATAAATCAAATAAATACACGATTACATGCCTTGTTGTTATGCAGTTAGGGTATCTAGAATTGCTAATCGATGTAGCCTTTAACATCACACAGAAAGCAACACATAACATATTTTCTGCCTCATTCTCTGAACAGAATCCACATACGATCAGAAACGGATGTGGTTATTTTCACTCTGTGGGGTTTTGAAGTTTGGAGCAGCACAAATAGCTCATCTTGTGTAAAATATCAGGTGAACATTTAGCTTCATGCTAAGCTTAAACGCTATTTCTTGTCTTAACATGCATCTGTTACCAGACATGATTATATATTTTCTGTGATTGAATACATTCCGGTTCCTACGAATCCTTAAAAGGTCTTAAAATATATTAAATGTTTAACAAAAGTCTTAATTATCATTTAAATAGGTCTTCAATTTGGGGTTGTAAAGACCAGAATGGCAATATGGCCCAAATGTGATTTTTAAATTTTAAAAGGGTACGATTTGGGGAGTTCTGGGTATCTCAGCGAGTATTGCCGCTGACTATCACACCTGGAGTCGCGAGTTTGAATCCAGGATGTGCTGAGTGATCCAGTCAGGTCTCCTTAGCAACCAAATAGTCCCGGTTGCTAGGGAGGGTAGAGTCACATGGGGTAACCAAATTGTCCCGGTTGCTAGGGAGGGTAGAGTCACATGGGGTAACCAAATTGGCCCGGTTGCTAGGGAGTGTAGAGTCACATGGGGTAACCAAATTGTCCCGGTTGCTAGGGAGTGTAGAGTCACATGGGGTAACCAAATTGGGCCAGTTGCTAGGGAGGGTAGAGTCACATGGGGTAACCAAATTGTCCCGGTTGCTAGGGAGGGTAGAGTCACATGGGGTAACCAAATTGTCCCGGTTGCTAGGGAGGGTAGAGTCACATGGGGTAACCTCCTCGTGGTGGTGATTAGTGGTTCTTGCTCTCAATGGGGCGTGTGGTGAGTTGTGTGTGGATCGTGGAGAGTAGCATGAGTCTCCACATGCTGGGAGTCTCCGCGGTGTCATGCACAACGAGTCACGTGATCAGATGCGCGGATTGACGGTCTCAGAAGCGGACGCAACTGACACTCGTCCTCCGACACCCGGATTGAGGCGAGTAACCGCACCACCACGAGGACCTGCTAAGTAGTTGGAATTGGGCGTTCCAAATTGGGAGAATAAAAAGAAAAGGGTACAATTTAATTTAATAAACAAATCGTTTGCATGCATGGCGGGCTTCAAAGTGAAAAGCATGCAGAAAATTTGAGAGTCAATCTTTCCGGCGGACATTTGTGGCACTGATGATCTACTGTTGATAAATTGTGACAATGTTTACTTTAAAGTGATTGTAATAATAATAATAATAATAATAATAATAATAATGCATTTTATTTATAGGCGCCATTCGAGAAACTCAAGGACACCTTACAATTGTGAAAAACTAAACATCACAATATAAAACAGTATGAACAAGAATTCACCCGAAGACAGACTTGGATTAAATGTAACCATTGAATTAAAGTTGGTCAGAAAAAGCCAGTTTTAAAAGACGGGATTTTAAAGTATGGATACCATCACTATTACGGATGTCATGTGTAAGTGGGGCAGCACTGCTAAAGGATCTGGACCCATGGTGGTCAAACGGACAGAAGGTAGAGAGAGAGAGAGAGACAGACGATGAAGATCTGAGAGAACGAGTGGGTATGTGAAGATCAGACAGGTACAATAATACGGGCAGATCTGGCCTAACTGAAGTTTATGGAGAATCTTGAAAGGGAGACCGATAAGAAGAGTGTTACAGTAATCAATACGTGAGGTGACCAAGACATGTATAAGAATGGCGGTACTAATTGATTTGAGAGAGGGGCGGAGACGATTAATATTACGTACATGGAAACGTATTACATATTACGTTCACTGATTGTGGCCGGGGAGATCCGATCTGAACCAGGAAAGAGGAATACCGATGATCCCAATAGAGGCTATTCATCAGACGTCTGCAATGATGGACGATAAATGTAAACTGCAGTCATGTGTGAGGATCTCACTTTATTTACATTCTTTATTGATCAATGTTTCAAAAGAGATTTCTGTCTGCTTTTGGGATTATCATGGAGTCATCAACGCTGGTAATACACCATGTAGTTTTATTTCACTGGTCAGTGCTACAAACTCAAACCATTCTGCATCACACACACACACACACACACCCATATTCAGTCTTTAACTATTACATTTGTTAAAAATAAAACCACCCTGAACGTTAACAAATGTTTTTGTTTGGAAATGAACAAATAATCCATCTTCAAAATAGGTTTCTATGAGTAAAACAACACATTGTTCAGACGTCACATGGCAGTCGATGGTCATTTATAAGAGTTGGCTTTGTGTTTGGGCAGAAAACTGAAGGTTTTGGGCACCGGTCCCAACAGCATTTCACTGCAGATGAGAAAGAAGAAAATGTTCATGTATTAAAGTAAAACAGATATTAGTAAATATATTAAATAGCAATTAAAAAAAATGAATTATTTTGATTATGTTGGTTTGACAAAGCCAAAGTACTCTTATTATACAAACGTTTCTCTGGATTTACTATTTATAGGTGTGTGTTTGAGTAAAATACAAATACTCTGTAAAGCACTGACAACATTCCTCCCAAATATAAATATTGTCATTTAGAGGATTTATTTGCAGAAAATGCCTTGATTGACCTGTCTGTGTGGCATGGAGCATTGTCCAGCTGGAAAACCCATTGTTGGGGAACATTGCCAGCGCAGAAGGAAGCGTGTGTTCTTCCAGGATAACCTTGTATGTGGCTTGATTCATGCGTCCTTCACAAAGACGAATCTGCCCGATTCAGCACCCCCAGATCATCACCGATCCTCCACCTGGTCGTCTAATGGTTAGACGGAGACCTGGAGAGTCCTTCAAGCCACAGTGTCTCGCACCCACTGTGAAATTTGGTGTAGGATCGGTGATGATCTGGGGGAGCTTCAGCAAGGCTGGAATCGGGCAGATTCGTCTTCTGCTTCCTTCATTCGACAGCTTCCTTCTGCACTGGCAATGTTCCCCAACAATGGGTTTTCCAGCAGGACAATGTTCCATGCCACACTGTGCCAAGTCAATCAAGGTGTGGATGGAGGACTACCAGATCAAGACCCTGTCATGGCCAGCCCGATCTCAGACCTGAACCCCATTGAACACCTCTGGAGTGGGATCAAGAGGAAGATGGACGGCCACAAGCCATCAAACAAAGCTGAGATGCTTGAATTTCTGCGCCAGGAGTGGCATAAAGTCACCCAACCGCACTGTGAAAGACTGGCAGAGAGCGTGCCAAGACACATGAAAGTGCCGATTGTAAATCAGGATTATTTCAGCAAATATTGATTTCTAAACATGAATATTGTGTTGTTTAAAATGAATATGAACTTGTTTTCTTTGCATTATTGGAGGTCTGAAAACACGCCATCTTTTGTGTTATTTTGACCAGTCGTCTTTTTCTGCAAATAAATCCTCTAAATGACAATATTTATATTGGGAGAAATGTTGTCAGTGCTTTACAGATTAAAACACAAATGTTAATTTTACTCAAACACACACCTATAAACAGTAAATCCTGAGGAAATGATCATTTTGCAGTGGTCTTAATGTTTTCCTGAGCTGTATATAAACACTAACTGGCTGTTTGATTTACAATAAGGTCTGTAAAATCATCAAACTTCAAGCTTTTAAAACTTTCAGGCCAGACTTTGTCATGCCACCATCAAAGTTTGTCTTGACAAACTTCCCGTTTATAGTTCGTTAATTAAACTTTTATGAAATGATTATAACCCACCAATCAAATTCAGTCAAGAATAATTTGCTTAAAATAAATGACAAATGTTTTCACCTTTAAACTTAAAGAAATTCAAATGATTTGTGATCTGTGCATCACCTGATTTTAATCCAGTCGCCCACATGTTGACTAGCCATCAGAGACTCCATGTAATCCCGACCCATGTAGAACGGCGGGCGCTCGTTGATCTTCTGCGGTGCTCTCTCCAACAAACCCACCGGAATATACCTGAATGCACATTTACACAAACGCCAGCACTAATGATGATCGAGTTATACAGACCTTAAAAACAAAGTGCCATTCATCACTGTTGAGTTTTTGATTTTAGAGAGGTCTTTAAATGGCCGATGAACTCGGCTCGTGAACGAGTCTGTGCGACCCATCTAGTACTGACATGTTATGATCAATCTCCACATCTCTCACTCTGTGTGAGTCTGAAGCAAGCATGAAGACACGCATGTAAGAACTATAGTACTGCAAAAGAGCAGTGCATCACTAACCTGCACAGGAAGGAGAGCCACTCCAACATGAAGTTGCGTGTCTTTTCCACACCCTGTGTGTCGGAGCCCCAGTGCTCGAGGCCGTTGTTGGTGAAGTCTCGGAGGATGTCCAAACGCTCGCTGGAGGAGATGTCCCAGTGTCTGCTCTCCTTAATCTCAGTAAAGAGCCATGGCTTGATCAGAGCACCCCTGCATGACAGGAAGTACATCATATCAGAACTCACCAGAACTGACACAGATGATTTAACCAGAGCAGCTCCATCAGACTGACCTGGCCAACATGATTCCTGATACTCCAGTCTCTCTGGCCTTCATGGCGTCTTCATAAGACAGAATGTCCCCATTACCTGCAGATCACACAATCAAATTTTCACCTGAGGTTTGTGCAGTTATATCATTTCATAATGAACTCCAAATATCTAGAGTATAAACATTTAATTTCCAAAGGTCAATTATTCCCCATTTACCACTGTTAAAAATGTACAAAGACCCATAGAGGACAGGGAGGGAATTTGTTTGTGGTGAGGGAATCCAAAAACTATTGCAAAGGGAACGCAAACTAGAGTGAGGGAATGCAAACGTTATTGGTAAAATGCTAATTATTGCGAAGGAATGAAAACTATTGCGAAGGAATATAAAATGTATTGCGAAGAAACGCAAAACTTGTGAGGGAAAAGTAATTATAAGTAAATGCTAATTATTATTACTATTATAATGCAAACTGTAGCGAGGGAACGAGAAACTTGTTGCGAGATAAACTATTGCGAGGGAACGCGAAACTTGTTGCGAGATAAACTATAGCGAGGGAACCTGAAACTTGTTGCGAGATAAACTATAGCGAGGGAACCCGAAACTTGTTGCGAGATAAACTATAGCGAGGGAACCCGAAACTTGTTGCGAGATAAACTATTGCGAGGGAACCCGAAACTTGTTGCGAGATAAACTATAGCGAGGGAACGCGAAACTTGTTGCGAGATAAACTATAGCGAGGGAACGCGAAACTTGTTGCGAGATAAACTATAGTGAGGGAACCCGAAACTTGTTGCGAGATAAACTATAGCGAGGGAACCCGAAACTTGTTGCGAGATAAACTATAGCGAGGGAACGCGAAACTTGTTGCGAGATAAACTACTGCGAGGGAACGCGAAACTTGTTGCGAGATAAACTACTGCGAGGGAACGCGAAACTTGTTGCGAGATAAACTACTGCGAGGGAACGCGAAACTTGTTGCGAGATAAACTACTGCGAGGGAACGCGAAACTTGTTGCGAGATAAACTATTGCGAGGGAACGCGAAACTTGTTGCGAGATAAACTACTGCGAGGGAACGCGAAACTTGTTGCGAGATAAACTATTGCGAGGGAACGCGAAACTTGTTGCGAGATAAACTATTGCGAGGGAACGCGAAACTTGTTGCGAGATAAACTATTACGAGGGAACGCAAAACTTGTTGCCCGGGAACGCAAAACTTGTTGCCCGGGAACGCAAAACTTGTTGCGAGATAAACTATTGCGAGGGAACGCGAAACTTGTTGCGAGATAAACTATTGCGAGGGAACGCGAAACTTGTTGCCCGGGAACGAGAAACTTGTTGCGAGATAAACTATTGTGAGGGAACGTGAAACTCGTTGCGAGATAAACTATTGTGAGGGAACGCAAAACTCGTTGCGAGATAAACTATTGTGAGGGAACGCGAAACTCGTTGCGAGATAAACTATTGTGAGGGAACGCGAAACTTGTTGCGAGATAAACTATTGCGAGGGAACGCAAAACTTGTTGCCCGGGAACGAGAAACTTTTTGCGAGATAAACTATTGTGAGGGAACGTGAAACTTGTTGCTCGGGAACGCGAAACTTGTTGGCCAGGAACGCGAAAGTTGTTGCGAGATAAACTATTGCTCGGGAACGCAAAACTTGTTGCTCGGGAACGCAAAACTTGTTGCGAGATAAACTATTGCGAGGGAACGCGAAACTTGTTGCTCGGGAACGCGAAACTTGTTGCGAGATAAACTTGTTGCCCGGGAACGCGAAACTTTTGCGAGATAAACTATTGCGAGGGAACGCAAAACTTGTTGCCCGGGAACGCAAAACTTGTTGCGAGATAAACTATTGCGAGGGAACGCGAAACTTGTTGCGAGATAAACTATTGCGAGGGAACGCAAAACTTGTTGCCCGGGAATGAGAAACTTGTTGCGAGATAAACTATTGTGAGGGAACGCAAAACTCGTTGCGAGATAAACTATTGTGAGGGAACGCGAAACTCGTTGCGAGATAAACTATTGCGAGGGAACGCAAAACTTGTTGCGAGATAAACTATTGCGAGGGAACGCAAAACTTGTTGCCCGGGAACGAGAAACATTTTGCGAGATAAACTATTGTGAGGGAACGCGAAACTCGTTGCGAGATAAACTATTGTGAGGGAACGCGAAACTTGTTGCGAGATAAACTATTGCGAGGGAACGCAAAACTTGTTGCCCGGGAACGAGAAACATTTTGCGAGATAAACTATTGTGAGGGAACGTGAAACTTGTTGCTCGGGAACGCGAAACTTGTTGCCCAGGAACGCGAAAGTTGTTGCGAGATAAACTATTGCGAGGGAACGCAAAACTTGTTGCTCGGGAACGCGAAACTTGTTGCGAGATAAACTATTGCGAGGGAACGCGAAACTTGTTGCGAGATAAACTATTGCGAGGGAACGCAAAACTTGTTGCCCGGGAACGAGAAACATTTTGCGAGATAAACTATTGTGAGGGAACGTGAAACTTGTTGCTCGGGAACGCGAAACTTGTTGCTCGGGAACGCGAAACTTGTTGCTCGGGAACGCGAAACTTGTTGCCCAGGAACGCGAAAGTTGTTGCGAGATAAACTATTGCGAGGGAACGCAAAACTTGTTGCTCGGGAACGCGAAACTTGTTGCGAGATAAACTATTGCTCGGGAACGCGAAACTTGTTGCTCGGGAACGCGAAACTTGTTGCGAGATAAACTATTGCGAGGGAACGCGAAACTTGTTGCGAGATAAACTATTGCGAGGGAACGCGAAACTTGTTGCGAGAAACTATTGCGAGGGAACGCGAAACTTGTTGCGAGATTAACTATTGCGAGGAACGAGAAACTTGTTGCGAGATAAACTATTGCGAGGGAACGCGAAACTTGCTGCGAGATAAACTATTGCGAGGAACGAGAAACTTGTTGCGAGAAACTATTGCGAGGGAACGCGAAACTTGTTGCGAGATAAACTATTGCGAGGGAACGCGAAACTCGTTGCGAGAAACTATTGCGAGGGAACACGAAACTTGTTGCCCGGGAACGCAAAACTTGTTGCGAGATTAACTATTGCGAGGGAACGCGAAACTTGTTGCGCGGGAACGCAAAACTTGTTGCGAGATTAACTATTGCGAGGGAACACGAAACTTGTTGCCCGGGAACGCAAAACTTGTTGCGAGATTAACTATTGCGAGGGAACGCGAAACTTGTTGCCCGGGAACGCAAAACTTGTTGCGAGATTAACTATTGCGAGGGAACGCGAAACTTGTTGCCCGGGAACGCAAAACTTGTTGCGAGATAAACTATTGTGAGGGAACGCGAAACTTGTTGCGAGATAAACTATTGCGAGGGAACGAGAAACTTGTTGCGAGATAAACTATTGTGAGGGAACGCGAAACTTGTTGCCCAGGAACGCGAAAATTGTTGCGAGATAAACTATTGCTCGGGAACGCGAAACTTGTTCCCCGGGAACGCGAAACTTTTTGCGAGATTAACTATTGCGAGGGAACGCGAAACTTGTTGCTCAGGAACGCGAAACTTCTTGCGAGATAAACTATTGCGAGGGAATGCGAAACTTGTTGCCCGGGAACGCGAAACTTGTTGCGAGATTAACTATTGCGAGGGAACGCGAAACTTGTTGCCCGGGAACACAAAACTTGTTGCGAGATTAACTATTGCGAGGGAACACGAAACTTGTTACAAGATAAACTATTGCGAGGGAACGCGAAACTTGTTGCCCGGGAACGCAAAACTTGTTGCGAGATTAACTATTGCGAGGGAACGCGAAACTTGTTGCCCGGGAACACAAAACTTGTTGCGAGATTAACTATTGCGAGGGAACACGAAACTTCTTGCGAGATAAACTATTGCGAGGGAATGCGAAACTTGTTGCCCGGGAACGCGAAACTTGTTGCGAGATTAACTATTGCGAGGGAACGCGAAACTTGTTGCCCGGGAACACAAAACTTGTTGCGAGATTAACTATTGCGAGGGAACACGAAACTTGTTACAAGATAAACTATTGCGAGGGAACGCGAAACTTGTTGCCCGGGAACGCAAAACTTGTTGCGAGATTAACTATTGCGAGGGAACACGAAACTTGTTGCGAGATTAACTATTGCGAGGGAACGCGAAACTTGTTGCCCGGGAACGCAAAACTTGTTGCGAGATAAACTATTGCCCGGGAACGCAAAACTTGTTGCCCAGGAACGCAAAACTTGTTGCGAGATAAACTATTGCGAGGGAACGCAAAACTTGTTGCGAGATTAACTATTGCGAGGGAACGCAAAACTTGTTGCGAGATTAACTATTGCGAGGGAACGCAAAACTTGTTGCCCGGGAACACAAAACTTGTTGCCCAGGAACACAAAACTTGTTGCGAGATCAACTATTGCGAGGGAACGCGAAACTTGTTGCGAGATAAACGCGAAACTTGTTGCCCGGGAACGCGAAACTTGTTGCGAGATAAACTATTGCGAGGGAACGCGAAACTTGTTGCGAGATAAACTATTGCGAGGGAACGCGAAACTTGTTGCTCAGGAACGCAAAACTTGTTGCGAGATAAACTATTGCGAGGAAACGCTTAACTTGTTGCGAGATAAACTATTGCGAGGGAACGCGAAACTTGTTGCTCAGGAACGCAAAACTTGTTGCGAGATAAACTATTGCGAGGAAACGCTTAACTTGTTGCGAGATAAACTATTGCGAGGGAACGCGAAACGTGTTGCCCGGGAACGCGAAACTTGTTGTGAGATTAACTATTGCGAGGGAACGCGAAACGTGTTGCCCGGGAACGCGAAACTTGTTGTGAGATTAACTATTGCGAGGGAACGTGAAACTTGTTGCCCGGGAATGCAAAACTTGTTGTGAGATTAACTATTGCCCGGGAACGCAAAACTTGTTTCCCGGGAACGCGAAACTTGTTGCGAGATAAACTATTGCGAGGAAACGCGAAACTTGTTGCGAGATAAACTATTGCGAGGGAACGCGAAACTTGTTGCGAGATAAACTGTTGCGAGGAAACGCGAAACTTGTTGCGAGATAAACTATTGCGAGGGAACGCGAAACTTGTTGCGAGATTAACTATTGCGAGGGAACGCGAAACTTGTTGCGAGATTAACTATTGCGAGGGAACGCAAAACTTGTTGCGAGATTAACTATTGCGAGGGAACGCGAAACTTGTTGCGAGATTAACTATTGCGAGGGAACGCGAAACTTGTTGCGAGATTAACTATTGCGAGGGAACGCAAAACTTGTTGCCCGGGAACGCAAAACTTGTTGCGAGATAAACTATTGCCCGGGAACGCAAAACTTGTTGCCCGGGAACGCAAAACTTTTTGCGAGATAAACTATTGCGAGGGAACGCGAAACTTGTTGCGAGATAAACTATTGCGAGGAAACGCGAAAGTTGTTGCGAGATAAACTATTGCGAGGGAACGCAAAAGTTGTTGCGAGATAAACTATTGCGAGGGAACGCGAAACTTGTTGCGAGATAAACTATTGCGAGGGAACGCGAAACTCGTTGCGAGATAAACTATTGCGAGGGAACGCAAAACTCGTTGCGAGATAAACTATTGCGAGGGAACGCGAAATTAATTGCGAGGAAACGTGAAACTATTGCAGCTCATAACTAATTCAGATAAATAAATAAATAAATTCCCTACCTGTCCTCTAGGAGGCTCTGTAAAAACCATGATTATGTAATTTCAGAAAAATCTTAATTGTTTGTCATTTTTATTCGATTTGCTTCACTGATGAATTTACTGAATATTAATAAACGCCCTAAGAACACATCAACCAACCAGAATGACTAATTCAACAATGCTATAGTATAAATTAATATCATTATCTGTATTCAGCTCCACCATGAACGTTTGGGATGTTCGAACTCTTCGGCCCATATCAGTGTAATTACCGAACAGCGGTACTGGAGTGGCGAGTTTTGAGCAGGTGTTGATGTAGTCCCAGTCGGCCAGCTTTGTGTAGCGCTGTTCGCGCGATCTGCCGTGCAGCTGTGGAGAACACACTCAATGATTAACGGGCACATCTCAATCATTCGCCAAAACATCATCAAGCCACCAGCATCAACATCTGTTTCCATGGCAACAGTTCCATCATACCGTAATGAGCGATACGCCCCATTTCTTCAGTTCTGGAATCAGTTTGTGAGCGATATTAGAGTTCTGCTGAACTCCTGTTCGGATCTTAACGGTTAAAGGACAGTCCAGCACCTGCAGAAGTGCAAGTATCACACATGACAACAATGATCGATGAACGACTTGAGCGGAGATGTTGGGAGTTCCAGCAACATTAGATAAAGTTGTATCACATGTATGATGGATTTGAGACACTTACTGAATTCATTCCTCTCACTATCTGCTCAAATTTGTTGGTCCGTGTCATCAGGCCACATCCACCACCCTGACGAAACAAAAGTTAATCACTGTAGATATTTCTAAAGTGTTCCTCTTGCATTGTATCATGTCACTGCTGTGAGTTTTGTCCCAATAATACGTCATTTACCTTCTTGTAAACAAGATCAATGGGGCAACCGGAGTTTATGTCAACAAAATCGACATCAATGTTTTGATTGAGCAGCTCGGCACACCTGGTCATAGTGTCGGGAAAACAACCTTCCAGCTGCAACACAACACCACAACATGCAAACGCTAAATACTGAACTAATTAAAGCAACATGGGCGGTTCACACTAAACACATCTTTGTGCCCGTCTGCACTATTTTCCATTGTTTTTCAATGTAAACATGCGCTACATGGACGTGTGTCAACATAAGTTGTTGTTATTGTTTTACCTGAACGCCGAACAGATCTTCACTCTCGTGTCTCTTGAGAAGCGCCCACTCTGACGACTGACCCTGCAGGAGATTTGTGCACATGGCCATTTCGCCACACGTGATATCTGCACCAAACCGCTTACACACGCGCCGGAACGGAAGATTACCACACTGACAGAAAACAGCGCACAAAATAAGCAGCGAGTAGCTTTTTGTACACGTGATTTGATCTATGGATAACGTTCATACTGTAGTAAATGTGAGCTTACCGTGGTAAGAGGAGCCAGATAGAGTTTGTCTCTGAAATCCACCTGAGTTTGGAGAAAACAAATAAAAAGCAGCTTTGCAAACTGCACATACTATAAATATCAGGTGCCAGTCTGAGCCAAACATACCTGCTTCTTTTCACATGGTCGCAGTTTGATGATGTCAGCATCAGTTATGGGCCCCACAGTCTTCACAGGAGGAACCGCACAGTTCTGCATTTAAGATTGTTTACACGTTCAGATCAGACGACTCCAAACAACCATCAGAGTTTGTTTTTAAGAAGCCTGAGTTTGTATTGGGTGACTCCATGTCTAACCTTGTGCGACCCTGCATGCACATGTGTGGACGTTGTATTTTGGCTATGCTATAGGCTATGTATCATTCAAATTCATTAAAACAGACTGATCTCAGTTCAGGAGACTCTATGCTGTCCATATGTGGACAACAATATTTAGTAAAACTATTTGCTCAATCATTTTTTATTTCTTTTTGCATGTTTATTAGGTGCTACTAATTATAAATCAAAAAGTAAATGGAAAATGCACACAGCAGTCGCGCTCGGGTCTCAGGAGGCTAATCCACCGAATTTCAGAAACTTTCCGAGCTGAAATTCTTGATTTTGTCAGTACTTTTTCTGAAGAAAGATCAACATAAATGATGATAAAAGCAAAAATATTAAATACCACAGATCAAAATGTATTGAGTAATCCACTGTGTTATAGAAGGGGTCAACTTGACAATTTCCACCTTTGGTGTTTGGAGCAAAACTACTGGTAAAATAAATAACCTTAGAAAGGTGTCCGTGTCATGATTTTATATTTACACACAGATAGGTAGATCCATTACTAATATAAGTTCACTTCAGCACCCCTTGTTGCATTATAAGCTAATGGTGCGAGTCCAAATTTGGGAAAAAACACTTTTTATGTGTTGTTTTTCCAAAGTTTGAGTGCCTATAACTCCAGACGTTTTACAGATATATAAATATACTTTTAAATTCAGGTTCAGAATAAACTTTCCTTTTAGTATTTACATTTTTAGGGCCCTATATTGTAAAATCGCAGAGATATGGGGCTCTCAATGTGGCTCCACGTGTAAAATTGTAACATTATACACACCAAATTTGAGTCACTATGACTTAAATATACATTAGCCTCATATAAATGCTACGGTATATGTGGCTAATTTATCTTGTCCAACAAAATAAAAGTCTGATGTACAAATAATGTTGAAATGTACAATGTCATAGTCTCTATTTTAAGGTGTCCAAAATGATATAGTGAATTTTGATTTCATGTTGACTTTCAAGTACCTGTGTTTCTCGACCAGCAGAAGGATCTCCAGAGCAGCTCTGAGTTTCTTCTCGGCACTCATCTCTGCCCTTGTTGTCTGGTTTCTTTCCTTTGTTGATGGTCTTCAGGTACGCATCTGTGCCCTTAAAACATACTTGTTTCTTCCGCAGGCGTTTCTGCAGCTCTTTATCCAGGTTGTTTCTGACCATCACTCTGTCAGTGAAGCGTTTATGAAGATCTTCATTCACTAGATTCTTGAACTCTGGACTCACGTGAGCTTTAGCAAACCGGCATGTCACTCCGTAATGACACTTGCCAAAGGTGTTGTACAGGTAACACTGTTCACCCAGGTCTTGGGCTTTAGTGGACATGTACTCCGCCACGTCGTGGATGAAGCGACATTTATCACCGTAAACGCATTTGGTTTCGCGCTCCTGGAAAAGACATATCACGATAACACTAAACACTTTGCTGGGTAATACTGATTACAGAAAGTCATTTCAACGGCCCTTAGTTTGTGAAAACAAGCAAAAATAGCTTATTTTATTACGGGATTATGTAAATACCTGACTGATGGATGGGCACAGTCTTCTGTCCTCATAACTGTTGGGTTTCATGTGCGGTCTGGACTTATTCTGTCCTCTCATTCTCTTCTTCTCTCTTCTGTCTCCATCCTGCAGATCATCAGTGTCCAGCTTCATCCTCTTCTGCTCCGGTTCTCCTGATGGTTCCTCTGTGTCTCTGTCCACCTCTTCACCCTTCTGACGCTGCCAACCCGACTCCAGAAACTCATGGAACTTCTCTTTAGTGGTGAGGAACCTATTAAAGTGCAGAATGAGACATTAACACCTGTGATGTATATCATCAGATCAACAGGATCAGAATAAAACTGATAAACGTACTGTTCTTTAATAGCTGCAGATCCTTTCTCAGCCTCCACAGCAGAATCCATAATGACGGTGGAACGCACAAACCTGTGACACATTCACAAAAGTCTTCTTAAAATGTCTCTTTTTAAATAAAAGATTAAAGTTCTGTGACATACTGTCACTTTAAGAAATCTACAGTCCAACCAGAACATTAACTACACTTGAAAGCTTAATGATGTCATCACCACAACTCATTAGCATATGACCGCCCACATATCAATCCCTATTTAATATTCAGCATCATGACCAGTCCTGATAAATGACAGTGTGAAATCCACCTCTATGCAGATGCACATAAAATCACTTATTTTAATATACAATATCTGAAACAGCGTGTTTAATTGTAAGAGTCAGATTATATTCTCTTCTCTGAGATTTTGTGTTTTAAGGGCATGGCTGTCGATAACTACTATATTTTTAAAGTACGCGCGTGTGTGTGTGTGTGTGTGCGTGTGTGTGTGTTATTAAATATGAATCATACAGCAGCTGTGTGTCCAGCGAAGATTAATAACTGATCATGATGTTGATCATCACTCACCTACTGCTGAAGTTTCTCTCTGCACATGCAAACTGCAGCCGCGCAACACTTCAATGAGTCCGGCCAGAAGCAACAGCAACTGCGCAACAGTTCCGCTTCAGGTTGTGACATTGGAGACCTCTAGCGGTTAGTGATGGAACTGCAGGTGGCCAATGCCAACAGTAATATTAACGCTTAAGTGTTCAAAATACATTTTCCTGTCGCAGTATATGCAGAGAGGACTAAGCAAACCAATTAAAGGTTATTTTTCTCAAAAACTGTAAACACGTATATATTTATAGCGCTATAAATTTACTTTTATGTTTCTTTTGAGGGACCCATCCAACCCGACGCAACAACACTGACTCAACCAATGGCGTGAGTTGGGGGCGGGACTATCTGTTTGTTGACAAATGTAAGACGGCATATTCGGAAGTCATTTACACACTTCTGCTTTAATAATAAAAAAAATAAATGTTACTCAAGTATTTTTTTAGCATTATTTTTATTTTGTTTATATATTACATGTAATATTACATTATTTAATGTTTTTTTTTTTACTGTTATAAAAAGTATTTAGGCCTATTTTAATTGCAAATTATTTTTGAAAAATAAAACAACTTAATATAAAATATTTAAAGTATATAAATATAATATAAATAAGTGAAATATACAAAATCTAACACTTGACTTTGTTCTAATATACAATTGTTTTACATTACTGAAAGTTTTGAAAACATTCCTGAAGATATACTGTATATATTATAAAACTGCGACATGTGCAAACTCTAAAATGTATAGGTTTTACTCAAGAATCATGTTTTATATAAATTGCTAATTAATTTATTTTGTCCATATTGCACAGGCCTAATGCATGTATATGTGTGTATATATACAGTATATATATATTATTTATTTATAATAGTGTTTTATTTCTCAGAAAACACAAAATAGTAAATATAAATGAATTCTCTTAATAGATTATGGTCATATAGTCCCCACAAAATTAACACAAGAAGACTTAAAAAAATACAGTGATTTTTAATGGTCTTGAGCACACAGCATACACACTTCATATTTATTATATTTACTTATCCTCCCAATGTGTAACGCCCAATTCCCAATGCACTCCGAGTCCTCGTGGTGGCGTAGTGACTCTCCTCAATCTGGGTGGAGGAGGATGAATCTCAGTTGCCTCCGCGTCTGAGACCATCAATCCACGCATCTTATCATGTGACTTGAGCGTGTTACCATGGAGACCTAGTGCGTGTGGAGGCTTCACGCTATTCTCAGCGGCATCCTCACACAACTCACCACACGCCCCACCGAGAGCGAGAACCACATTATAGTGACCACGAGGAGGTTACCCCATGTGACTCTACCCTCCCTAGCAACCGGGACAATTTGGTTACCCCATGTGACTCTACCCTCCCTAGCAACCGGGACAATTTGGTTACCCCATGTGACTCTACCCTCCCTAGCAACCGGGACAATTTGGTTACCCCATGTGACTCTACCCTCCCTAGCAACCGGGCCAATTTGGTTGCTAAGGAGACCTGACTGGAGTCACTCAGCATGCCCTGGATTCAAACTCACGACTCCAGTTGTGATAGTCAGCGCCAATACTCGCTGAGATACCCAGAACCCCCTGCATTATATTTATTTGACATCTATGCGTCCAATTATTTATTCATGTGAAACAATAACAGTTCAGGTCAATACATCATTTTTATGTCTAAACGTAGAAAAAATACATTCAAAATATTTAATTTGACAATATTCTGTTTTGTTTTCCAGGGCCAACTCAAGTAAACAGCTGAAATGTGAACAACTGTGAAGCGGAGCAGGATAGTCTGTGTTTGTTAAATATTTTCAGCCTTTTCTTGCAGACAAAACAAACATTCGAATCACTGAAAGTGCATCTAAACAACAGTCAGACGGTCCGCATCAGCGTCACTCCTCTGGACAGCCCAGTCGCTCTAATTTAGCATGAAAGCGTTTTTTACTGGAGTCTAACACAGCAATGCCGTTCTTATGGAAGTCATAACCCAGACTGTTGAGATCATGCAGTCGCTGTTTGATGATGACGAGACTGAAGTCAAGAACCTTCGGCTTCTGTATGATCTGCAGTATGTGAACGCCAGCGTCGATCAGACAGTCCAGTTTCTCGTTCAGCAGCTCGGACGAGATGAACAGCACCAGGGAATAATTCAAGATCATCTTTTTGAAATGTGCTTCGCTGCAGCCCAAAGACCGAATCTTGTACTGCAGGTTCTTAAAGTTCCTCTTCAGACTCTCGTGCGAGAGATCCAGAATCTGAGCGCCGTGGCTCTGCAGTAAAACGAGCGCCTCCGTCTTACTCAGACTCAACGAGCTCAACAGGAAGTCGACGTTTGCTTTGACTCGGTTGGTGCTGCGGATGAGGATGTACAGGTTCCTGGAGATGATGGTTCTGGCGAACTGTTCTTGGTCTTTTCCTCCCAAATTCATGCAAATGCCCTGCAGGAGATCCACCATGTTCCGGTTGAGCTCGACGCTGTTGGAGAACGTCCGCGGTGCTGTTGTGAGCAGCCGGTGCAGATCTTTAGGAGTCATTCCCAAAGATCTCAAGAACGTGATATTCTTCTCCAGGTTATCGTTGTCACTAGAACGAAAGAACGACTCGGGCGAGCGCGACAAAATTCCGACGACCTCGCTGTCGCTCTTGAAGATGTTCCTCCACAGCTGCCAGCGTTCCTCCAGGTGCTGACAGGAGCGGGTGATTGATCGCGGGAAACGCGAGATGATGCTGGCGATGGTCTCCTGGTCGGCACCTTTGCTCTTCAGGAATTGGGCGAGACCTTGTTCGTTGGTGAGGACTTTACGGAGAACGCCAGGCTGGCGTCGGCGGGCCATGGTCAGGTCCACGCCCATGCTGGAGAGGTTCTCCAGAAGAGATCCATTCTCTGGGTGAACTGAAGGAGGTTCAGAGGTCATCAGTCTGGAGATGCAGAACCGAGAGTTCATGTTGATATTCTGACAGTGAGGGCGGGACATCACCGGCTGAAGTCCACCTCTCCTCACGAGCCACAGCCAAGACAAAATCTGCCTCTGTGCCATCTCACCACCTCATGAGATCTGTTTGATCACAGAAGAACAGAGCAGACATTAGTATTTTGAACACGTTGAAGCTTCAAAAAGCACATAAAGGCAGCATAAAAGTAACCCAGTGGTTTAATCCATGTCTTCAGAAGTGATATGATAGGTGTAGGTGAGATACATATCAATATTTAAGTCATTTTCTGGCATAAATTCTCCTCCTGCCCAATATGTGGCAACATTAACAAAGAATGCAAATCACCAAAAACAAAAGAAGAATGTGAAAGTAAATGTAGAGATTTATAGTAAAAAAAAAAAAGGACTTAAATATTGATGTTTCTCACCCACATATGGATTAAACCACTGGAGTCTTAAGGATTACTTTTATGCTGCCTTTAAGTGCTTTTTGGAGCTTCAAAGTTCTGGTCACCATTCACTTGCATTGTATGGACCTACAGAGCTGAAATATTCTTCTATAAAATCTTCATTTGTGTTCTGCAGAAGAAAGAGAGTTACACACATCTGGGATGACATGAGGGTGAGTAAATGATGAGAGAATTTTATTTTTTTGTGAATTATTCCTTTAACTTGAACCCGGAATATTCCTTTAATATGTAAAAACCTGTCTTTTACGTTTGATTTATACATAAAACAAAACGCTGACATTTCTTACCTGCTCTGTATCAACTTTCTTCACTTGAACGCGCATATAAAAATAATTAGAGCATCGTTATTTATAATGACCTGGCATATCAAACAAGTGCACGCGAGTGCTGCTTCTTCTCGCGGTTTTGCGTTTGTTTAGAGTGTAGCACAGCGCCGCCTGCTGTCTGGGAGTAATAACAACACTGAGTGCAGTACAACGTGACTGCCGCATGAAGGCGCTGCACGACACCTTTACAATATTTGCAACTAAATTGATGCATTTAGCCCGGTTAAAAGCACAATGGCCTTGATTAAATATGTGATATGGTAATGTACAGTGAAGACTGTACAATAAAAAATATTCTGGTTAATATACTGGTTTAAAGCAAGAGAAATATAGATATATAGAAATGTCTGATGAATTTTCTAGTGTTGTAGGTTCTCATTAAAATGATAGAACACACTGAATTCAGTTTCATTTAAATGTGATGTGCTCTTCACAAGGATATTGTGCAATGATATTTTAATACAATGAGCTCTTTCTGCTCACAGGTTTTCATGCTCAGGACGCCAGCTGTCTGAAACACTTGAGACGGGCCGCTGAGCGCAGGGCCTTCAGCTCAAGCATCAGTCTCCATATGGGCCTTGATGAGCCCCGTCTCATGCATATTTTATACAGGCTCAGATCTGTTTCATTATTCAAATGAGCTGCAGTGTGAGTGATACCATGTAAGACTGCTCATTTTAGACACAGGTTTCATGTTTTCATCACACACATTTCATTCAGGACGCATTAGACCTCATTCCCAGGAGATGTGTACTGTATCTCTCTCTATACGTGTTATATTTGTCCTGTCGTGCACTCAGACAAGCTTGTGAAATCATTCAGAAGCGGTAATCTCTCAGATGAGTGTTTCATCTGTCTCTGTAAAACATTCACTCACATGACGGTTCATGCTGCAACTGACCAGCAGAAACTATAGAAATGATACAGCGCTGACGAGACATGGCTGTATTTAACAACCACTTCACTGGCAGTGCCACTAATTCTATTATATTCTACTCATGTCATTGTTATCTGCTACTTCACAATACATACATTTAAAGCAACCATTTCTGTTTCATTCTATTCTGTTCTAGACAATTCAATTTCATTTTTAAAGCACTTTTCACAATACATATCCAAAGTAACAAATTCTATTCTATTCTATTGCAGTCAAGTCAATTTTATTATTTTTAAAGCACTTTTCACAGTTTATATTCAAAGTAACAAATTCTATTCTATTCTATTGCAGTCAAGTGATTTTTATTTGTGAAGAGCTTTTAACAATATCAATTAAAAGCAGCAAATTCTATTCTAGTCAATAAAATAATTTTTGTATTATTTTTAAAGCACTTTTCACAATTCATATTCAAAGCAGCAAATTCTATTCTAATTAAGTTTTTTGTAAAGCACTTTTCACAATTATACCTATTCAATGTATCAAATTTATTCTAGTCAATAGATTTTTATTTGTTAAGCACTTTTAACAATACAGATTAAAAGCAGCAAATTCTATTCTAATCAAGTCATTTTTATTATTTTTAAAGCACTTTTCACAATTAATATTCAAAGTAACAAATTCTATTCTATTCTATTGTAGTCAATTAATTTTTATTTGTATAGCACTTTTGATAATACATATTCAAAGCAGAAAATTCTATTCTATTCTATTCAAGTTTTTTGTAAAGTACTTTTCCACTATTTACTGTATATCCAAAGTATCAAATTCTATTCTATTCTATTTTTTTTACAAAGCACATTTAACATTATAGATTAAAAGCAGCCAATTCTATTTCTAATTCTATTCAAGTTTTTTATAAAGTACCTTTCACTATTTATATCCAAAGTATCAAATTCTATTCTATTCTATTGTAGTGAAGTCATTTTTTATTTGTAAAGCACTTTTCACAATACATATTCAAAGCAGAAAATTCTATTCTATTCGAGTTTTTTTGTAAAGCACTTTAACAAAATAGATTAAAAGCAGCAAATTCTATTTCTAATTCTATTTGATTTTTAAAGCACTTTTCACAATTTATATTCAAAGTAACACATTCTATTCTGTTCTATTCTAGTCAAGACAGTTTTATTTGTATAGCACTTTTGATAATACATATTCAAATCAGCAAATTCTATTCTATTCTATTTGAGTTTTTTGTAAAGCACTTTACACAATTCATATTCAAAGTAACAAATTCTATTCTATTGTATTCTATTGTAGCCAATTAATTTGTATTTGTAAAGCACTTTTCATAATACATATTAAAAGCAGAAAATTCTATTCAATTTTATTGTAGTGAAGTCATTTTTATTTGTATAGCACTTTTGATAATACATATTCAAAGCAGAAAATTCTATTCTATTCTATTTTTTTTTGCAAAGCACATTTAACATAATAGATTAAAAGCAGCAAATTCTATTCTAATTCTATTTCAAGTTTTTTTTGTAAAGCACTTTTCACAATACCTATTCAATGTATCAAATTCTATTCTAGTCAATAGATTTTTATTTGTTAAGCACTTTTAACAATACAGATTAAAAGCAGCAAATTCTATTCTAATCAAGTCATTTTTATTATTTTTAAAGCACTTTTCACAATTCATATTCAAAGTAACAAATTATTTTCTATTCTATTGTAGTGAAGTCATTTTTGTTTGTATAGCACTTTTCACAATACACATTCAAAGCAGAAAATTCTATTCTATTCTATTACATTTTTTGTATAGCACTTTAACAAAATAGATTAAAAGCAGCAAATTCTATTTCTAATTCTATTTGAAACTATTTGGACTTTTCTCAATTTATATTCAAAGTAACACATTCTATTTTATTCTATTCTGTTCTATTCAAGTCAAGAGATTTATATTTGTAAAGGACTTTTAACAGTATCGATTAAAAGCAGCAAATTCTGTTCTAGTGAAGTCATTTTTTCTAAAGCACTTTTCACAATGTATATTGAAAATAACAAATTCTATTCTATTGTATTTAGTTAAAGTCAGTAAGTTGTTTTGAAGGCCTGTTGTCGGTTGTACACCTGATACTGTCACATGAATAATGCACCGGCAGAACTCTATGGGCTCCTGAGCTCTGGACATCAGAGTCACAGTGAAGCTCCTGCTGGCACACGAGAGTGAAGGATGTCCAAGAGAAGATGGGTAGAATTCAAGATCTGCCAAACCATCAGCTGCTCGGCTCCCGTCAGCCGCAGGAATAGACCATCAGCAGCCGCCGCAGCAGGTATAAACACACACCTCACATGAACTGAACGTGTGCTTTGGGATGCATATAAACATATCAAAGGGACAATTTAACTGTGAAATGACTTTCACTCTCATTCTGAATCCACTCTTCTGTTAGACAAAGACAGCATAGAAATAAATGAAGATCTGACTAGAGTCTCTCTTTGAGCATTAGTGCAATATTACATCTGGCTCATTCAGTTGCTTTAAGCAGTGATAAAGTGATCAGTCCCAGTGTCTTGATGAAGGGCAAACTGGAGCATGTGTGACAGTAACTCAATACAAACACAAGAGCAATGTTCAGTTACTCAGATCTAACGTCACTTTTCTGAGAGTAAAACTTACAAACATTATTTGAACGTTATATTTGTGGTTTTGCCATTTAAAAACGTATTTTAGTAAAACATTTAGCTTGTGTGCTTGTGCTATCTCTCTTTCGAATAAACGCCACTTGCTTTGATATTTTGTTAAATAATGCAATGAGAGTCAGACATTTTAAAGTTGTAAACACAGATTTTAACCCGTGTGCATCAATTTAAAATGTTGCTCAGAGATCCTTTGAGGACAAAAATGTTCACGTCAAAAACTGCAATAATAATATTAGATATGAACATTATTTTCCACTTTCAATTAGTAATTTGTTTTAACCATCATCAGTCCTGATCATAACTACCAAATATTCATTTATTTTCAGGATTTTAACCCTTTAAATGACCGTTTGTTTATATAATGCCACTGTTGTACACACACACACACACACACACACACACACACACACTCATAGACACACACACACACACACACACACACACACACACACACACACACACACACACAAATACTCACACACACACACACACATACACACACAAACACACAAACACTCACAGACACACACACACAAACACTCACACACACACATACACACACACACACACACACAAATACTCACACACACACACATACACACACACACACACACACAAACACTCACAGACACACACACACAAACACTCACACACACACTCACACTCACACACACACACACACAAACACTCACACACACACTCACACACACACACACACACACACACACACACTCACACACACACACACACACACACACACTCACAGACACACACACACACACACACACACTCACACACACACACACACTCACACACACACACACACACACTTGTATCTGCATCATGTATTCAGTTGTCCTGCAGGTCTCTATAATACAGGAAACAGAGAATACACACTCACACACACACACACACACACACACTCACACACACACACACACACTCACACACACACACACACACACACACACACACACTCACACACACACACACACACACACACACACTTGTATCTGCATCATGTATTCAGTTGTCCTGCAGGTCTCTATAATACAGGAAACAGAGAATACACACTCACACACACACACTCACAGACACACACACACACACACACACACACTCACACACACACACACACACACACACACACACACTTGTATCTGCATCATGTATTCAGTTGTCCTGCAGGTCTCTATAATACAGGAAACAGAGAATTGGGGAAAAGTTTGTATTTGCTCCACAGGATAAACATGAGGAAAATGGCGCCATCTGGTGGAAAATATTAAAAATATATATTTTGAAGTCAGGACTCCAGAATGAAAGTATAATACCATATAATTCATGAGTTGATGCTTTAATGTTTCTGGGATCAAATATTGCAGTTTTAATGGGTTTCAATGGGGACATTTTTGTCCTGAAATGTCCTGAGTGTATTTTGTGTACACAGTGTGTTATAGATGTGTTATAAATGTGTTATAGGAACTGAGGTTGAAATATAAAAAATATCCCAAAAATACACACCTTTGGCAAAATGCACGCCGTTGGCATTAACACAGCCAAAATGATCGAGAAAAATGAAAATGAAAAAGACAAAGACAAAAATGTCCCGAAGGCCGCACAAGGGTTAATACAGAACCTCAAGATACAACAAATGATAGAATGACAGCAGGCGTGCACTGTGACGTCACCGCGCCATGCGTCTAGTATGTTTACGTGGAGAAACATGGTGGCGACTATGACAGCAAAACCCGAATAAAACACTCCGAGAGTCCTGCAGATTTACCGGCCGAACCGAACCGGACACTTATGACAGCGGTCCGCGTTTAGTGTTCGGCGCTTGTTTGTGAGTCCGGCGCTCTTTTGACGCGCGTGTGTTCGTGTGTCAGCCGCAGGAACCGCAGAGATGATGGAAGAAGAGGAGCGACAGAGGAAACTAGAGGCCGGTAAAGCCAAGGTGAGATTTACCTTAAAAATAACCTCACTGCTGTCATTTACCTCATAATATAACTGTTATCTGATATGTACCTCACTTTTACTTCATTTACCTCATAATATGACCGTTATCTGATATTTACCTCACTTTTACTTCATTTACCTCATAATATGACCGTTATCTGATATTTACCTCACTTTTACTTCATTTACCTCATAATATAACCGTTATCTGATATGTACCTCACTTTTACTTCATTTACCTCATAATATAACCGTTATCTGATATGTACCTCACTTTTACTTCATTTACCTCATAATTTACCTCACTTTTACTTCATTTACCTCATAATATAACCGTTATCTGATATGTACCTCACTTTTACTTCATTTACCTCATAATTTACCTCACTTTTACTTCATTTATCTCATAATATAACCGTTGTCTGATATTTACCTCACTTTTACTTCATTTACCTCATAATATGACCGTTGTCTGATATTTACCTCACTTTTACTTCATTTACCTCATAATATAACCGTTGTCTGATATTTACCTCACTTTTACTTCATTTACCTCATAATATAACCGTTATCTGATATTTACCTCACTTTTACTTCATTTACCTCATAATATAACCGTTGTCTGATATTTACCTCACTTTTACTTCATTTACCTCATAATATAACCGTTATCTGATATGTACCTCACTTTTACTTCATTTACCTCATAATATAACCGTTATCTGATATGTACCTCACTTTTACTTCATTTACCTCATAATATAACCGTTATCTGATATGTACCTCACTTTTACTTCATTTACCTCATAATTTACCTCACTTTTACTTCATTTACCTCATAATATAACCGTTATCTGATATGTACCTCACTTTTACTTCATTTACCTCATAATTTACCTCACTTTTACTTCATTTATCTCATAATATAACCGTTGTCTGATATTTACCTCACTTTTACTTCATTTACCTCATAATATGACCGTTGTCTGATATTTACCTCACTTTTACTTCATTTACCTCATAATATAACCGTTGTCTGATATTTACCTCACTTTTACTTCATTTACCTCATAATATAACCGTTGTCTGATATTTACCTCACTTTTACTTCATTTACCTCATAATATAACCGTTGTCTGATATTTACCTCACTTTTACTTCATTTACCTCATAATATAACCGTTGTCTGATATTTACCTCACTTTTACTTCATTTACCTCATAATATAACCGTTGTCTGATATTTACCTCACTTTTACTTCATTTACCTGTTGCATTTACATTACTGTAATTTTTTGCCGAATGTGTTGTTGGTAGTAGGTCTATTGAATATATCAGTTTTTCTTTGTTTTTAAATTTGTGCAAGGATTGTGTGATTCTTGCTGTAAACGCCCCCTGACATATTAATACATAATTATAGTATGATTGTCACTACTGCAGATGTCAGCTGTCAGTATTTGGGTGTCATGTTGTTCAGTGCTTCTGATTGTGGTGCTGTTTGAGAACAGGCGGACGGTCTTGTGTGATGGGATTTTCTGGCCAAAGCAAACTCTCCCATGTTTCACATTGCATCGTAACACGCTGATACAAGTCAGAGCAAATTTCCTAACATTGCCTTAATTCTGTGTTTATTCATAATAGTCTGATTGAGGCTGCTGAAGTCTGATAAATCTAGTCGGCGTACAAAATTGTCACTTCCAAAAGTCAGTTGTCAATTAAGAAATATTCTTTCTAAATATTAGTATCGGGCATCGGAAACCCTTATTGTTCAGCACTAGTTGACACATTCAGTGTTGTTCTTTTGTTTTTTTAAAAATAAAACAGATTCCTCACTACTGGAGTGTAATAATAACTAGTGTGAAGGACCAGAGAGAACATGACCACTCTGTGCTGTTGTGCTCCCTGTGAAGTGAACAGATGTGGACGAGGTCACTTGTCCTGACCTCTAGAGACATGTCTGTCTAATTTATGCGGACACTTTTTTTTTTTAAACGTTCTACTGTCTGTCTGTCTTGCCTGTCTGTCTGATCCTAGCGTCTGCTTGACAAAGATATTTACAGTGTGTTTACAGCCGCTGAACAAGTCTGTATTTGGTAAATGTCTCAATAAACAGACTATATACAATGTTAATATACATGTTAATGCGGCGACAGAACGCTGAGAGTCCTTTTGTCATATGAGATGAGAGATGTTTTGAAATACATCTGAGTAGTTGCGAATGTCCGCCGAATTAAGACGTTTGTGGTGGAAAGAGATGATTCAGAATTATTCATAGAGTATCCAACATTTAGAGTGAAATTTAACAAAAGCAGAATAACTCATTTATTTGACTGAGCTGCTGCTATCCACTGCACACTGACTGTTTTAGTAAAATACATTACAGGGATCACTTTGTGTACATCTCAGGCTGTGTACACATCTTATATGCTTAAATGTGCTGTAAGCGATTTTAGCCATTCTTTAATTTCCACAAACTGAACCATTTGATTAGCCACGCCCCCTTCCCCTAAAACCCCGCCCTAAACATATACAAATTGAGCTTTTGAAGCCGATCTCGGGCAGAAACGGTCGTCAGTAACAACAGCAGTGAAACAGCGCCCTCAGCTGGCAACTGTTATGAACAACATGGCATAAAAATGGCATTAAGCCTCAATAATTCACTGCAGCCGCAATACTGTGAGAACGAGCGACATGATTGACAGGCAGAAAGCGTCAGAGACTGCGCAGGGCTCGATATTAAGCATTGTCCTGTGCTTGTCCAGAGAGAAAAAAGGACATTTAAGTTACGTGCTCAAGTAACATGTCAAAGCTTCTGTTGTATGTTTTCTTAAATGACCTAGTGTACCTATGCAATCACCTCCAGTCTCTGCCACAGAAATGTAAACTGCACCGGGTAGGGCAGGAGGCTATTGTCATATGATCATTATTTAGCCGAATAAAGAAAAGCCTTGAAAGGATGATCACACTTCTAGAGAATGAGATCTACTTTTTCATCATGTTATTGCAGCACATCTACCATGTAGAATAAAGGCTGTACATTATCACAATACCACAATCTCAGTAGCTCAAAACCACGACAAATAATAACACTAACATGTGAAATATGTCAGAATGGTTAAAAGTTCTTAATTATTCAAGACTAGTAAACAGTCAGTAATAAATAACAATAGAAATTAATAGAAATAGATGAAATATAATAGAACAAAAAATACAAATGAAGTGCTAAATTCAGTGCTTTATCAGCTTTAAAAGTGTTTAACCGCAGTAGCAAATATTCAAGTAAAGATTCAGAATAAAATGCATCATAAAACTATTACTGGTCGTCACTGTATGATTATAATACATGAATACTTTTAAAGTTACTCAGTCAAGAGCAGACAGTGTTTTTCTTGATGTTTGATTATTATGATGACACACTAGACAGCATCAGCATACCTCACCAAGAACAGCATTGTGGCCGCATTTATAAATGTATTGAGTGTTCAACACACACACATACTCCGCCTGTCAATCAAACAGCTGTTACTAGATTGCTGGAGAATGATAAAATGACATGCTCTGGATTACTTTCAACAGGATAATAAGAATATGAACTTTCTAATAAGTGACACAGGCCTCTTCTATCACAAATACAGCCAGTTATTTGTTTGTTATTGATGTTTTAATCAGCCTGTTTGTCCGGTCGGGCAAGTCAAATTCTCTTACACTTGCCCCTTCAGAAATGCACCTGTCCCGGACAAGCGTTAATGTCGAGCCCTTCTGCGGCCCGCTGACACATTTCTGTTTTCTGTTTACTGAGTCTAGATCTGTCACTAAGACCGGTGAGGTATCTCACAACACTTATTCATAGGACATTATTTTGCATTCATTTCCATAAAAACCATCGCTGGCAGCACCTGTTATTTGGTGAGTTGTTTTTGATCTCTCAAACTTGCGACTTCATCAGATGTCTGCTCCACAGTTATAGGGACGTTGTTCTCTGTCTGTAGTTCTTGTTGTATGTAAAAAGTCGCTTTTTTCCAATGTGATGCCGTAAGGGTAGAGAAAAGAACTGAAATGAAATGAACACTTATTTTACACAATATTTACTCAAAATTCACTATAACACATGCCAGAAATGTGCTTTATCATTGAAAATATCATTGAATCATACATTTGAATATTGTCCCTTTATATCCTTGTATTATTTACAATCAGTTGTTGATTAAAAACATCAAAAATAGAAGCATTTATTTCTAATCACAAATCACATCTGTGAGACATTCACTGAACTGATGCTGTTCTTAAAGAGACAGTACTGTTTCTACATATAATATAAATACTTGTATATTGATATATATATAATATAATATATGCAGTTTTTTTATTTCATGATCATACTTATTGATTGAAATTGTTTCAATGTGACAAATGCTGAAAAACAAAACAAAATTATATGATTTTGTTCTAAAAAATCTTTTTCATAATGTACCTATTTAGAAAGTCCTCTTTATTAGTCCGATTCGATTTCAATATCGATTCATATGGGTTTATTTCAGTTATAATGTCCCTTTGCTTGCATATTAAATACATTCTCTATACAGGGGACCTTCTAACTAGGTACAATATGAAAATATAAATTTTACTTATTATATTTTATTAGTTTTAGTAGGATCATTTTGGTAATATTTGGGCTTTTTAAAAAATAACAAATCCATTTGTTCAATCAGTAAATAAATTGTTATGTTTAATATATTCGTTTTTTGTTACATGTTTATTGTTTAATTGCATAATTGTGCTGTTTACAAGTATTTACATTGATTTGTTGAACACATGCTGAAAACCGGTACTGTCTCTTTAAGAAAACCGGCAGTTCTGTGAAGTGTGGCTGTAAATGAGCGCATATTAATGAGAGAGGTCTCAAATGACTTTATCTCATCCCTGCTACGCACGATTATAATAAAATGTTTATTTTTTGTTGTTTATGATCAACAACTGACTGTAGAGAACAGAAAGGATATTAAGAGACATAGTTCAATGACGAATCGGTCACGTGGATCTCGTCTTTGGACACACACGGAAGAACTTTTACTCTCAAGACGCAGTGAAAGCATCTCGATTCTGAATACTCCATCACTATACTACACAATCACCGGTGAGTAAAATCTAAATATCTACCAGACAGTTGCCAAATATATACATGTAAATGTTTTATCGCATATGTGAAATGTGGTTGCAAACGCGAGTGATTTCCTCCCATTGAACTGGAGGGTTACGCATAGAGTCAATCTCTGGAATTTAAGGATTGAGATCGTCCCAATGGGAGAAATGTAGCTCAACTCTCTTAAACGATGAAAATTCTGCCATCAGTTACTCACTTTTACCACCTTGACTGTCTTTTGTGTTCCACTGAAGATAGAAAATCATACTTGCTTAGAACCACATGAGGGTGTATAAATGATTGTCATGTCTTTAAGCAGTGCAGGGTTCAGTTTGATGACCCCTGATCCCTGTCCGGTTGCTCTCGTGACACTTGTCGCCATGTGCTGGCTCAGATCTGCTGTTGCTGTTCAGAGCAGCTGTCAGTGTGAGCGCTGTTTCCTGTCAGTGTCATCATTAGTTAGCACTTCAGCTGCTCTCAGAAACACACTGATTCATTCATGTTTCAAAACAGAAATCAAACGCTGCATCAGCTCACATACTATCCACTCCATATAGTATGCAAGAATTGAACTGGTGCGTTCCAAAGCCGAGTACATTCAACACCGTACACCAGGAGTCATTCAGTGCCAACTCAACCAGAGATGCTCAGCTCCAAATTTAGTTTTTAATCTTTTTTATTTTGACTAATGAAAGACATAAATGACGATCAAATGAAAATGTACAATTTAATTTACACATGGAGCCACATTGATAGCCCCGTATCTCTGGGATTTAACCATGTAGGGCCTTAGAAATGACAGTACAAACAGGAAAGTTTGTTCTGAACCAGAATCTAAAAGGATATTAAGATATATTTAATATTTCTGGAGCTATAGACACGCCAACTTTGGAAAAAAAATCACAAAAAAGTGTATTTTCCCATTTTTGGACTCACACCATTGGCTTATAATGCAACAAGGGGTGCTGAAATCAGCTGATTTTAGAAATAAACATACCAATATCATTGTAAATATAAAATAATGATGCTGACACCTTTCTAAGGTTATTTCTTTGACCTGTAGTGTTGCTCCAAAATCACAGACGAATATTGTCAAGTCAGAATAATGTATTACTCAGTAAATATCGATCCTTAGCATTTCATATTTTGTCTTTCAGCATCATTTATGTTTATCTTTCACAAAATAAACCATTTCAGCTGAGAAAGTTTCTTCAATTGGATTTGACCTGGAGGAACCCCACTATTTCAGATGCCAATGTTTCCAGATTAATTGGCGTCATCTGTCTTTCACTATGTGTGAATTCTGTTTTTCGTTTAAGATCACTCATTAATGTAAATTTAACCTATAATAAGGATTTATAATCAGTGTTGGGTGTAATTGGATTACAAAGTAATTAGTTACTGCATTACTTACGAACTACTTTAAGGCACAAAAGTAGTGTAACACATTTCATTTTAACTTCTTATAATCAGATTACAGTTACTGACTTTCAATGCAAGTAATTACTTTAAAGTACACAGGCATAAATATTATGCGAGTGCCCGGATCTATGCTGTCTATGGATTGTGGTAGTAATGCTGCGTTCCATTCAAAGTGGGATGTGGGATATTCCTTCTTGGTATCTCCGACCATAACGGCATTACATTGCATGGAAGATGACAGTAAGGAAACCAGCTTAGCAGGTGTTTTCGTCTGTCACCAGAGACGTCTGCTAGCAACCCAGTTGATGAAGTTGGGCAGCTGTTGGTCGGGTGGTAGAGCGGGTCGGCCACTAATCGCAGTGTTGGCTGTTCGATACCCGGCCCACATGACTCCACATGCTGAAGTGTCAAGTGGGCAAGAAACTGAACCCCCAAGTTGCACCCAATGGCAGGCTAGCGCCTTGCATGGCAGCTCTGCCATCATTGGTGGGTGAATGTGTGTTTGACTAGGCTGTCAGTGTTTTTTGTAACTCGTTGCACTTTTGTTAATCGTTGATTAATTTTGACGTATACATGTGTTGCAATACTTGTGCACTTACTCAAATGTACTTCCTCATTACTACAGAATTACATACTTTAAGTGCGAAGCATAAGCTTATTGGATGGAGATTTTGATGTCGACAGGAAGCGTTTTGTGTCTTTTTCTGAGTCTGATCTGAGACGTGTGCTAATACTGACCTGGGGCCCTATTTTAACAGCGCTCGTGCTAAGCGCAGCACCATATCATAAATCATAAGTGCAAAGTCAGTAGATGTGGCAATGAAGTTTAGGCGAAAGTGAGTTTGGCAAAATCGTGCGCACATGGCGCTAACGGGCTGGGTCAAGTGCAATTTAAAAATAAGGTTCTTTTATGGCACGTCTGCGTTCTATTATATACAGTGCATTCAGAAAGTATATAGACAACTTTTTATGTTGCAGCCTTATGCTAAATGCTTTAAGTGATTTTTCACACCAATCAACACTACATACCCCATAATGACAACTTTGATAACTTTGCAAATTTATTAAAAAGAAAAATCTGAAATATCACATTGGCATAAGTATTCAGACCCTTAACTCAGTACTTAGTTGAAGCACCTTTGGCAGTGATTACAGCCTTTTTAGGTATGATGCGACCAGCTTTACACTTCTCTATTTTGCAGATCCTCTCAAGCTTCATCAGGTTGGATGGGGACCGTCGGTGGACAGTCATTTTTAGGTCTCTCTAGGGATGTTCGATTGGGTTCAAGTCTGGGCTCTGGCTGGGCCACTCAAGGACATTCACAGAGTTGTCCCATAGCCACTCTTGCATTGTCTTGGCTGTGTGTGTTTAGGGTCATTATCCTGTTGGAAGGGGAACCTTCGGCCCAGTCTGAGGTCCTGAGAACTCTAGACCAGGTTTTCATGAAGGATATCTCTGTATTTTGGAGCATTCAGCTTTCCTTCATCCCTGACCAGTCCCCAGTCCCTGCTGCTGAAAAACACCACCACCATGCTTCACCGTTGGGATGGTGTTGCGCAGATGATGAGGGGTGCCTTGTTTACTCCAGACATGATGCTTGAAACTGAGGCTAAATAGTTCAATCTTTGTTTCATCAGACCAGAGAATCGTGTTTCTCACAGTCTGAGAGTCCTTTAGGTGCTTTATTATGTGTCTTGCACTGAGGAGAGGCGTCCGTCGGGCCACTCTGCCATAAAGCCCAGATCGGTGGAGTGTTGCAGTGATGGTCGTCCTTCTGCAAGTTTCTCCCGTCTCCACTCATGATCTCTGGAGCTCAACCAGAGTGACCATCAGGTTCATGGTCACCTCTCTTACCAAGGCCCTTCTCCCCAGATCTCTCCGTTTGCCCAGGCGGCCAGCTCGAGGAAGAGTTCTGGTGGTTCCAAACTTTTGGGATTTAGTCATTATGTAGTCCACTGTGCTCTTGGGAACCTTCAAAGCAGCCAAACATTTTTGTAGCGTTCCCCAGATCTGTGCCTCGACACAATCCTGTCTCTGAGCTCTGCAGGCAGCTCCTCTGATCTCATGGCATGGTTTTTGCTCTGATATGCATTTTCAGCTGTGATACAGTAGACAGGTGTGTGCCTTTCCAAATCATGTCCAATCAATGAAATGTGCCACAGGTGGACTCTCCAATTAAAGTGTTAAAACATCTCAGAGATGATCCAGATGAACGGGATGCACCTGAGTTCAATTTGTAGTGTCATAGCAAAGGGTCTGAATACTTATGTCAAAGTGATATTTCAGTTTTTTATTTTTAATACATTTGCAAAGGTATACAAAATAATACCGTCATAATGCAGTATGGAGTGTAGATTGGTTTGGAAAAAATCCTTATTGAATATGGCACGCTTCTTTTATACTCACTGAAAATGTGGTTCTCGTCAGGATTTTGTAGTTTCCATAAAATTTTAGAGAATGTAGATATTTTTAATCATTTTCATCTACTGACACACAAATCATGGCTAGGAATAACAGTGATTGTTTTGGCAGGAACGTCACTTCTACCGGTTGATTTTGAAAAATGAATTTATTGAAACACGAAATTGTTTTACCAAAAATTGTTTCTAAATTCAAATTACACTTCAAATAAAAAAATAAATATATATATAATCAAACTATCAAAATGGTCAAAAATATCATCCCAAATCCAAACATTTTACTCTCTCCAACTTTTTCCACTGGCCCCTTTTGCAGTGACTTAAAAATCACTTCACAACAACAGGTTGAAAAATATAAATACAATTTTAAATATAAACACAAGAATAATAATTGAAGGTTTCACTATATTTTTTTATGAGTTTAGACATTAACTTTATTACCAACTGCTGGTTGAATATCCAAATTGCAAATGCAGGAACTGAATTTAGAGTTTGCGCTGAAAACAGACCTGCTTTTTTAAATGTCTTGGCGCAAGGAATTATTTCTCAGGAAAATAGAAAATTGTGCTTTGCTTGCAAAAACAGAGCCGCTCAAACCTTGTGTCCAGTTCCCTGTTTAACTCCAGGACCGGTCCATTAGTTAAAATCGATTTTTCCAACCCAGCATGAAATGAAAGTGTTTGTGCATTCATCACACTTAAGGGCTTTAATTGGGAACTCATTTATGTGTATGTGTGTGTGTGTGTGTGTGTGTGTGTCTGTGTGCCTTGAGTATACACACACACTCACACACACACACACACACACTCTCTCTCTCAAACACACTCACACACACACACACACACACACTCTCTCTCAAACACACTCATACACACACACACACACACACACACACACTCACACTCACACTCTCACACACACACACACTTTCTCACACCCACACACACGCACACAGTCACACACACATACACACACACACACACTTTCTCAAACACACACACACATGCACACACACACTCTCTCAAACACACACACACACACACTCTCTCAAACACACTCATACACACACACACACACTCACACACACACACACACACACACACATATACACACACAAACTTAATTAACAGCAACACACGCTCAACAGACTCGTTCTGATTGTCGTTATCGGTTGTTAGTAATTGTTTGGCATTTGACACGTCTCTGATTCAAAGGACAGAGGGACATGTGTCTTAATTGAGTTTCCTGCTACATAATTAAGTTTTTTGTCATTTTGTGTGGGTCTCATTTGCTTTCATGAAGAGTTCAAAGTTATTTGCTCCCCCTCATGTCATTACAGACCCAACACAAACAGATGTACGTCTCAGACATTTCTTCATACAATGCAAGTTAATGGTGTCATTCTGCACGTTCTGTATCTTTTGATGTATATATCAGCGTAATATCGGCCTCCCCTGATATCGCCATTAACCTTTTAAGCCCTGAAGGTGTTTTTAAAGATTTCCTATTTCAGTGGCATACCCAAAATTAAAGGCTTATAACTCGACAAAAAACAATGATATATATTATGATACATTCTGAGACTCTCAGCCTAAGAAACGGCCAAAAAAATCACACAGAAAACTGAGCCAACATTTTAAATTTTTTTCTGATTTGACATTATATATCTCTGGGTGTAAATACAGCGGCTCCAAAAAAAAAACAAACTGCTTTTATTTTGTTTACAATCATGTCAACTGTATCTGAGAAAATGTTTGTGTTGATACAATAAAGCAATCAAAAGTTACAACATTACAAATATAATTGAATAATTGCTAAAACATAATAATTGTGCATAAGAACTAGGGCTGGGACGATTCATCAACGCGATTACAGAAATAACGTTGATTTGCATAATATGCGTTGGTGCGTTGTAATGGAATAATTAAAATGGCAGCACAAACTGCAGCTAAAACAATTCGCCCACAGTCATCTAAAGCGCGGGAGTATTTCAGGCCCAACCATGTGGTGCTGTGTAAGATATGCAAATTGGAAATGGCACATTACAGCCGTACAACTGCCATGAATGAACACTTGAAGCGAAAGCATCCCGGATCGCTTGTCAAGACGGCAGCACCGTAAATCTGGTTTACTTTTTGTCCCCACCCAAACATATAGTATTACAACACGTGTTTCTGTTAGTAGTGCTCACTTAAAATAGATTGTCTAAATGTTTCTGCACCGCTGCTAACGTAACTTTACACCAAGCGTCATCTAATTTTGCTATTTGGCCATTTTATATTTTCTGCTTACTTTAACGGCCATGTATGAGTGAGAAAATTGCGTAAACTGTGTGTTACAGCCTGGAAATCCTTTCAGTTCTATTCATTGCCCCACTGAGATTTAATTCAGATTGCAATAGTTTTATTCCTGTTAGAAAAACATTTAAGTGTTACTCAAATTGCACTAATTTTACTGTAAAACTTTTTTATGTTGGACTGCTAAACTCGAGGTTGCACAATGTTTTGAATTTGACATTTGTTTAATTTATTTTGTTGTTGGATTGTTAAATGTAGATTGCACTTTCCTTTTATTTCTTACTTAAAATCACTCCAAAATAAAATTAATGTTGGACTGTAAAATGGAGATTACCAGTTAATACGGGGCTATTGTTGTTGCAGAATAATGCCCTGCAGTGCACACTTTGTTTCTTGTTTGTGTTTAAGAGAAGATAATTTAAGAAAACATTGAAATATTAATGAGACAAAGTTTTTTAATATTTATTTTGGGTTAATTAATTGTTATATTAATCAAGTAATAATAATAAAAAATCTTTAGAAAAAATCTGAAAATTTGTCATTAGATTAATCAACTAATCGGAAAAAGAATCTTTTGATTAATCAATAAAATAATTGATCGTTAGGTACAGCCCTAATAAGAACTAATTACACATGCAAACACAACAATGACTAAAGGTTTGTATAGCATGCAGACATGATTTTAGTCATGAGATTTCACAGAATGAGTTTCATTCTGTGTCATTTGAGTCATCATTGAGTCTGTGTCGTGTATTTGGCGCCATCTCCTGGTGGTCATATGCAACATTGTGCTTCATGTGGATTATCTAATGATCTATACATCTGATTATCTTGTGTGTGGACTCGTTTGAAAGATAATCATCTCATTCAGTTTCACTCTGTGCCATTTGAGTCATCATTGAGTCTGTGTCATGTATTTGGCGCCATCTCCTGGTGGTCATATGCAACATTGTGCTTCATGTGGATTATCTAATGATCTATACATCTGATTATCTTGTGTGTGGACTCGTTTGAAAGATAATCATCTCATTCAGTTTCATTCTGTGTCATTTGAGTCATCATTGAGTCTGTGTCATGTATTTGGCACCATCTCCTGGTGGTCATATGTAACATTGTGCTTCATGTGGATTATCTAATGATCAATACATCTGATTATCTTGTGTGTGGACTCGATTGAAAGATAATCATCTCATTCAGTTTCATTCTGTGTCATTTGAGTCATCATTGAGTCTGTGTCATGTATTTGGCGCCATCTCCTGGTGGTCATATGTAACATTGTGCTTCATGTGGATTATCTAATGATCTATACATCTGATTATCTTGTGTGTGGACTCGTTTGAAAGATAATCACAGACTCTAAATAATGATATGGGATATTTTATGTTCTGTTTATTTTTCATGAAATTATAAGCGAAAAAGCGGCATGAAAGCAACATCAACATAATTGCCAATGAAATATTCTTAGTTATTACTCGCTATATTTTCATCTGTGAGTAAAACAAATATTCTGGTTGTATTTTGCACTTTAAGAGGTTTCCAACAACATATGACACATGAATATTTGATCAGGTTGATGTTTTTATTAATTGCAATAAGATGAACAGTTTTTTATAAATTCTCAAAACGAAACACTTCTGATTTGTCTGCAAATTTTAAAGCACTTGTTCAGTTTTGGTCATAATGTCTACATGGATTGTAAAGTCGAGCTTCTCAGCTTTCAAACGACACCTATTGTGTATGAAACAAAAACATATAAGTCTCTTAGTATTTACAAAAATAATAGCAGCTGGTATTTTCCCCTGCAGTTCACTGGATGTGTCATAAGAACATTTAAATGCGCAGA
This sequence comes from Moxostoma hubbsi, assembly GCA_032164185.1. Taxonomy (NCBI): domain Eukaryota; kingdom Metazoa; phylum Chordata; class Actinopteri; order Cypriniformes; family Catostomidae; genus Moxostoma; species Moxostoma hubbsi. The sequence continues at coordinate 39,861,971 of JAVLUX010000026.1, read as the reverse complement.
AGAAATGAGGTGCTCTGAGCAAATGTCCAGAGTTACGGCAGACCTAGATGAATTGAGTCTTTCCAAATAGGCCAGACTGCTGTCAGTGGGGGACAAACACTTCAGGGAGCTGATTAGATAAGCCAGAGATTAATGCCAGCCTCTGTTGGAAAAACAAATTCAATTCAATTTCAAGCTGTGCCATTGTGTTCCTGACTCAAAGATGAGGATACTGTTACCGGCCAGCATTAGAGACACATACTTCCAATATTAAACTAGGAAAACACATTATAAAAATACTAATTATTACATGTTTAAAACTATGATCAACTAAACAAACAGTAAATAAACAAACCATTACAATATTTATGGCGCGGTGTGAAAATTATTTCTATACATTTTTCATAAATTACGATTGTCCCACAGTTGTGGCGTCATTTCCACCACACCAAACAGTTTTACCCCTTACAAAGTTTGTTCAAAAGTTAGTGTACGTGTTGAACATGTGGACTAACGTGTCAATGAAGAGCATGAGATATGAGACACAACAAGGGAAATATCAAATATTTGTATTTGCTGTCATTTCCAATCAAGTAAAAAAAAAAAAAAACGTGGCCGCTGTGTATGTGTCTGTGTGTTTAAGTTGATTTATGTTGATTCATGTCATTAAAAGTTTATGTGACTGCTGAGCCAGTTCCCGCCTCCTCCTTGCCCATACTTACCCGTTACAACTATTTAATTGTGTGTATTTAGGATTCATAAAATGTTAGCTATGAAATTATACTTGGCAAGACAAAAGAGACGGTCATCTTATTTAAAAAAAAAAAAACAATCCAATTCTATTCACCCTTTAAGCCCGCCGGAGGGCACATAAGAAAAAATATAATCATCAAAATATTAATAACTCCAGTCTTGACAACACAAAATTGGTTTTGTTTGAAAGCTGAGAAGCTCTACTTTATAATGCATGTAGACATTATGACCAAAACTGAACAAGCGCTTTTAAATTTACAGACAAATCTGAAGTGTTTTGTTTTGAGAATTATTATTATTTTTTAATAATTTTATCCCCTTTTCTCCCAATGTTGGAACGCCCAATTCACACTACTTAGTAGGTCCTCGCGGTGGTGCGGTTCCTCGTCTCAGTCCGTGTGGTGGAGGACAAGTCTGAGTCGCCTCCGCTTCTGAGACCGTCAATCGGCGCATCTGATCATGTGACTCGTTGTGCATGACACCGCGGAGACTCACAGCATGTGGAGACTCATGCTACTCTCCACGATCCACACACAACTCACCACACGCCCCATTGAGAGAACCACTAATCACCACCACGAGGAGGTTACCCCATGTGACTCTACCCTCCCTAGCAACCGGGACAATTTGGTTGCTAAGGAGACCTGACTGGAGTCACTCAGCACGCCCTGGATTTGAACTAATCACCACCACGAGGAGGTTACCCCATGTGACTCTACCCTCCCTAGCAACCGGGACAATTTGGTTGCTAAGGAGACCTGACTGGAGTCACTCAGCACGCCCTGGATTTGAACTCATGACTCCAGGTGTGATAGTCAGCGTCAGTACTCACTGAGCTACTCAGTATTAATAATTTTGCACTGTTTGTATTATTGTAATCAGTAAAAACCTCAAACTCATCAAATAGTGTCATATGTTGTTGTAAATCTCTCAAAGAGCAGAATACAACCACGTGTTGTTTTTAACTCACAAACAAAAATATTGTGAGAATTGGGTAAAAATATACCCTTGACAATTATGTTGGTTGCTTTTTTGCAGTGTTTTCAAAAAATTAACAGAGCATAAAATATCACATACCATTACTTAGAGGCAATTATCTTTCAAACGAGTCCACACACAAGATAATCAGATGCATAGATCATTAGATAATCCACATGAAGCACAATGTGCACACAGCATCTGGCTATCTGGTGTCTTGCATCTGGCTGAAAACAATGTAGCATCATGGAATGCTAAACCAATCGAATTGGGTTCAGATCCACGCAAAAATCATCCATATTTAGGCCGAGAGACATGTGATTGGTGACTGTTACATATTGCCACCAGGAGATGGCGCCAAATACACGACACAGACTCAATGATGACTCAAATGACACAGAATGAAACTGAATGAGATGATTATCTTTCAAACGAGTCCACACACAAGATAATCAGATGTACTGATCATTAGATAATCCACATGAAGCACAATGTTACATATGACCACCAGGAGATGGCGCCAAATACATGACACAGACTCAATGATGACTCAAATGACACAGAATGAAACTGAATGAGATGATTATCTTTCAAACGAGTCCACACACAAGATAATCAGATGTATTGATCATTAGATAATCCACATGAAGCACAATGTTACATATGACCACCAGGAGATGGCGCCAAATACATGACACAGACTCAATGATGACTCAAATGACACAGAATGAAACTGAATGAGATGATTATCTTTCAAACGAGTCCACACACAAGATAATCAGATGTATAGATCATTAGATAATCCACATGAAGCACAATGTTACATATGACCACCAGGAGATGGCGCCAAATACATGACACAGACTCAATGATGACTCAAATGACACAGAATGAAACTGAATGAGATGATTATCTTTCAAACGAGTCCACACACAAGATAATCAGATGTATTGATCATTAGATAATCCACATGAAGCACAATGTTACATATGACCACCAGGAGATGGCGCCAAATACATGACACAGACTCAATGATGACTCAAATGACACAGAATGAAACTCATTCTGTGAAATCTCATGACTAAAATCATGTCTGCATGCTATGCAAACCTTTAGTCATTGTTGTGTTTGCATGTGTAATTAGTTCTTATGTACAACTATTATCTTTTATTTATACATTCCTGTCTATCTTTGTCTTTTCTGTACCCAGAATTGTTGTGGAAATGAGTTTGTTTAGATTAAGCAGTCCATGTGTCACTATGTTTTTACAGCTGCTGCTCTTTGTAAAGTTGTTTTGTTTCTCAAATCTTTCTAGGCCTGTTGCGATTATTAAAAACCATCTGATTGCCGTTGTTTGATCTAACTGCTGTTATTTAAGACAACTGTGATTTGCTATTATCGGGCATTCATATTCCAATCAGATTTTAATGCCCAAATAGTGATATTATGCTATTGCATTATATAATATAAATATAATAAAACATGTATAAAAATTATATTTTATGTTTTGTTTTTTAAAAAAAAAGGTAAAATATATTAGTTAAAGTTGACCAAAAAGAGAGACATATTTTAAGTATTTAGAAATATTTTGATATTTAAAACATTATTTTTCATGTCATTCATAAGTTTTTAAAGCCTTAAAAGGAAATAATAGTTTATCCCTATTTTATTAGTTGATTTACATATTTAGTTAAATATGTCAAATTAATTATTAAGTTGTATGAAGCGCACATGCATAAAAAATATTGTAATTTATATGACAATTAATCATAAAAGCCCATAATGATACAATCGTCACAGCCCTAAAGCAGACAATTTATTGTCAAAATTTCATTATCGGGACAGCCCTAGATCTTTCCCATGAGTCCTCACTGTATCCTAGACACTCTTGTACAAACCCTGCTGTTCTGATCCCATAAATCAGCCTTAGTTTGGCTGCGTGTTGAGTTCATCTTCATATTGACTGTCACTTAGCACAGATATCTCATTAGTGCTCATTTACTGTAATGGACATACATGAGTGTGAACGCCTTTTGACTTGTTTATGTAAATAATGTTAAAGCCACATGTAGAATCACTGTTTGATTGCCATGGTTACCACACAAAAGACTTTCTCGAATTGTCTGTAGAAAAATGATTTAATATTTTAATTAGAACAATTATGAAAATAATGGAAATGGTTATAATTCATGATTTAAAAGGTACAATGAATTATGTGAGATTCGATGGGTTAAGAGTAAATGGCTCTGTCTGTTATATTTATGGGTTATTTAACACAGAACATCAATGCCTCAAGATACACTCTTAAAGTTTTTCAGTTCATGTTGTATCAGTCTTTTTTTATTTGTTTTTGTTGTGACCTTCACTCATCATCCTTTACTAGCTGCAGATACTCATGGAAAATACAAACTTCTTTTCACACCAAGAAAATAAATAATTTCATGTTGCATTTGACCCTGATTTATAGCATAGCATGTCATATACTGCATGTTATCGGTGTAATTGTTTGACATGTTATGTTAACCTTGGGTATATTTAAATTTGCCATCTCAGATGTGCCATGTTGTACACCGACTGACCCAAGCTCACAGAGGTGTCTGCAAGAAAAGCACACACACTTCTTTTTAATTAATGCATCACAGTTGAAATGTGGTCTGCATTCAGAGTCTCAGATGAAAGTGGACGAGTGTTCCCGCTGAAGTGCTTCTCTTACACAACAGGTCTCTCTCTCAGCTGATGCTTTTGTGTCATGTCATGTTGTTCTGTGACTGTCAGTTATTGTGTTTGATGTTCAGTTTGTGATATATGGCCAGATATCTTTTGCAACACGAGGACTGTGAAATGTCTTCGACAACCATTTTTACTTCTGTAGTGTGAGTTATTTCTGAATGAACAAAACATTCATCAATAAAAAACATGTAGAAATCCATTAGGAATTGATTTGATGGTAAATAAATAAATAAGAAAGCTTATCATAAAAAGAAATTTGATTCTTTGAAATTACATGCATCATGAATCGGTTAGAAATAAGACCCCAAACATGCATTAAGAAAGTAAATATTAATTTTGATTTCATGTTTACCTTTAAACTTGCTTTTGGGTTAATAAACATAATCTTATTACCATTAATCCTGACGGTAAATAGTAAAAGTGTTGTCATGATCCCCTTTTACCGTCATTAAGTGAGTTAATCGATATTAAGCTGTCGTTTCACCATATACAGTTGCATATTGAGGAAACGGATGTTTGTTGTCGTGGGAATCTGTCGCGTTAAATGTAAAGGATTTACAGTTACAGCACAGGAATGTGTTGATAACGAGTCCCAAATCACTGCCAAACGACACATGATTCACCTCATCTGTGGGTCTTCGAACATCTGCTGAAAGATTTCACATAAGTCCAGAAATGATGGAAACTGATGGAGTGGATTGTGTTAATGTGTTTGGGTGTTTGTTTTCCAGCTGGCTGAGTACCGTCAGAGGAAAGCTCAGTCTGATGGACAGAAGAAGAAGAAGAAGAAGAAGAAGAAGAAAAAGCCGGAATCTGAGGTGGAGGAGCCGGGGGGAAATAATGGAGATCAGCCCGAGGGAGAACAGAACACTGTGTTTTCACTCTCAAAGACCCTCCGTTGTGGTGAAACCGTCACACATGACCAGACGTACACTATAGAGGTGAGCAATAATACGAGCAGTTAAGACATTGGCGTCTATTCCTCATTGGTTTGCAAAGATTTGTTCTGGTGTTTTGCTCGAGACATGATCAGTGTGAGTGTTGAGCACAGTAATGCTGGCAGTGGCACTGTAGTGTTTGAGGGAATGCTCAGTACCGTGTGTGTTGGCGATGGGGTTTGTTTCGGTAGTGGAGATTCTGCTAATAACCGATGTTTAAAGGTGAAGTGCACCGAACAGAAACAGAACATGTGGAAGAGGCCAAAAGGCCATTATTGACATTAGCTAACCGAAACAAGGCAAATAGTAAATGAAAAATAAGTGATTAATTTCACATTCATTAGCGATCTTATAGCAATTCACCTGCATTGCAAACCTCTACGGAAAAGTTGGAGAAAGTATTGCCATTGGCTAGTACATTTTTTGACCACATGTAAGCGTAATGCAACTGAAAACTGAAAAAGATATTAAGAAAACCGTCAAGGGGGCATCTTCACATATATAAAGTTTCATAAATATGACTCCACGCATTATAATATGCAAGATTGTACATTTTATTACCATATTTCACTATTTATCATATCACATTTCACATTCAATCAATTTGTAAGATGCGACAAGCTTTGGACACCTGGATTTGGGAATTTTCTGCCATTCTTATCTGCAGATCCTCCCAAGCTTCATCAGGTTGGATGGGGACCGTCGGTGGACAGTCATTTTTAGGTCTCTCTAGGGATGTTCGATTGGGTTCAAGTCTGGGCTCTGGCTGGGCCACTCAAGGACATTCACAGAGTTGTCCCATAGCCACTCTTGCATTGTCTTGGCTGTGTGTGTTTAGGGTCATTATCCTGTTGGAAGGGGAACCTTCGGCCCAGTCTGAGGTCCTGAGAACTCTAGACCAGGTTTTCATGAAGGATATCTCTGTATTTTGGAGCATTCAGCTTTCCTTCATCCCTGACCAGTCCCCAGTCCCTGCTGCTGAAAAACACCACCACCATGCTTCACCGTTGGGATGGTGTTGCGCAGATGATGAGGGGTGCCTTGTTTACTCCAGACATGATGCTTGAAACTGAGGCTAAATAGTTCAATCTTTGTTTCATCAGACCAGAGAATCGTGTTTCTCACAGTCTGAGAGTCCTTTAGGTGCTTTATTATGTGTCTTGCACTGAGGAGAGGCGTCCGTCGGGCCACTCTGCCATAAAGCCCAGATCGGTGGAGTGTTGCAGTGATGGTCGTCCTTCTGCAAGTTTCTCCCGTCTCCACTCATGATCTCTGGAGCTCAACCAGAGTGACCATCAGGTTCATGGTCACCTCTCTTACCAAGGCCCTTCTCCCCAGATCTCTCCGTTTGCCCAGGCGGCCAGCTCGAGGAAGAGTCCTGGTTGCTTGCATAAAAAAGTGCATATCAGTGAAAATAATTGGATCTAATTATTTGTTTCATTTAGCGAAAAGACTGTGGGGAAACAGTGATCTGATTACAAAACAAGGTAAGTGGCAGAATAACGGTATCGGTAGTGTATCGGCCAAAAATAAAATTCACATCGTTGCATTTCTACCGAATGCTTGTCTCTCCTCTTTTCCTCTCTTGTGATAAAAATGTATTCATGTGCTGGCTGTGTGCAGGGATTAAATAAACGTCTCAATGTTTTAAAGCCCGGCAGGTTTGGGTTGTATTTGCAGTTATAGATGAGTGTGAAATTAGTGGTTGCCCAGGCAACAGACAACTGCGCTTGAACTGGTTAAGCAGCCTGTGAGTGTCCTTGCAGCAGTGCTGGCATGATTTCAGTCTATTCATCCTCCTCTGAATACACTTTTGTGCTTTATCAACAGAAGATTCTCCAGCAGTAATGGTGTTTTACCTCTGTCTGTATGCTCTAATTGTACTATCTCAATTTAATTCAGTTTGTGAAACATTCATCCACTACACAGCTGAGACTCGGTCGTCCTCCCTCACATCATACTGAGTTTCAGTTTTTTCCATGGACAAAAATGGTGTAATATGTATATAAGTTTAAAGTGTCTGTGTAACTTCCCCCTGCAGCTGTTGCTGTGGAAACAACAGATGTGAGTGTTCCCGAGGCACAGTCTTCAGAGGAAAAGTAAAGATAAATGCATCACTCAAAGTACGTGTGTGATTTATCTGCAAAGAAAATAACTAGAAAAAAAGCACAGATTTCTCTTCTTAACCCTCCTATGCTATTCGGTCATTTTGTATCAAAATTATTTGTAAAATTTAATAAGAATGGTGATTTTTTTTTTCCTCCATTTGCCATCTGAACATAAAAAAATTGGGCTTGATTCGATAAATCTAAGTGGTCGTAGAAAAAAAGCAAATCCTTTGTAAAATTGACCGACCATTGAAAATGTATGAGAAAGACCAAAAACAGCCATTTTTTTGATCTGTCAAGTAAAATCAATAAATCGGTGTCAAGGTTTGAGATGATGACGCACTCACCAAAAAAATAATAATAATAAAAAAAAGATTATACATTGAAGTCTTCTGATTAAACATTTGACTGTGAATACCAAATTAAGGTGCCATTTTTAAATACCATAGAAGGGTTAACTTATTCAAATCATATAAAGATTCACTATTAAATGGATAGTTGTGGTCCTATATGCTGATTGGTCAATACAGTGTTCCAGTCAAAGTCAAATTTATTTATAAAGCACTTAAAAATCAACAATGTAGACCAGGGGCTGGCAAACATTTTGACATGGAGTGCCATTTTTTATTTCCCTGGTCAATGGCTGTTCAACTTAAATCCCAAGAATAACCAGAAAAAAAATCCTATTTGGTGCTTTGACAGCATCAACCAACAAACTTCTTCTCAGCACAACATAAAATGAATGAACACACAGTCAGCATCTCTCTCTCCTCCTCCAACAGTCTGGACATCCTTTTTATCCCTCTCCAGCTTTCACTGACACGGAACAGCTGTTAGAGATAATTTCCCACAGGTGTCAATCCTTACCGTTCTTACTCTCCTGACAGGTGTCAATCCTTATCATCCTCACTCTCTACACACGTCACTCGGCCATTCCCAAATCACCACAGGTGCATAACGTGGGACTTCTAAGTTGTAAACAATCCCGAAACACTCCAGGGACTCCTATGTTGAAATAACAAAATGATAAAAAATATATCTATACATATAGTTTTGCAGATAACCGATATTTCCAAAAAGCAACTATTCAAAACCGATATATTGGTCATAAAATAACCACTACATTTCAAAGACCAAAGAGAACAGGTGAGAATAGCAGTTGTATTAAAATACAAAATAGAGCGCATCAGCACCCACTTGTTTTTCAGCCATCTTGGTTCTGGAAGTAGATTGGTTCTCCCATTCATTATGTTATTTATTACGTTATGCGCCATGAACCAAACTTAAATTTAATGCTAAATATTCTGATATTTACAATTATGTATGTAGTTTGATAGTGTGGAGACATTCATTCATATTGGAGTGAACGGTCACTGCAGAGCTCTTTTGATGCACTTTGTTCACCATGATTCTCTGATTGGTGGATTTTACCCCTAAGGATCATGGGTAGTATTGTTCTTCACTAGGAATTCCACTATTAAGCATGATTTTTAAACAATAAATTGGGAAGTGACACAAGCCCACCCAAATCAATGTTTTATATGTTTTCTTATTTAAATGTTAACAGCCTTCCAATATAGTGAGTATTAAATCAAAGATTCATCTCTCATCTGAACACTCATGCAACGTTTTTTCATACTGACACAATTAAGTTACTTATAAGGAACATATGAACAATTTAAGGCCACATGTGTTCTTAATAAACACACTTTACAATAAATATGCTTTTTAAAATGTTGCCTAAATGCTTCAAAATTTGCCAAATAAAATTCCATTTTTGTTATTATTTTAGATTTAGACGTCAAACACCATAACCAGTAATTTAAATGTTTAATTTATGAATTTGACAGTTCTCATCATTTCTTTCCTCTGCCTATTCATTGTCTCTCTGCAATGAAAATTCAGTACATAGATTTGACAGTGAATTCAGTTTAATATAAATTTTAATGGGATATTTGCTCAGTGGGCTTATCAGGAATAATAGAGGCCAACACTAAATAGGTTTCGTTTGAAAGCTTAGAAGTTCTATTTTCCAATGCATGTAGATATTATGAGCAAAACTGAACAAGTGCTTTGAAATTGCACTGTAAATATTGCAATGAGTAAAAACAATCTCATCAAATATTCATGTGTCATATGTTGTTGGAAAGCTTTGTTGTTGTTGTTTTACTCACAGACAAAAATATAGTGAGTAACAGCTAAAGTATATGTGTTTGACAATTATGTTGATGTTACATATATGCCAAATTTTTTGCTTACAACTTACAACAGGTAAAATAAATTGAATATAAAATATCACATATCATTACTTAGATGAGGTGATTATCTTCCAAACAAGCCCACACACAAGATAATCAGATGTATAGATCATTAGATAATCCACATGAAGCACAATGTTACATATGACCACCAGGAGATGGCGCCAAATACATGACACAGACTCAATGATGACTCAAATGACACAGAATGAAACTGAATGAGATGATTATCTTTCAAACGAGTCCACACACAAGATAATCAGATGTATTGATCATTAGATAATCCACATGAAGCACAATGTTACATATGACCACCAGGAGATGGCGCCAAATACATGACACAGACTCAATGATGACTCAAATGACACAGAATGAAACTCATTCTGTGAAATCTCATGACTAAAATCATGTCTGCATGCTATGCAAACCTTTAGTCATTGTTGTGTTTGCATGTGTAATTAGTTCTTGTGTACAACTATTATCTTTTATTTGTTTGGAGATGTTTTTGGACACTCTGATAATACATTTTTGTAACGTTATAACTTTTGATTGCTTTCTCGTATCAATTCAAAATGTTTCTCAGATGCAGTTGACTTGATCGGGAATAAAGTAAAACTAGTTTTTCGGAGCCACCTTATATAACACAGAGATATAAAATGTCAAATAAGAAAAATATGAAAAAATATAATTAAGAGTCTCAGAATGTATCATAATCTATATAAATAAAACATTTGAAAAGTTTTCTTTACAATGATACCAAACACTATTTGTTTTGCTGAGTTATAAGCCTTTACTTTTGGTTATGCCACTAAAACAGGAAATATTTAAAAACACCTTCAGAGATTAAAGGGTTAAATGTTATTAAGTTATCATTGTAATCAATCTATTGGCCAACCTGCTCTAATCATCCAATGATTAAACCAGTTTAGTCGGCCACTACTCTTTATATGTCATTAAAGCATCCTTCCTTAAGGATGGGTGGGTGAGTATGTAGACTGAATTGAATATATAGGTCAGACACTCATTCATGGATCCACATCGGTGTAATTAGCCGTGCTCCTCACAATAGAGCCACAGCTAAAGGAAATGAGAACAGCAGTCTGTCATGCTTTTATTTCTAAAGTCCTCTTTCCTGTTGGGGTGATGTGACCGGTGATGATAAAACTCATTCTGAAGCTTCTGCTCTCTTTGCTCATTATCATGGTGTGTTTCTGAAAGAACGTTCAGATCTATCGACTCGCAGCTTTCATATCGAGATGGTTCAGTTTTAAATCAGTGTCAGTCCTGATTAGTCACCTTGAACGCTTTGAAAGTGGAACAAAGTAGAAATTAATTTCACATGTGACCTTATTTTGTTTTCTTTTTCTATAGCCGGAGAGTGAGGTGTCCACGACGGCAGAAGACTGCTCCTCTGAGGTAAGGTCAACTAGATGTTCTTCTGAAGACAAGAGACTTGTTTGCTTCTTTTATTCACATCTTTTATTCCTAGATGTGTTTTTTATTCTCAGGCTGAAGTTGAGTGAGTCTTCAGTGTCGAATCTGTTTTCTACAGCCACAGTTTTCTTGTGTTAATGTCTCAAGGGACTTTACTGTAGAGGGTTTAAGATGCGGCAAAACACAGAAATTCACAAACTGCCAGTGTTCTGCGTCCTCTCGAGCACTCGAGCTGAATGCACCATGTGACCTGCCGGTTGCCAGGCAGTGAAATCTTAAAAAGACCTGCCTTAATTTCTAACTGGCCCCAAAGATGCCCAAGTGCCCTTCACAGCGACGCCACCCTACATGTGCTGTTGTTGCTCCAGCGTAATGAATTACTAGAATTCCTTGGACATTTATAGCTTTACTCTGGTGCATTTTTTGGGCTCATCATTCACACATACTGTGAACTAATTGCAAAAAAAATTGGTCTAATTTTTCAGAGAATTACCCAAATACAAAAAGAGACTCCAATTATTTGTCAACTATATTGTATGTGTTTATAATCTTATTAAAAATATGTCATAACTTTGTAAGCATGTAATTCTGGTTCTGTTCACTCTACCTCACTTTAAAAAGTCTCATTTGATTCCAGTAGATTTCAGGAAGGACTAGAAATTCATTTTTCCTCTATCACCTTCCTTCACAAATGCCGATCTGTAGGTGGCGCTCTAACACATTTTACCCCTCACAGATGTGCTCGTCCATAGACATTCAGTCTAATGTTCAGTTCAAGCAACACCCTCATTATTACATTGAATATCTCGGCCTCTGAGTGGACTACAAGCTCAATCTAGGGGTTATTAGAAAGCTGAGATCCCCCCCTTTATGATGATGTTCATCAACAATAGTCAAAAACATATTTCTGATGATTTGTTCTGCATGATTTTCCTTCTGAATGGCATATTTTATTCCGGACTTCTAAAATATATCTTTGGATTATTCACACAAGCTCACAGACAAGTAAACAGTGGCTCATTGTTTTAGAAATCTCCCTAAGGTAAAAACTTACAACGTTTTTGGCTAATGTGATCAGCGACAGTGATCGGAGGATAAAAGAAACGTTTGTATTTGATGACTTACGGAAAGCATATTGTACTTTGTGATTCTTTTGAAGATCTTTTAAACTGTGGTAATGGGGCATCAAAATGAACTATTCAGTCACATTCCTGAGAATGAGAGCTTTCATTTGATATATGACTTGCCCATTTATGTGCTATGTGAAAAACTTTAATTTTCATACAAATATCTTTACCCCATTACCTCTAGGGGGCGCTCATGTTCAACGCGAATGTTTTAAGGACATATTTTGTTATTTTACATAAAATAAATGCAGAAGTGATGTTATATCTGAAAAGTTACAATTCTAAGCTTTCAAATGACACCTCATATGCCTGACTTATGTATACGGAGAGTTTTTAATGTTTTAAGCGTAAACGTTTTTCCTGATATAGCACCAATTTTGGACCCGCCGCCACCAGATTTTAAGGGTTTAAGGGATTGGAGTACATCTGGACTGTGAGCTGTTTTGTTCCACTGCTCAATCGGGCGTGAGCTAAAGTGCTGCTTTCACGTGCCATCATTAGCGTTTCAAATTATCTCATGTTGCGTTAAATGAGATCAAACGGATATTTGACAACATAAATTGTTGTCGACAATTTTTGTGAATGTTCAAAGTATCACCCAACACTAGGAGAGATTAAACAAACTTGCCCTGCCATTTTTACATATATTGTCATAAATGCATAAATGCACTCTTTCATTCATCGTGACAGGTAAATGGTTTCCATGAGAGGACAGAAAGAGAGTTCTCGTCCTGTGTGATTGTGGTACAGTAATCTATTTAATAAACCGGTCCACACTGGTTCAGCAGTCGCTTTCTGCCTTGTTCTCTCTTCTCTAGTAAAACTCCTGCTCTTGGGAGACCAGATTTCTTTTAATGCACTAACATTAACCACATTTCCTCCTTTCACCTGCACGTCTGTGTCTCAGCTGGTTTGTGAATATGCTAATGTCAATGGATGCACTACTTTGGCATTTTAACCTCACACAGTGAATGGGGGGAAACGGGGGTGCTTGGCATTTCGCTGGGTGTATATGATGTTGGCGGTTGCCGATTTTTGCTTTTTTTAAAGGAAAGGAGGGACGAGTACCCCTTCCGTATGCCTTTGAATAAAGCCCCCAGATATTTCCACCCCAAACCCAAAGAAATAGGGCTATTTTGGACAGTGCTACATACTGTACCGTAGCCACAGTGTTCACACTTTTTGTGACAATCAGCTTACGAATGACTTATAGTTGTCTCTACATATTAAGATGGGATAGGAGAAAGTACTCATATGTTGAAAAGATTACACACATCAGTTTTAAAGTCTGAATTTCTGAATGAATTGACTCTAGATGTAAAAATAAGATTACAAAACTTAATAAGACTTGTAAACAAAGACTGCAAGGTGCTGCTATGCTTAACAACTTTGCGCTCCAACATCAGTACTGTTTCGGTGGAAAAGGTGTGAGGATAGACTCTCTGGTTCTAACTCTCGGTCTTTCCATCAGGAGGAGGATTTACAGCAGTCTGAATCACACATGGAGCCTGACCTCGAGAGCAGCGGCCCTCAGAGTCGAAAACAGATCCTGGAGGACGAGTTGGCTGCCAAAGACATGGCCATGGAAGAGCTGAACCATGGACTCGAGGAGATCAGAGCCGCGTTTGGAACTGAAGGAGTGCAGCAAGTACGTGTCCTCGGCCTGCTCTCGTTTTATATACGATTGTTTTAACCCTCCTGTGGTATTCGGTCATTTTTGACAGTGACTTTTCCACCATTTTTTTTCTCCTGAACATACACAATAAAATTGGGCTTGATTCGATAAGTCTAAGGGGTCAAAAAAAAAAGAAGAAACGAAAAAAAGACACCTTTGGTATTCACGGTCAAAAATGACCGACCATTGAAAATGAAGGGGAATCTGTAAAATACAATCAAATACAAGTCATCTGTTGATTTCCAGCTTATAACAGCAATCTGACACACACACACACACACACAAACACACACTCACACAAAACACACACACACACACACACACACACACACACACACACAAAAACACACACACAAACACACACTCACACAAAACACACACACACAAACACACACTCACACAAAACACACACACAAACACACACTCACACAAAACACACACACACACACACTCACACAAACACATACACACACACACACTCACACAAAACACACAAACAGACACAAACAGACACAAACACACTCACACACACACTCACACACACACACACACACAAACACACACAGGTTTACAAAATAAATCTTTATTATAGAAAGTTTAAAATTGCAACATATTTACTCTTTATTCTTCTGTTTTATTCTCTAATTTCATTTTCAGACTTTTGCAGTTTATTTCTGTTTCTTGATGTTTATTTTCTTGACATTATTTTGCATTTACGTTGAGTTTTTAAATTTTTATGTTTGAAATAATTTCTTGGTATAAAATGTTTATTCTGTGTGTTTGTAACATCATGGTCAGGTTTGATTGCAGAATTATGACATTAATTACAAAAACTGACACTTCAAATCAATTATAAATGCTAAACTTTAACAAATAATAGTTTGATAATGTCTAAATATACATACAAATGCATATCTTTGTGCTAAAATTTTAAATCAGGTTACAACACGTCATCAGACACACAGTAAGTGTCTACAGTCATCTACTGTCTGTTACTGGCGTCACATGATGCATTCATGTATTTATATATATTCAGATGCCACATTCTCATATTTTCTTCATGTTTCAACTTATAGAAGTGTAGGTTATGAATAAAAAAATTAAGTGCTTTTTTTTGCATATAAAAATGAATGGTACAATTTTTATGTAATTAAGATAAAAATATAATAAAATCCCAAAAGAAATGCATAATTTTATTGTTCTTACTACAGGGAAGAAGAAATTATATCATTATTACCATAAAAAAAAGGGTTACACATCCGGTCAAAAATGGCCAAAAGGAGGTGGCATAGGAGGGCAAAAGAGCTGTGCTGTGACGTGAATCATGGTAGTTTAGTGGGTGATGCCCACGCGTGACACTGACACGACCTCTCTGGGACGGTCAGATTGTTCTCAACCTGAAACAATATGAACAATCTTTCCTCTCGACTTTGACTCTGTTCAGTAGCCGTCACATTAATCTACAGGTGAAGTAGTGTGTTATTGAATCCCATCCTGTCTCCTGCTGTTACAGACCTGCACAGGTTTCTCCATTATGTTTTATAACAGCATGAAATCACCATAATCAAGATGAACTGACACTCTGTTCTGCTCTGAAAATGCAACGCTTTCACAAATATCTGATGTGTAATGTCAAAGACCATGAAATGACACTTCACATGTTTATTTGTGTCCACAGCTGCAGGACTTTGAGGAAGCGTTGAAACAGAGAGATGAAATTATAACGCAGCTCACGACGAATCTGCAGCAGGCGCGAGCCGAGAAGGAGGAGGTGATGAGGGAATTTCTGGAACTGACAGAACAAAGCCAAAAACTGCAGATTCAGTTCCAACAGGTATTAAACCTGCCCTACATCTCATCTGTGCTTCATAATTGCTTTTGCTTCAGGACCCAGATTTTACATTGGACGTGGAGTGGCGATGGAACCCAACATTTATTGTACAGAAGTCCATGTCACCCACAGATGACATGGACCAATGGCAGTATGAAGGTGTTTAACAGCTGGAGAGTTTTACTTCAAACCACCAAAATGAACTCAAAAACACTTTCGTTTTGTGCACATTTTCTTCTAAATTACGTTACAATTTTTTTTAGATTTCGCTAGAAATATATGGGGGCCTTAAGGATTTAGTTGGCTAAAAAAACTGAAGTAGTTCTGTTGTAATATTATGATAACATACCTTAACAGCTGGACAGTTTTTCTAATGTATGATTATTCCGATAAACTCATACAGTCTTATAAACAATTCCTTAATCTTTTAAGAGACTTGTGAGTTGTTTAAAATCGACAATTATATGTATAAATCTCTCTCCAATGTGTAACGGCCAATTCCCAATGCGCTTTAAGTCCACGTGGTGGTGTAGTGACGTGGTGGGAGGACGAATCTCAGTTGCCTCTGCGTCTGAGACCGTCAATCCGCGCATATTATCACGTGACTTGTTGAGCGTGTTACCATGGAGATGTACTGCATTTGGAGGCTTCACGCTATTCTCCACGGAATACACGCTCAACTCACCACACGCCCCACCGAGAGCGAGAACCACATTATAGACCACGAGGAGGTTACCAGATGTGACTCTACCCTCCCTAGCAGCCGGGCCAATATGGTTGCTAAGGAGACCTGACTGCGGTCACTCAGCACGCGCTGGATTCAAACTCACGACTCCAGGGGTGATAGTCAGCGTCAATACTCGCTGAGATACACAGACCCCCATAATTCTATTATATTTATATAATTAAATAATTAATATTTGTAATGGTCAATGAGTTTGTGATCTAAAATATAGGTATATGTATGTATGTATGTATGTATGTATGTATGTATGTGTGTGTGTGTGTGTGTGTGTGTGTGTGTGTGTGTGTGTGTGTGTGTGTGTGTGTGTGTGTGTGTGTGTGTGTGTGTGTGTGCATATATAAAAAAATTAGGGCTGTCGATCTAATGCATTAATTCAGTGCAATTAATTATATAAAAAATAATGCGTTAAAAAAATTTACGCAAATAATCATGCCCCCAGACCATAATCAGGAAGATTCCTGAGCAGTTCAAGCTTGCAGTACCACCTGTTTACTCCAGGGGGCAGTATGTGAAACTGTATAGGCAACGTGCAGCTTACACAGAGAATAAACCAAACCTTCAGCAGACGACACATGAGGATGCATTTGTGCGTTCAAAACACAGCTTGATGGAGCACAAATCCAAACTTAGGGATCTCAAGCCATGTTCTTCTAAGTATTAAACTACATTTAACTTGACACAATGACCTCAAAATTGTAGGATTATGACACAACGCAACCGATATGCTCCAAAAGTGTCCGTCTGACGCAGTTGTACACTGATGGGTCCTTAAACAAGCCCTCATAAATCTTGCACTGACTAAATGGATTGCTGTGAACTGTAGGCCAATGATTGGCTTACAATGAACTCCTCTGCCACAATAATGTAATGCAATTTATGTTCATATTTACTATTTATAGGTGTGTGTTTGAGTAAAATAAAAATATTCTGTAAAGCATTGACAACATTTCTCCCAAATTCCCAATATAAATATTGTCATTTAGAGGATTTATTTGCAGAAAAAGACGACTGGTCAAAATAACACAAAAGATGGCGTGTTTTCAGACCTCCAATAATGCAAAGAAAACAAGTTCATATTCATTTTAAACAACACAATATTCATGTTTAGAAATCAATATTTGCTGGAATAATCCTGATTTACAATCGGCGCTTTCATGTGTCTTGGCACGCTCTCTGCCAGTCTTTCACAGTGCGGTTGGGTGACTTTATGCCACTCCTGGCGCAGAAATTCAAGCATCTGGGCTTTGTATGATGGCTTGTGGCCGTCCATCTTCCTCTTGATCCCACTCCAGAGGTGTTCAATGGGGTTCAGGTCTGAGATCGGGCTGGCCATGACAGGGTCTTGATCTGGTAGTCCTCCATCCACACCTTGATTGACTTGGCACAGTGTGGCATGGAACATTGTCCTGCTGGAAAACCCATTGTTGGGGAACATTGCCAGCGCAGAAGGAAGCGTGTGTTCTTCCAGGATAACCTTGTATGTGGCTTGATTCATGCGTCCTTCACAAAGACGAATCTGCCTGATTCAGCACCCCCAGATCATCACCGATCCTCCACCATATTTCGCAGTGGGTGCGAGACCCTGTGGCTTGAAGGCTCATCAGGTCTATGTCTAAATAAATCTAATAATTAAATAAATATTTTTCTCCAAATCACGTTTGGCACAAGTATTGGCACCCCTAGAAATTCTTATGAGTAAAATAAATCTGAAGTATATTCCCATTCCACCATGACTTTCTGTTTCACAGGAGTATAAGTATGAGGTAACACGCAGACCAAATTCTCTTAATCATCAGTCACAATGGGTAAGACCAAAGAATGTAGTTCTGATGTTCGGAAAAAGGTTGTTGAGCTTCACAAAATGGGAATTGGCTATAAAGATTAATAGCTAAAGAATTGAAAATGCCCATTTCCTACAGCAGGGCAATAATTAAGAAGTTCCAATCAACTGGAGATGTTAAGAATCGGAATAGAAGAGGACGTGTGTCGATATTATCGCTAAGCATGGTGAGGAGGATGGTTCAAGTGGCCAAAAATTCTCCAAGGATCACAGCTGGAGAACTGCAGAAATTAGTTTTGGGTCTTGGGGTAAGAAAGTGTCCAAAACTACAGGCCTCTGCCCTTATCATTCAACAACAAACTCAAGCATCTTCAGTTTGCCAGACACTACTGGAACTTCACATGGAACCGGGTTCTATGGTCAGAGCTTTTGGCAACAAACATCAGAGATGGGTTTGGTGCACACAGAGCCATATGGAAAATTACCTCAAGCCCACAGTTGAATATGGTGGAGGATCTTTAATGTTGTGGGGCTGTTTTTCTGCCAGAGGTCCTGGACGTCATGTTTGGAAACGTGGCATCATGGACTCTATCATATACCAACAGATAAAAAATAAAAACCTGGCTACCTCTGCCAGAAAGCTTAAAATGGGCCGTGGTTGGATCTTCCAGCAGGACAATGATCCAAAGCACACATCAAAATCAACACGAAATGTCACTGACCACAAAAGGTTCTGCCATGGCCATCCCAATCCCCTGAACCCCATAGAAGACCTGTGGGATGAACTGAAGAGGAGAGTCCACCAGCGTGTACCTCGGAATTTTAAGGATCTTTTATCTTGGCAAAGGGAGGTTGCACAAAGTATTAAATAAAAAGGTGCCAATAATTGTGCCACACACAGTATATTTGACAAAATTTGTTAGTTTTTTTGATAAAACTTGTGTTGTGTTGGCAACTGGTTGATATCCATTGGAGGATAGGTTTTTGTGAATATTTTGAATGAAAGATCAGGAGGATAAACAATAAAGGGATATTTTTCACAGCCTAAATGCTGTCTTGGTTGGCAGCTCACTAGGGTTTGGAACAGAACTGGGATACTCTACCGTACTAAGTTCATAGGCCACATCTAATTTTAAAAACCCACATTTTTCAAGTGTTTTTGTCCACTTAAAATTTGTTCAAAGTCATATTTTCAATGTTTCGTCTTCGTCAATTGACACCAAGGTATGCAACAGTCCAACATATGTACTTTCATCACTCACAGCCTCATTTTCATTCATGCCAAAATAAATATGGCATCCACTCTAAGATCTGTTGTTGTTTTGTAGCAGCTGATGTCTCCGATTGGTTTCATTTAATCATTGAGGTTGATGGTCACAATTTCCTTTCAGCTGCAGGCAGGTGAAATACTGAGAAGCTCCAATATCAGCTCAACTGCTGCAGATCTTCTGCAGGCCCGTCAGCAGATATCACTGTACCAACAACAGCTGGAAGAGAAAGACGCAGAAGTCAAAGGTCACCAGGAGGAACAGCTTTTATTGATTACGCAGCTTCAGGAGAGACTGAGTGAAGCTGAAAGGGTGAGTTGACATTTGAACATCTTGACACTCTTATTTGTGTTGCTGAAGCCTGACAAAAGTCTGCTTTTAAAAAGTCAGTTTTAATTAATCCACAGATCTCATTTTGGTCCACATTAATTGTGAGCAGTTTCAGTCCACTTTCCATTCACACTTATAATTATAAGATATAATTATGTCAAGTGGTGTAACCGTCAAGTAAAAGGTATTAACCTCTTCAACTCTGGGCTTTTCTGGGCTACCGACAGCGATTTTTCACACTCAAGTTTAAAAGCTCACCATTTGCGATACTTATTCATAAATAATATTGTATATGTTAACAATCACTCTCACAGATGTGCTCGTCCATAGACATTCAGTCTAATGTTCAGTTCAAGCAACACCCTCATTATTACATTGAATATCTCGGCCTCTGAGTGGACTACAAGCTCAATCTAGGGATCATTAGAAAGCTGAGATCCTCTACATTGCGATAATGTATGACATCATAGATATCATCAGTTGTCTATAACATATTTTTTGCATGCATTTCCTGCTGGACCACATTGATCTGGACATCTAAAATATATCTTTGGATAATTCACACAAGCATGCTTACAGACAAGTAAACAATGGCTCATGTTTTAGAAATCTCCCTAAGGTAAAAACATATAAAGTTTTTAGCTATTTGGGGCTGACAGCAACAGTGATTGGCACATAAAAGAGACGTTTGTATTTGATGACTTACGGAAATCATATTGCACTTTCTGATTTTGAAAATCGTTCAAACTGTGGTATTAGTGCAACAAAATAAACTGCACGGTCACATTCTTGAGAATGAGAGCTTTCATTTGATATATGACTGGTCTATATTAGTGATATCTGAGAAACTTTTATATTCATGTTTCATGATTGTGCATCATGACCTTTAGGTGACACTAATTTACAGCACAATTTCAGGCCTTATTTTGATATTTTATGTGGCATAAATGCAGAAGTGATGGTTAGCTATAAACAGTTCAGATTTTTAAGCTTTAAAACAATACCACATATTCCTCACTTATGTATTCGGAGACTTGAACATTTTAAGCGTAACCTTTTTCGCAACATAGCGCCCCCTTTTGGACCCGCTGAGTTTAAGAGGAATTTAAGAGGTTGAATTTTGAGTCTCGATTATCAAGACAAAATCAGCCTTTTCAGAAAACTGTAAAAATATCAGATATTTTTAAAAAAATTGAGGGTCTAAAGGGCTTCTACTTGTTTTGTTTTTTTGTCACGACAACAAAATGGCTACCTGTACTTTGGTTACACCACCTGACATCTCATTGCTTATGTCTATTAAGATTTGTAGCTTTTAGTGAGACTATTTTTTACTCTCTCTGGAGGGTTACACCACTTAGAGATTTTTCTACTTTGGTTAAATTAGTTGTTTTTTGGAAACTCACATCATTCACATACAAACGGCTCTCAAATGCCTGAAATTAATTCATTTAAAAAACACCCTTAGAGTTCATTTTAAAGTGTAGATTTACACTCTGAAACATTACATTTCAGCTTGATTCAATTATTTATGTTGCAGATGCGTGTCCTATAACTGAGTCCATATGCTAGCACAGGAAAATCAGCTCATGCATGATTAGTGGTGTATGTTAGCTGTCTAATTGCTGTCATGTCACGATGTTTAATTGTCTCTACTTGTGTTTAGATTGGATGGTTATTCTTTCATCTCAGTATTTTCTCTTTTGCTTCTTGTCTTAAATGAAAGCCATACGGTTCTCTGTCTTCAGGTTCACACACAAGCTGAACAATCATTTGCTCAGAGTTTAAGAGATAAAGAACAGCTGAACTCTGAACAACAGTGCCTAATCTCAAAGCACCTGCAGTCATTAGCTCAACTCCAGGATCATCTTCTGAACTCCTCACAACAGCTGGAGGAAGTGAACAAACATCTGACTGTGAAGACCCAAGAGCTGGAGAACTGCGAAAGGGAACTCTCCATTTCCAGACAGAAAGAGCGAATGTCGTCCGGAGAAATCTTACAGCTCATGAAGACTGTGGAAGACCTTCAGCGACGCTGCCACCAGGGCAGCCAATCAGAGGGCGAGACGCTGCAGAGACTGGAAGAGGATTGGACGCGCAGGATGGACCAGTTACGAGCCGAATTGGACGAAATGTACGGACAGCAGATTGTGCAGATGAAACAGGAACTTCGAGTCCAAAACATGGCGGAAGTGGATCAAATCAAGGAGCAGTATTCTGCGGATGTGGAGAAGATCGTTCAACAGCATCAATCCGAGCTGGAGAGGTTCAAAGGTCAACTGTCTCAGAGCGCCGGAGGGGTCAACGTTCTTAACGTGAAGCTCATCGAGCTGCAGAACAAGCTGCAGGAGTCGCAGGTGTTGCGAGAGAACGCGGAGCAGCGGCTGACGCGGATGAGCGAAGAAAAACTCGATCTAGCGAGCCAAGTTGAACGTTTGCACCAGGAGCTGACGCACACGAGAGCGGAAGTGGAAATAAGGTCCAAGAGTCCAGAGAGAAGCCAGACGGAGATGCAACTCCTGCGTGACGCGATTAGCGACCTGCAGACGCAACTGAACGCCGCGCAGAAGGCCAACGGCGACCTCGAGGCCAAACACGAATCTGAGATCATGAACTACAAAATCAAACTGGACATGCTGGAGCGCGAAAAGGACGCTGTGCTGGACAGAATGGCCGAGTCGCAGGAAGCGGAGCTGGAACGGTTGAGGACGCAACTTCTTTTCAGCCACGAAGAGGAGCTATCGCGACTCAGAGTCGACCTTCAACGGGAAAGCCAGCTGAACGTTGAGAACTTGAGAGGCGATATGACCGCGAGGCACCGTGAGGCCATGGAACTCCTTCGGACGGACTTTGAGGACAAATTGCGATCTGTTGGGAGCGAGAGGGCGGCGTTAGCAACAGAGAGAGTTTCCCTTCTTCAGGAGATCGTGGAGCTGAAAAACGATCTGAATCAAGTCCTGGAAAGCTCTCGAGCTGAAGAACTGGTTGCAGAGCTGAAGGTATTGCAAGGAGAAGTCGAAGATCTGAGACGGAGAGATAGCGAAAGAGTGACAATGAAAAATGACGATTGGGAGAATGAAAGAAAAGATGCGGCGTGTGAAAATGAGACGTTGAAAGAGTCGAACGCAGCCATGAAGGACGAACTGACGCACTTGAAACAAGACCGTGAAATACTCCTTCGGAAAATCGACAATCTCTCGATAGAAAGTGAACAGAAACAGAAACAAATTAAGGATTTTCAAGATGAGATCGAAAAACAGAAAAACACCTTTTCTTTCGCCGAGAAGAACTTCGAAGTGAACTACCAGGAGCTTAAGGACGAGTATACGTGCCTGGTGAACGCCAAGGTTCTTCTCGAGGAGCGTTTGATCAAAGACACAATGGAATACGAGGCGAAACTCTGTGATCTCAATACCAAACTTAAAACGAGACCCTTGAGGGACAGAACGGATGATGAAGAGGCGGATGGGAGAATGCTGATTGAAAAAGACACGACTGAGCTAATGGAAAAACTGGAAGTGGCCGAGAAGGAGAAGGACAACTTGGCGGAGAGGCTCTCAGAAACGGCCGCTCGAGTGACGCTGATGGAAGACGAGCTGAAGATGGTGAAGAGAGAAAGAGATGAGATTGTTGTGAGAAATAAAGAGCTGGAGTCTCAACGACAAACCCTCATTCAGCCCTTGGAGGACTGCGTTGTCGCTGGCGGTTTGTGCTCTGTTGAAACGCATCACACGCACATAAAATCATTGAAAGAGGAAATAATGATGCTTCAATCATCTCTACTCAGTGTTGAACAAGAGCACAGCTTTTATCAGGAGCACCTCATTGCCTTGACACAAGAAAACCCCACGCTAAAGGAGCGTTTGTCCATGCGTGGGGGGACGTACAGATACCCCTCCCCTCAGACGGCAGTCGGGAGCGAGAGAGAGACACCTCAAAGTACTAGTAGCCACACAGCAGCGCATGAGGATCCGCTCACAATGCTTGACGGCAGGCGCAGATGCCCACAGCAGGTAAGCAGCACGCTAGCGTATCATTTCCCTTGTAATTTAATCCAGTGGATTTGTGTTTGAAAGCAACAAGCAATCAACTCTCGATGCAACAGTTGGTATTTATCTGCATTGTGCAGCATTATGCACTTTTCCGCAGCTGGATGTGTTGGGAAATTGTGTGTGTGATTTGTTGTAGATTATTTGAAAAGCTCTCTCAGGAGAAGCCAGAGATGTTCTGGAATAATGCGTGCATTCGGCGCGCATCAGTGCAGGTGGAAACTGTGGGAGGCATTGATACGCATTGAGGGCTGCTGACGGCACTTGACGTGTGAGAAGGACAAGAGGTTATTCAGAAATGGACAGAGTGCAGGATGATGGAGGAAGAGAGAGAGAGAGAGAGAGAGAGAGAGAGATGAGCTTTATTAACATGCTTTGATCTTGGCAGCGCTGATAAAAGATGGGTGAATACAAACAGCATTAAAACAGATCGTATTCTACACTTCAGCTTTTACATTTTCCTAAAGTCCAATTATAGGTGAATCTCTCAAAAAAGGTCATTTTTGTTAAAAAACAAAAAAACAAACAAAAACAAGTAAATAAGACGTTTTATTTTGCAATAAAAACTCCATTATAATTCTCATTATTTATTTAGATTTTGCCATTTCTGTGCTGCTTTTGGGGGAAAACATTTGTAATTCTGCGCAGTGGATATAAATACGTATGCACTGATATAAAATGCATGTTCCAATAGTGAAATCTGATTATGTTGATCTGTAAACATTAAAATACTGTTTCAATAGTATAGACACATAAACAAAATGTGTGTTAACATGATTTTACTGTCATTAAATCACTTAATAACCACATCTGTGTGAAGATAGAGATGATTTTACAATGTCGTTGCCATGATGATGTAATGTCAACAAACTCTAAAACGACCATACAAATGAAGATTTAAACAACTTTACAGCTCAAATAATACACAAGTTTTAACAGAAGAATTAACCCTTAAACTCTGGTGTATTCCTCACCATTCACACATACTCTGGACTAATTGCAAAAAATCTGTCTAATTTTTTCAGAAATTCCCCCCTAAATTTAAAAAATAGTCTCCAATTATTCATGAATACATTTGTATGGGTTTTATAATCTTATGAGAAATAAAGATTAAAGAAAAAAAATTAGATAATTTTTTTTTGTTGTCCTAATTTTGTAAACACGTAATTCTGGTTCTGTTCTCTATCTCACTTTGAAAGGTCTCATTTTATTCCACAAATTGGCAGAAAGCACTAGAAAAAATTGCTCAACCTTTTTCTCTCTCACTTTCCATCCCAATACACAGATGTGAACTGTAGGGGGCGCTCTAACACATTCCATCACAATACACCGATGTGAACTGTAGGGGGCGCTCTAACACATTCCATCACAATACACAGATGTGAACTGTAGGGGGCGCTCTAACACATTCCATCACAATACACAGATGTGAACTGTAGGGGGCGCTCTAACACATTCCATCACAATACACAGATGTGAACTGTAGGGGGCGCTCTAACACATTCCATCACAATACACAGATGTGAACTGTAGGGGGCGCTCTAACACATTCCATCACAATACACCGATGTGAACTGTAGGGGGCGCTCTAACACATTCCATCACAATACACAGATGTGAACTGTAGGGGGCGCTCTAACACATTCCATCACAATACACCGATGTGAACTGTAGGGGGCGCTCTAACACATTCATCACAATACACAGATGTGAACTGTAGGGGGCGCTCTAACACATTCCATCACAATACACCGATGTGAACTGTAGGGGGCGCTCTAACACATTCATCACAATACACAGATGTGAACTGTAGGTGGAGCTCTAACACATTCCATCACAATACACAGATGTGAACTGTAGGGGGCGCTCTAACACATTCATCACAATACACAGATGTGAACTGTAGGTGGCGCTCTAACACATTCATCACAATACACAGATGTGAACTGTAGGGGGCGCTCTAACACGTTCCATCACAATACACAGATGTGAACTGTAGGTGGCGCTCTAACACATTCCATCACAATACACAGATGTGAACTGTAGGGGGCGCTCTAACACGTTCCATCACAATACACAGATGTGAACTGTAGGGGGCGCTCTAACACGTTCCATCACAATACACCGATGTGAACTGTAGGTGGAGCTCTAACACGTTCCATCACAATACACAGATGTGAACTGTAGGTGGCGCTCTAACACATTCCATCACAATACACAGATGTGAACTGTAGGGGGCGCTCTAACACGTTCCATCACAATACACAGATGTGAACTGTAGGGGGCGCTCTAACACGTTCCATCACAATACACCGATGTGAACTGTAGGTGGCACTCTAACACGTTCCATCACAATACACAGATGTGAACTGTAGGTGGAGCTCTAACACGTTCCATCACAATACACAGATGTGAACTGTAGGTGGAGCTCTAACACGTTCCATCACAATACACAGATGTGAACTGTAGGGGGCGCTCTAACACGTTCCATCACAATACACCGATGTGAACTGTAGGTGGAGCTCTAACACATTCCATCACAATACACAGATGTGAACTGTAGGTGGAGCTCTAACACGTTCCATCACAATACACAGATGTGAACTGTAGGGGGCGCTCTAACACGTTCCATCACAATACACCGATGTGAACTGTAGGTGGCACTCTAACACATTCCATCACAATACACAGATGTGAACTGTAGGGGGCGCTCTAACACGTTCCATCACAATACACCGATGTGAACTGTAGGTGGCACTCTAACACGTTCCATCACAATACACCGATGTGAACTGTAGGGGGCGCTCTAACACATTCCATCACAATACACAGATGTGAACTGTAGGTGGAGCTCTAACACATTCCATCACAATACACAGATGTGAACTGTAGGGGGCGCTCTAACACGTTCCATCACAATACACAGATGTGAACTGTAGGTGGCACTCTAACGCATTCCATCACAATACACAGATGTGAACTGTAGGGGGCGCTCTAACACGTTCCATCACAATACACAGATGTGAACTGTAGGGGGCGCTCTAACACGTTCCATCACAATACACAGATGTGAACTGTAGGGGGCGCTCTAACACATTCCATCACAATACACAGATGTGAACTGTAGGTGGCACTCTAACGCATTCCATCACAATACACAGATGTGAACTGTAGGTGGCGCTCTAACGCATTCCATCACAATACACAGATGTGAACTGTAGGTGGCGCTCTAACACGTTCCATCACAATACACAGATGTGAACTGTAGGTGGAGCTCTAACACGTTCCATCACAATAAACAGATGTGAACTGTAGGTGGCGCTCTAACACATTCCATCACAATACACAGATGTGAACTGTAGGTGGAGCTCTAACACGTTCCATCACAATACACAGATGTGAACTGTAGGTGGCGCTCTAACACGTTCCATCACAATACACAGATGTGAACTGTAGGTGGCACTCTAACGCATTCATCACAATACACAGATGTGAACTGTAGGTGGCGCTCTAACACGTTCCATCACAATACACAGATGTGAACTGTAGGTGGCACTCTAACACATTCATCACAATACACAGACGTGAACTGTAGGGGGCGCTCTAACACATTCCATCACAATACACAGATGTGAACTGTAGGTGGCGCTCTAACACATTCCATCACAATACACAGATGTGAACTGTAGGTGGCACTCTAACGCATTCATCACAATACACAGATGTGAACTGTAGGTGGCGCTCTAACACATTCCATCACAATACACAGATGTGAACTGTAGGTGGCGCTCTAACGCATTCCATCACAATACACAGATGTGAACTGTAGGTGGCGCTCTAACGCATTCCATCACAATACACAGATGTGAACTGTAGGTGGCGCTCTAACGCATTCCATCACAATACACAGATGTGAACTGTAGGTGGCGCTCTAACACATTCCATCACAATACACAGATGTGAACTGTAGGTGGCGCTCTAACGCATTCCATCACAATACACAGATGTGAACTGTAGGTGGCGCTCTAACACATTCCATCACAATACACAGATGTGAACTGTAGGGGGCGCTCTAACACATTCCATCACAATACACAGATGTGAACTGTAGGGGGCGCTCTAACACATTCCATCACAATACACAGATGTGAACTGTAGGTGGAGCTCTAACGCATTCCATCACAATACACAGATGTGAACTGTAGGTGGCGCTCTAACACATTCATCACAATACACAGATGTGAACTGTAGGTGGCGCTCTAACACATTCCATCACAATACACAGATGTGAACTGTAGGTGGCGCTCTAACACATTCCATCACAATACACAGATGTGAACTGTAGGTGGCGCTCTAACACATTCCATCACAATACACAGATGTGAACTGTAGGTGGCGCTCTAACACATTCCATCCCAATACACAGATGTGAACTGTAGGTGGCGCTCTAACACATTCCATCACAATACACAGATGTGAACTGTAGGTGGCGCTCTAACACACTCCATCACAATACACAGATGTGAACTGTAGGTGGCGCTCTAACACATTCCATCCCAATACACAGATGTGATCTGTAGGTGGCGCTCTAACACATTCCATCACAATACACAGATGTGAACTGTAGGTGGCGCTCTAACACATTCCATCACAATATACAGGTGTGAACTGTAGGTGGCGCTCTAACACGTTCCATCACAATACACAGATGTGAACTGTAGGGGGCGCTCTAACACGTTCCATCACAATACACAGATGTGAACTGTAGGGGGCACTCTAACACATTCCATCACAATACACAGATGTGAACTGTAGGTGGCGCTCTAACACATTCCATCACAATACACAGATGTGAACTGTAGGTGGCGCTCTAACACATTCCATCCCAATACACAGATGTGAACTGTAGGTGGCGCTCTAACACATTCCATCACAATACACAGATGTGAACTGTAGGTGGCGCTCTAACACATTCCATCACAATACACAGATGTGATCTGTAGGTGGCGCTCTAACACATTCCATCACAATACACAGATGTGAACTGTAGGTGGCGCTCTAACACATTCCATCACAATACACAGATGTGAACTGTAGGTGGCGCTCTAACACATTCCATCACAATACACAGATGTGAACTGTAGGTGGCGCTCTAACACATTCCATCCCAATACACAGATGTGAACTGTAGGTGGCGCTCTAACACATTCCATCACAATACACAGATGTGAACTGTAGGTGGCGCTCTAACACACTCCATCACAATACACAGATGTGAACTGTAGGTGGCGCTCTAACACATTCCATCCCAATACACAGATGTGATCTGTAGGTGGCGCTCTAACACATTCCATCACAATACACAGATGTGAACTGTAGGTGGCGCTCTAACACATTCCATCACAATATACAGGTGTGAACTGTAGGTGGCGCTCTAACACGTTCCATCACAATACACAGATGTGAACTGTAGGGGGCGCTCTAACACGTTCCATCACAATACACAGATGTGAACTGTAGGGGGCACTCTAACACATTCCATCACAATACACAGATGTGAACTGTAGGTGGCGCTCTAACACATTCCATCACAATACACAGATGTGAACTGTAGGTGGCGCTCTAACACATTCCATCCCAATACACAGATGTGAACTGTAGGGGGCGCTCTAACATATTTCACCCCTCACAGATGTGAACTGTAGGTGGCGCTCTAACATATTTCATCCCTCACAGATGTGAACTGTAGGTGGCGCTCTAACATATTTCATCCCTCACAGATGTGAACTGTAGGTGGCGCTCTAACATATTTCACCCCTCACAGATGTGAACTGTAGGGGGCGCTCTAACATATTTCACCCCTCACAGATGTGATCGTCCATAGACATTCAGTCTAATGTTCAGTTCAAGCAACACCCTCATTATTACATTGAATATCTCGGCCTCTGAGTGGACTACAAGCTCAATCTAGGGGTCATTAGAAAGCTGAGATCCTCCCCTTTACTATGTTATATAACATACTATAATCAATAGTCTATAAAAATAACATATAACGAAAATAACATAAAAAATAAACATTTTTCTGGTGATTTATTCTGCATGCTTTTCCTTCTGGATGGTATATTGTGTTGTGGATTTCTAAGATATAATACTGGATTATTCACACAAGCTCACAGACAAGTAAAGAGTGGATCATTTTTTAGAAATTTAAGGTAAAAGCAGATATAAAGTTTTTAGTTATTTGGAGCTTATAGCAGCAGTTATAAGAGCATAAAAGAGACGTTTGTATTTGTTGACCTTCATATTTCACTTTGTGATTCATTAGAAAAGGTTTTGATTTGTAATCTCTAGTTATGAAAAGATTGTAAGCTTTCAAATGATTCCTCATATGCCTGACTTATGTATACAGATATTTTAATGTTAAGCATAAACTTTTTTTTTGCGTCATAGTGCCAGAGTTTAAGGGGTTAATGTAAGTGCTTAAAAAAATTAAAAGCCAAAAATCGCCAAAAATGCCCCCGAAATTCAAAATATAGGTGCTAAAAATTCCTCTAAGACTAATTCAGTATTTTCATGGGTAAGAGAGAACAGATTTTCAATCTGGTTATTCATATTGAGAATTCATGTAAGCGGTTTGATTAAATTCAAGTATTTGACATAAAAGTATGACACCTTATATATTTTTTTTGGTTCGAGCATAATGCCTTATAAAAGGTATTTAATGGCCTTAAAAATCAAATCCAGAGGGCAAATATCGCCTCTTTACGGAAAAATGTTCATTTATGACCCTGTCTCCCGATGCTGATAATTTGGGCTTTTTATACCAACTTGTTTCAGATCACTAATCATTTATTACACAACTTTGAAAAACAAAACAAAAAAAATGTATTTATGTCTCTACATGTCTTCCATCTTTCGTGTGTCAGTTATTAACAAAACTCTGAAACTAAAGTCACATTATTAACCCTTTAATCTGTTTGGTATCACTGTTAAGAAAACTTTTCACATTTTTATATGATATAGAATATGATCAATTCTGAGACTCTCAGTCTAAGAAACTGCTGAAAAATCACAAAAAATTTTGCCAAGTTTTTATTTAACTTTTTCTTATTTGACATTCTGTATGTCTGGATGTAAATAAGGCGGCTCCGATCAACTGCTTTTGTTTTGTTTCCAATCATATCAACTGTATCTGTGATAATGTTTGTGTTGATCCGACAAAGCGATCAAAAGTTCCAACATTACAAATATAATTGATCATAGTGTCCAAAAACATCTCCAAACAAATAAAAGATAATAATTGTACATAAGAACTAATTACACATGCAAACACAACAATGACTAAAGGTTTGCAGAGCATGCAGACATGATTTTAGTCATGAGATTTCACAGAATGAGTTTCATTCTGTGTCATTTGAGTCATCATTGAGTCTGTGTCATGTATTTGGCGCCATCTCCTGGTGGTCATATGTAACATTGTGCTTCATGTGGATTATCTAATGATCAATACATCTGATTATCTTGTGTGTGGACTCGTTTGAAAGATAATCATCTCATTCAGTTTCATTCTGTGTCATTTGAGTCATCATTGAGTCTGTGTCATGTATTTGGTGCCATCTCCTGGTGGTCATATGTAACATTGTGCTTCATGTGGATTATCTAATGATCTATACATCTGATTATCTTGTGTGTGGACTCGTTTGAAAGATAATCACCTCCTCTAAATAATATGTGATATTTTATGTTCCGTATATATTTTGTAAAGTTATAAGTGGAAACGCGGCTTATACGCAATACCAACATAATTGTCAAAGACATGTACTTCACTATTACTCGCTATATTTTCATCTGTGAGTAAAACAAATAGTCTGGTTGTATTTTACTCTTTAAGAGCTTTCCAACAACATATGACACATGAATATTTGATGAGTTTGATGTTTTTACTGATTACAATAATATGAACAGTGCAATTATTTTAATACATTATCAAAACTGAACACTTCAGATTTGTCTGCAAATTTCAAAGCACTTGTTCAGATTTTGTCATAATGTCTACATGCATATCAAACTATACCTATTTTGGTTGGTCAAGACTGTAGTTATTAAAGTTATTTATACCCAAAATACTAACAAACACACAAAGAGTGGGAGAGATGTGAATGTCAGATGTTTATGAATGATGCTGTGTAAACCTTAAAGGCTTTCTATAAAACTGCTGTTGTGTGTGTTTGTGTATCTGTGTGTGTGTGTTTGTGTATCTGTGTGTGTTTGTGTATCTGTTTGTGTGTGTTTGTGTATCTGTTTGTGTGTGTTTGTTTATCTGTTTGTGTGTGTTTTGCAGGTAAAGACGGGAGACACTCCGGCCGATCGGGATGCCGTCAGACATGAGATGATGCAGCTACGGGACATGGACAGCTCTGAGCATGTAAATATCTGTCTGATCTCTCTGACACATGATCAAACCTCACAATAATAATAGGTTTTTCATTAAAAAATGCACTCTTTTGCAACGTTTACGCCTCTCATCCACACTAGAACGGCCTTTTACTTCACCGCATACTCCAGAACCGCATACATTAGAAACAGTTGCATCAGATAACTAACGATAACTGATTATAACGGCAGTAAAACAATTTATAAACTGTAAAAGTGTCTGAAAATCTGACTTGGCTGTGTGTTTGAGTGCGAGTCTTGCAGCGATTAGGTGAAATTGCTCTTTAGGATTTGTGTAATAGCTGTGACATTTACCACAAACCTGCTATTAAACGTTTGCCATTATTACATGGGAATAAATGAGACTGATCTTTAAATTCTCTCTCGTTGTTCTTCCTCCTGTGATGGTCATTGAAATGCTTCATTCTGCCCGTGTGGCCGTAGTGTGATGCTAACACATAAAGCTGCACCGTCTCTGCTTTTGTGTGTCATATAAAAGAGACACAGAGTCTTATGATGTGCTAATCCACAGGTGTGTGTGTGTGTGTGTGTTTGATCAGCTCAAATGAGGGTTTTGTTTAGGATAAACAGTCACTGGATGTCCAGACAGAAAGCTCATACTGCTTAATAACAGTCCAGATCTGCTTTATATAAAGAAAAGCCTTTCAAGAAAACGTCCTGGTCATATTTAACCCCTAATCATATTATGTTGCGTATCACTGTGTGTCCGTCTGTAGGATGAGTGTCGGCTGCAGATGGAGGCGCAGCGCATCAGTCTGTCTCAGATTCACGCAGCTCAACTGGAAGTGCTAAGAGAGAGCTTGTTTGCACAGACGCAGGAGCAGCTGCGCAGCCGAGAGGAGGAGCTGTGGGACGCACATGCACATGAGCTGCTGGATTTGCAGGATGAGTTGAAGAGAGAGCAGCAGGGGGTCAAGGGTCAGCACACAGGTCAGTGGGATGTCACATCAAACAAGTCTGAATGTTTCTGATGTATTATTAAGAGTCCCATCAACGTTAGAGAGAACTATATTTTCAATCCGCTTTTATTCTTACACTACTTTTAAGAGTACTGTTTAGACTGATTTTAAACAGAACATTTACATGCGGAGACGTCACAATATTCAGTTCAAATCCGGCAGTGAAGCATTGCACTGAAGTGTTCAGTGGCCGTCTGATCGGTTCATATCAGCCTGTTCTCCACTGGACCCCACCGGTGTCTCTCTCCTTTTACTGTACTATATGTAGTGTGAAGCCTTACAGAACGAATCTGTCCCTGAGTCAAATCAGACTCTAAATCATCAATATCTGTTTCTGAAATCAATCATCCAGAATCTGATCTGATTTGAGTCAGAAACAGAAGATTCATGATTCAGAATCCGATCTGATTTGAGTCAGAAACAGAAGATTCGTGATTCAGAATCTGATCTGATTTGAGTCAGAAACAGAAGATTCGTGATTCAGAATCTGATCTGATTTGAGTCAGAAACAGAAGATTCGTGATTCAGAATCTGATCTGATTTGAGTCAGAAACAGAAGATTCGTGATTCAGAATCCGATCTGATTTGAGTCAGAAACAGAAGATTCGTGATTCAGAATCCGATCTGATTTGAGTCAGAAACAGAAGATTCGTGATTCAGAATCCGATCTGATTTGAGTCAGAAACAGAAGATTCGTGATTCAGAATCTGATCTGATTTGAGTCAGAAACAGAAGATTCGTGATTCAGAATCCGATCTGATTTGAGTCAGAAACAGAAGATTCGTGATTCAGAATCTGATCTGATTTGAGTCAGAAACAGAAGATTCGTGATTCAGAATCTGATCTGATTTCAGACAGAAACAGAAGATTCGTGATTCAGAATCTGATCTGATTTGAGTCAGAAACAGAAGATTCGTGATTCAGAATCTGATCTGATTTGAGTCAGAAACAGAAGATTCGTGATTCAGAATCTGATCTGATTTGAGTCAGAAACAGAAGATTCGTGATTTAGAATCTGATCTGATTTGAGTCAGAAACAGAAGATTCGTGATTCAGAATCTGATCTGATTTGAGTCAGAAACAGAAGATTCGTGATTCAGAATCTGATCTGATTTCAGACAGAAACAGAAGATTCGTGATTCAGAATCTGATCTGATTTGAGTCAGAAACAGAAGATTCATGATTCAGAATCCGATCTGATTTGAGTCAGAAACTGAATCTTCGTGATTCAGAATCCGATCTGATTTGAGTCAGAAACAGAAGATTCGTGATTCAGAATCTGATCTGATTTGAGACAGAAACAGAAGATTCGTGATTCAGAATCCGATCTGATTTGAGTCAGAAACAGAAGATTCGTGATTCAGAATCTGATCTGATTTGAGTCAGAAACAGAAGATTCGTGATTCAGAATCTGATCTGATTTGAGTCAGAAACAGAAGATTCGTGATTCAGAATCTGATCTGATTTGAGTCAGAAACAGAAGATTCGTGATTCAGAATCTGATCTGATTTGAGTCAGAAACAGAAGATTCGTGATTCAGTATCTGATCTGATTTGAGTCAGAAACAGAAGATTCGTGATTCAGAATCCGATCTGATTTGAGTCAGAAACAGAAGATTCGTGATTCAGAATCTGATCTGATTTGAGTCAGAAACAGAAGATTCGTGATTCAGTATCTGATCTGATTTGAGTCAGAAACAGAAGATTCGTGATTCAGAATCTGATCTGATTTGAGTCAGAAACAGAAGATTCGTGATTCAGAATCTGATCTGATTTGAGTCAGAAACAGAAGATTCGTGATTCAGAATCTGATCTGATTTCAGACAGAAACAGAAGATTCGTGATTCAGAATCTGATCTGATTTCAGACAGAAACAGAAGATTCGTGATTCAGAATCTGATCTGATTTGAGTCAGAAACAGAAGATTCGTGATTCAGAATCTGATCTGATTTGAGTCAGAAACTGAATCTTCGTGATTCAGAATCTGATCTGATTTGAGTCAGAAACAGAAGATTCGTGATTCAGAATCCGATCTGATTTGAGTCAGAAACAGAAGATTCGTGATTCAGAATCCGATCTGATTTGAGTCAGAAACAGAAGATTCGTGATTCAGAATCTGATCTGATTTGAGTCAGAAACAGAAGATTCGTGATTCAGTATCTGATCTGATTTGAGTCAGAAACAGAAGATTCGTGATTCAGAATCTGATCTGATTTGAGTCAGAAACAGAAGATTCGTGATTCAGAATCTGATCTGATTTGAGTCAGAAACAGAAGATTCGTGATTCAGAATCTGATCTGATTTGAGTCAGAAACAGAAGATTCGTGATTCAGAATCCGATCTGATTTGAGTCAGAAACAGAAGATTCGTGATTCAGAATCTGATCTGATTTGAGTCAGAAACAGAAGATTCGTGATTCAGTATCTGATCTGATTTGAGTCAGAAACTGAATCTTCGTGATTCAGAATCTGATCTGATTTGAGTCAGAAACAGAAGATTCGTGATTCAGAATCTGATCTGATTTCAGACAGAAACAGAAGATTCGTGATTCAGAATCTGATCTGATTTCAGACAGAAACAGAAGATTCGTGATTCAGAATCCGATCTGATTTGAGTCAGAAACAGAAGATTCGTGATTCAGAATCCGATCTGATTTGAGTCAGAAACTGAATCTTCGTGATTCAGAATCTGATCTGATTTGAGTCAGAAACAGAAGATTCGTGATTCAGAATCTGATCTGATTTCAGACAGAAACAGAAGATTCGTGATTCAGAATCTGATCTGATTTGAGTCAGAAACAGAAGATTCGTGATTCAGAATCTGATCTGATTTGAGTCAGAAACAGAAGATTCGTGATTCAGAATCTGATCTGATTTGAGTCAGAAACAGAAGATTCGTGATTCAGAATCTGATCTGATTTCAGACAGAAACAGAAGATTCGTGATTCAGAATCTGATATGATTTGAGTCAGAAACAGAAGATTCGTGATTCAGAATCCGATCTGATTTGAGTCAGAAACAGAAGATTCGTGATTCAGAATCTGATCTGATTTGAGTCAGAAACAGAAGATTCGTGATTCAGAATCTGATATGATTTGAGTCAGAAACAGAAGATTCGTGATTCAGAATCCGATATGATTTGAGTCAGAAACAGAAGATTCGTGATTCAGAATCCGATCTGATTTGAGTCAGAAACAGAAGATTCGTGATTCAGAATCTGATATGATTTGAGTCAGAAACAGAAGATTCGTGATTCAGAATCCGGTATGATTTGAGTCAGAAACAGAAGATTCGTGATTCAGATTCTGATCTGATTGTGAATCCTGATTCTTCTGTCCGTACAGAGCTGAAAGAGTCATCTGTCCAGCAGTTGAAGTCAGAGTTTCAGGAGCGTTCAGCTCATCTGGAGGAGAGTCACAAACAGGAGATCGAGCGTCTGAAGATCTGCTATCAGCAGCAGATGGAGGAGAAACAGGAGCGTTTCACAGCTGAGATTGTCCTGCTGCAGCAGAGACTCCAGGAGCTCACAGGAGCAGAGGAACTCTTCAGGTACCAGACCTTCATAATAGCAGTTCTTTCATTAATGCTGTTATTGTTCAAGGAGTTCAGGTTGCTTTCAGTCGCTCTGTGGATTTTTAATAAAGGCTTGTAACATTTAATTTGCTCTGTCAGATTTATGGTCTCACACAGTCATAATTCAGCCTAGTGAGAGGCCAGTGTGTGTGTGTGTGTGAACGAGACAGTCCAACTTTAAACATTAACCAGTGGTCAACAGCTTCTCACACTCTTTTACTCTTTCATGTGGAAGATTTCTGATTCGAGACTGTAAAAACAAATGCAGGCACACAGCGGCTCACGTGTAGCTGTGAGTGTCTCTTCTGTACTTTGTAGTTTCTGTAGCTGTTTCATAAATGTTAGATGTTGTGTTTAAACTCATACTGAATCCCAGAGCTGCTGTCAGACACATCAAACTCTCAAATATCACTTTAAAGTGTTCGGTTCTCTCACTCAGCTGAGAGAAATGCAGACACTTCTGTTTTCATATCCTACTAACGGCTGTAATGTGAGACATTGGACAGTTTGTGAGAGTGTTTATGAACACTGGCGCTGTACTGACCTCTACTGGATGCAACAAAATCTGCTTTATCTGCACATATTCTAAGTCGGTCTGGAGGAAACAACTCACTGATTTAATGCTACTATATCTGGGGCTCAATGTGACATCATCAGGATATTTATTAGAGAGGGAGTGAGTGAGTCTTTTGAATCTAAAGACTCACTAAACATCTATCACTAAACACACAGGGTGAACCAGAGTAGTCTGATTCCTGAACAAATAACTCTAATGAATCAAAAACAGACACTGTTAACAGTGTATTCCGATTCCTGAAGGAATGACTCTTATGAGCCAGTTCTTTTGAATCTTTAGCACGAAACATACAGCGTGAACCAGAGTTGTCTGATTCCTGAACAAATGACTCTTACGAACTGGATCTTTTTAGTGAATCAAAAACAGACACTGTGAACAGTGTATTCTGATTCTTGAACAAATTACTCTTATGAACTGGATCTTTTGAATCTTTAGCATGAAACATATTGTGTGAACCAGAATAGTCTGATTCCCGAACAAATGACTCTAATGAACTGGATCTTTTTAATGAATCAAAAACAGACACTGTGAACAGTGTATTCTGATTCCTGAACGAATAACTCTAATGAACTGGATCTTTTTATTGAATCAAAAACAGACACTGTGAACAGTGTATTCTGATTCCTGAACGAATGACTCTTATGAGCCTGAACCAGAGTCGTCCGATTCCCATACAAATTAATTTTATGAACTAGTTCTTTTGACTCTTTAGCACGAAACATACAGCGCGAAAAAGAGTAGTCTGTTTCATGAACTAAAATCTTTAATGAGCTGGTTCTTTTGCAGTTACAGCACGATCCAGAGTAATCTGATTCCTGAACAAATGACTCTTTTGAACTGGATCTTTTTAGTGAATCAAAAACAGACACTGTGAACCTTGTATTCTGATTCCTAAACGAATGACTCTTATGAACTGGATCTTTTTTATGAATCAAAAACAGGCACTGTGAACAGTGTATTCTGATTCCTAAACGAATGACTCTTATGAGCCTGAACCAGAGTAGTCTGTTTCCCAAACGAACATCTTTAGTGAGCCAGTCCATTTGAATTTACAGCGCGAACCAGAGTCGTCCGATTCCCGTACAAATGACTCTTATGAACTGGATCTTTTTACTGAATCAAAAACAGACACTGTGAACAGTGTATTCTGATTCCTGAACGAATGACTCTTATGAACTGAATCTTTTTAGTGAATCAAAAACAGACACTGTGAACAGTGTATTCTGATTCCTAAACGAATGACTCTTATGAGCCTGAACCAGAGTAGTCTGTTTCCCAAACGAACATCTTTAGTGAGCCAGTCCATTTGAATTTACAGCGCGAACCAGAGTCGTCCGATTCCCGTACAAATGACTCTTATGAACTGGATCTTTTTACTGAATCAAAAACAGACACTGTGAACAGTGTATTCTGATTCCTGAACGAATGACTCTTATGAACTGAATCTTTTTAGTGAATCAAAAACAGACACTGTGAACCGTGTATTCTGATTCCTGAACAAATGACTCTTATGAGCTGGATCTTTTTACTGAATCAAAAACAGACACTGTGAAACGTGTATTCTGATTCCTTAACGAATGACTCTTATGAACTGGATCTTTTTAGTGGGTCAAAACAGACACTGTGAACCGTGTATTCTGATTCCCGAACAAATGACTCTCATGAACTGGATCTTTTTAGTGAGTCAAAACAGACACTGTGAACAGTGTATTCTGATTCCTGAATAAATGACTCTTATGAACTGGATCTTTTTAGTGAATCAAAAAGAGACACTGTGAACAGTGTATTCTGATTCCTGAACGAATGACTCTTATGAACTGGATCTTTTTACTGAATCAAAAACAGACACTGTGAAACGTGTATTCTGATTCCTTAACGAATGACTCTTATGAGCTGGATCTTTTTACTGAATCAAAAACAGACACTGTGAAACGTGTATTCTGATTCCTTAACGAATGACTCTTATGAACTGGATCTTTTTAGTGGGTCAAAACAGACACTGTGAACCGTGTATTCTGATTCCCGAACAAATGACTCTCATGAACTGGATCTTTTTAGTGAGTCAAAACAGACACTGTGAACAGTGTATTCTGATTCCTGAACGAATGACTCTTATGAACTGGATCTTTTTAATGAATCTAAAACATTACAGTGCAAGCAGTGTAGTTCGATCTTTAACTTGTTGTTTAGTTTTTATATACATATTTTCGGACATTATTCCTCCTGTGAATAATAAAAGTCATACCACAAAGTTGTTTATTAGACTAGACAACAGAAAACATTTGCTGATTAATTGTACTGGTTAATTAGTAATGAAACATTTGAATGCGTTCATGTGATTGTTCTGCACATGTTTCCTGTGGATTGTCTCTGGTTCATGAGGTCAGTGATTGTGGCTGTGTGCGGTGCGGTGACCTGTATCATGATGTGACGTTCACTCACTCTGCGTGTTTGTTTCAGCGTGCCGAGCGTCTGTCAGAGCCGGGCGAGAGATGAGCAGCATGAACCCGTGCAGGTTAGTTTTACCTCTGTGATTTCTGTATGTTTGTAACATATTCTTGCTCTTATAAAGCGCTGCTGTGTGTTTAAATAGAGAGATTCACTGCGAGTCAGCGAGCCCACGGCTACGAGCCGCCCTACATCAAACGCGAGTGACGTTACACAACATGTCCCGTGTGAAAATCCCTCGTCACGCATGAGTGGACACCTTCATCTCTTTGTCTGTCTATCATGAACTCTCTCTTATAGTCTTTACATGTCGGATTGACTGAAGACTTTTCAGATGATTTAGTGACCGTGCACAGATCAGAACAGTAACGCTCAAAAATATACAAACCTACATTATGGGATGGAATAAAGCCACAGAAGCAAGAGATGTGAGGAGGTAAAAAGAGGGATCGTTTGTATTCGGAGAGACAAAAAAAGAGCTTTTGAATCTCTGTCTGGAGAAAACAAGAGCTCAGTTTATATCACACCATCAACCGTGAGACATGATTCTGTCTGTCACACACACTGTCCTCTGTGAGCTTGGATCTGACTCCACCCCCTCTCTTTCCCCTAATCTCTGCCGTGTCAGGGCGAGGAGTCTCTCTCTGTAGATGCTGAAGAAGAGCTGGTGTCTGCAGGTCTGTGGCGTGAGCTGCAGGCAGTGCAGGAGGCCCCGTACGAGAGCTCGTGTGAAGAGGTGACTGATCCGGATGTGGAGAGAGATGCTCAGATCAGATCTCATCCAGAGGAAACACGTCTCACACACTTACAGGACAAACATCATCAAGAGCTGCTGGTGCAGGAGATCGCCAAGGTGATTTTAAGAGATTTCACTCACTACACTTCAGAAGATCTTGTCATGCACGCCTGGTATTTACTCCTTTAAGATGAAACATGTCTTCATGTAGGGCTAGTCTCAGTTTCACACCTTTTGAATTCATGAATTTTAAAATTTGTCTTTAATTCAAAGATTTATGATTTGAAATGTTGAAAATGGTTTCATTATTTACACTTTTTAAGACTTATCTTGAAATCACAGATTTTGGATTCTAACATTTTGTCTTGAATATATTAATAATGTTTTATGTCTTTAATTCAAAGATTCCAGATGTAAAAATGAATTCACAGATTCACGATTCATGGCTTCATGGTTGACATATTTTAAGATTTGTCTTGAAATCACAGATTCAGGATTATAAATTCATGTTTTTTATTCATGAATTTAAAATGTAGTTTTTAATTCAAAGATTTATGATTTTAAAATTTGACTTGATTTCACAGATTTATGATTTGAAATGTTGACAAATTGTGTAATTCATGGCTTTATTATTTTAAATTTTATATTTTTGTCTTGAAATCACAAATTCAGGATTATCAGATTTTTTTCATAATTTCATGGATTTTAATTTTGTCTTTCATTCAAAGATTCATGATTTAATATTTTAACTTAAATTCACAGACTCCTGATTCAAAATGTTGAAAAATTATCTAATTCATGGCTTCATTATTTATTTATTTTTTAAGATTTGTCTTGAAATCACAGATTGAGGATTATAGATTTTTTTCTTGAATTCATGAATGTTAAAATATGTCTTTAATTCAAAGATGTATGATTTTAAAATTGGACTTGAATTCACAGATTTATGATTTTAAATGTTGAAAAGCTGTCTAATTCATGTCTTCGTGATTTAAAAATGCTAAATGTCATCATGAACTGTCAGCTTGATGGTTTTGTGTTTTTGTATGTCAGGTGATTGTGCAGATGTCGGTTGAATTCGCTCAACAGACTGAACTGAGCCGCATCAGTAAACGGTCCCGAGAGACGAGCGCCGCCGTACAGACTGACGACACTGAACAGGAAATGAGGAGAGAGTCTGAGAGGAGCACGAGTCCAGAGGAGAGAGTTACGGATGATTGGTCTGATTCTGTTACCGTGATGAAGTCACCGAGATGCACACAGGTGAGTTTACAGTACGGTGGCTCATGTGGGTCACACAGAATAAATCCTTTGCTGAGTTTTATGTTTGTTTTATTAGTTTGGATGCAGGACTGGGTCATCATGCATCTGTTTTAATTGAATGTGTGTTAAATAGAGCTGTAATGACAGCATGGGATTCAGTGCTAAAGCTAGTACTCAAACTCTGATTCATTCTGTGACTGTAACAAGATCTGTGTGTGTGTGTGTGTGTGTGTGTGTGTGTGTGTGTGTGTGTGTGTAAGTGTGTGTGAGTGTGTGTGTATGTGTGTGTGTGTGTGTGTGTGTGTGTGTGTGTGTATGTGTAAGTGTGTGTGTAAGTGTGTGTGTGTAAGTGTGTGTGTGTGTGTGTGTGTGTGTGTGTGTGTGTGTGTGTGTGTGTGTGTGTGTGTGTGTGTGTAAGTGTGTGTGTGTGTGTGTGTGTAAGTGTGTGTGAGTGTATGTGTAAGTGTGTGTGTAAGTGTGTGTGTGTGTGTGTGTGTGTAAGTGTGTGTGTGTGTGTGTAAGTGTGTGTGTGTGTGTGTAAGTGTGTGTAAGTGTGTGTGAGTGTATGTGTAAGTGTGTGTGTAAGTGTGTGTGTGTGTGTGTGTAAGTGTGTGTGTGTGTGTGTGTGTGTGTAAGTGTGTGTGTGTGTGTGTGTGTGTAGATCATCTCTGTCATTTTGTAGCACTGAATCCCTCTCAACTCACATTTACTGCATGAACACACACACGCGCACTCTCATACACACACTTCTGCTCCAGCGTGTTTTTGACGAGATGAGACTGAGCACATTAGTTAACTGCTGAAGACTCGACTGTAAAACACTTGACAGATTATTGTGATTCAAATTCATATAAAGATTAAATAAATGAGTCTTCAACTTCCCTGCATATATCAGGAGCTTTGAAGATCTGCAGGGCCGTTAATGGCATGAGGGATATGTATAGTTATTATTACGGTAATCATTTTATTGTAATTATCTTTTTATTGATTATTGTGGGTATTTTATTGATTCCTCACATTTAACAACTTTTGCTTAGAGATGCACCAGTATAGGGTATATTTTGCTGAGAAATGCACTTTTTATGAATTTAAGAATAGACTTTTGTCTGATACAGTATAATGGCTGATATTATATCTTAAACTTTACTGTTTTAACCCATTAAACTTGGGTCCAATAGGGGGTGCTATATAGTGGAAAAAGTTAACGCATAAAGCGTTAAAGTCTCCATATATGTAAGTCAGGCATATGAGGTGTCATTTGAAAGCTTAGAATCTCAACTTTTCAGATATAACATCACTTCTGCATTTATGTAACTTATAATAACAAAATAAGGCCTCAAATCATTCACGTTGAACATTAGCGCCTCCTAGAGGTAATTGGGTAGAAATATTGATCTGAAAATAAAAAGTTCTTCACATTGCACCTAATATATAAAATGACAAGACATATATAAAATGACAGCTCGCATGTACGGTTAATTTCGAATGAAAGATAGTTCGTACGATCTTCAAAATAATCATAAAAAGAAATATGATTTCTGTAAGTCATCAAATACAAACGTTTCATTTATGATCTGATAACTGCTGCTATAAGCCCCAAATATCTAAACACTTTATATCTGCTTTATCCTTCAGGAGTTCTCTAAACAATTATCCATTATTTACTTTATTGGTTGAATTATCCAATGTTATATTTTAGAAGCCCAGAAAAATATATCCCATCCAGAAGGAAGTGCATGCAGAACAAATCAGAGATGACACTTTTATCTGCGATTAATGAAATTATCTGTAGATTTAAGTACACAAGGCCGATCAAGAAGGTTAAGAAAATGTTGCAGCAGCGTGAACAATGTCACAAGCTTTAAAATATGGCATCATAATTTAAGAAAAAGGACTGTAGGGGTCTCAGATCGACCGTCTCCCCTCGTCAGTGCCACTATTGTGGCCAGAAATGATCAGCCCATGCTGCCGACTGAAATGAGTAGAGAGGAGGAGAGCAATAATGATCACATGTTGCTTGTAACCGCTCTCGTTAAATGCAGAAATTACACACTCCTTTCACGACCCGTCTCTGTACCGTGTCTCCACATGAAAAGGAAGGGGAAGCAGGTAATCGCCACTGAGACGAGCCGCCGCACACGCACACTGAATTTGAAAGCACACATCACAGCCAACGGGTCAAGATTTCAGACCATAATAAACATAA
Source organism: Moxostoma hubbsi (assembly GCA_032164185.1). Classification (NCBI taxonomy): domain Eukaryota; kingdom Metazoa; phylum Chordata; class Actinopteri; order Cypriniformes; family Catostomidae; genus Moxostoma; species Moxostoma hubbsi. The sequence goes on along the minus strand of JAVLUX010000026.1, from coordinate 39,817,777 downwards.
TAAACATCAATAAAATGATAAATGTCTCTCAGAGGGCTGACGGCACTGTTCATTTACCAAGTCATTCATGTTTAATTATAGGTCCGTTTTTATTTAAACCACCTCAGCTGCAAGTTTAAAGTTAATCCCTAACTGAGATTTAAATAAGAGCAACAGGATTAAAGTTCATTCAGATTTACTGTGAAGTTTAAATCAGGATCAAATCGATGGTTAAAATGTAACCCTGATTATTTTTAAATGAGTTTTAAAGTTTGATGCAACAAAATTATCTGATTAACCTTGATGTAATTTAAATGTAAGATTAATCCTGGTTGGTGCAACCTACCCTGAATGTCTATGGACGTTCTATGCATTAGAGCGCCACCTACATTTCAGATCTGTATATGTATATGAAATGAGACCTTTCAAAGTGAGATAGACTGAACAGAACCTGAATTTCATGTATACAAAGTTAGGACAACAACAACAGCTTTTTTTAAATTTAATTAATTAATTTAATATTTGAGAAAAAAAAAATAAATAAACCTTGATATTATTTATCAGACCATTGCTTATCCATGGCCCATAGTGATCTGGACTCTAATGCTGCATGAAAACACACTTCATTTTCTAGCAGTTTTGAGTCGTGAGCTGGTAAAGATCGATTTAACACTGAATCAACTGACTCCACAGTCTTCTGATGAAGAACACATCTTCAAAACTGAAGAACAAACACATGAGGATGATGAAGAAAGTGAAATCCCATCAGAGACACAGTTTGATGAAGATGATAGTGAGATGTTTAAAGAAGAGCAGGAGGACCGAGAGATCCCACCAGAGCTGCCTGATGATGATGGTGGTGATGATGAAGATCAGTGTGGAGTCGTACTGTCACAGGAGATTTGTTCAGAGCTCATTCAGCAGGAAGAGGAACACACTCGTGTGCTGGAGGAGCTCAGATCATCACACATGCAACAGATGGAGGTTTACCTGCAGCAGAACACACACCTCAACGCACAGATACACACACTCAACCAACTGCTGCTGCAGGTGTGATGTTACCTGTGTGTATGTCTAATCTGAGTGGAGTGTATTACTCTTCCTCTTTACCCGTGTCTCTCTCTGTCTCTCTCACACACACACACACACACACACACACACACACACACACACACACACACACATTGATTTTATGTTTTTAAAGAATAATTTTTAACAGCGAATTTTAGTCCAGGACTGAGATTAAAAACATGAAACCACAATCACGTATGAATCAGTCCACAAAACATTTTCCCAGTAGTGTTGTGGAGTGTTAAGGTGGTCTTTGGTAAACTTCAGGCATGCAGAAATGATTTTGTTGGAAAGCAGCAGCTTCCTTCATGACGTCCTGCCATGAACACCATACCTGATTAATGTTTTCTGTATAGTAGTCTAAGGAACAGAGATGTTAACCAGTTCCAATGATTCCTTCAAGTCTTTATCTGTCACTCTAGGGATCTGTTTTACCTCATTGAGCATTCTGCGGTGTGTCCTTTGAGTCATCTTGACTGGACAGCCACTTCTAGTGAGAGTACCTATAGTACTAAATCATTTCCATTTATAGACAGTTTGTCTGACTGTGGACAGATGAATAGCTAACGGCCACTTCTAGTGAGAGTACCTATAGTACTAAATCATCTCCATTTATAGACAGTTTGTCTGACTGTGGACAGATGAATATCTAACTGGCACTTCTAGAGAGAGTACCTATAGTACTAAATCATCTCCATTTATAGACAGTTTGTCTCACTGTGGACAGATGAATATCTAACGGACACTTCTAGAGAGAGTAGCTATAGTACAAAATCATCTCCATTTATAGACAGTTTGTCTAACTGTGGACAGATGAATATCTAACGGCCACTTCTAGTGAGAGTACCTATAGTACCAAATCATCTCCATTTATAGACAGTTTGTCTAACTGTGGACAGATGAATATCTAACGGCCACTTCTAGAGAGAGTACCTATAGTACTAAATCATCTCCATTTATAGACAGTTTGTCTAACTGTGGACAGATGAATATCTAACGGACACTTCTAGAGAGAGTACCTATAGTACTAAATCATCTCCATTTATAGACAGTTTGTCTGACTGTGGACAGATGAATATCTAACTGGCACTTCTAGAGAGAGTACCTATAGTACTAAATCATCTCCATTTATAGACAGTTTGTCTCACTGTGGACAGATGAATATCTAACGGACACTTCTAGAGAGAGTAGCTATAGTACAAAATCATCTCCATTTATAGACAGTTTGTCTAACTGTGGACAGATGAATATCTAACGGCCACTTCTAGTGAGAGTACCTATAGTACCAAATCATCTCCATTTATAGACAGTTTGTCTAACTGTGGACAGATGAATATCTAACGGCCACTTCTAGAGAGAGTACCTATAGTACTAAATCATCTCCATTTATAGACAGTTTGTCTAACTGTGGACAGATGAATATCTAACGGACACTTCTAGAGAGAGTACCTATAGTACTAAATCATCTCCATTTATAGACAGTTTGTCTGACTGTGGACAGATGAATATCTAACGGGCACTTCGAGAGAGAGTACCTATAGTACTAAATCATCTCCATTTATAGACAGTTTGTCTAACTGTGGACAGATGAATATCTAACGGACACTTCTAGAGAGAGTAGCTATAGTACTAAATCATCTCCATTTATAGACAGTTTGTCTAACTGTGGACAGATGAATATCTAACGGCCACTTCTAGTGAGAGTACCTATAGTACTAAATCATCTCCATTTATAGACAGTTTGTCTAACTGTGGACAGATGAATATCTAACGGCCACTTCTAGTGAGAGTACCTATAGTACTAAATCATCTCCATTTATAGACAGTTTGTCTAACTGTGGACAGATGAATATCTAACGGGCACTTCGAGAGAGAGTACCTATAGTACTAAATCATCTCCATTTATAGACAGTTTGTCTAACTGTGGACAGATGAATATCTAACGGACACTTCTAGAGAGAGTAGCTATAGTACTAAATCATCTCCATTTATAGACAGTTTGTCTAACTGTGGACAGATGAATATCTAACGGCCACTTCTAGTGAGAGTACCTATAGTACTAAATCATCTCCATTTATAGACAGTTTGTCTCACTGTGGACAGATGAATATCTAACGGGCACTTCGAGAGAGAGTACCTATAGTACTAAATCATCTCCATTTATAGACAGTTTGTCTCACTGTGGACAGATGAATATCTAACGGGCACTTCGAGAGAGAGTACCTATAGTACTAAATCATCTCCATTTATAGACAGTTTGTCTCACTGTGGACAGATGAATATCTAACGGGCACTTCGAGAGAGAGTACCTATAGTACTAAATCATCTCCAATAATAGACAGTTTGTCTAATCATGGACAGATGAATATCTAACGGCCACTTCTAGTGAGAGTACCTATAGTACTAAATCATTTCCATTTATAGACAGTTTGTCTAACTGTGGACAGATGAATATCTAACGGCCACTTCTAGTGAGAGTACCTATAGTACTAAATCATCTCCATTTATAGACAGTTTGTCTCACTGTGGACAGATGAATATCTAACGGCCACTTCTAGAGAGAGTACCTATAGTACTAAATCATCTCCAATAATAGACAGTTTGTCTAATCATGGACAGATGAATATCTAACGGCCACTTCTAGTGAGAGTACCTATAGTACTAAATCATTTCCATTTATAGACAGTTTGTCTAACTGTGGACAGATGAATATCTAACGGCCACTTCTAGTGAGAGTACCTATAGTACTAAATCATCTCCATTTATAGACAGTTTGTCTAACTGTGGACAGATGAATATCTAACGGCCACTTCTAGTGAGAGTACCTATAGTACTAAATCATCTCCATTTATAGACAGTTTGTCTCACTGTGGACAGATGAATATCTAACGGGCACTTCGAGAGAGAGTACCTATAGTACTAAATCATCTCCATTTATAGACAGTTTGTCTAACTGTGGACAGATGAATATCTAACGGCCACTTCTAGTGAGAGTACCTATAGTACTAAATCATCTCCGTTTATAGACAGTTTGTCTAACTGTGGACAGATGAATATCTAACGGCCACTACTAGTGAGAGTACCTATAGTACTAAATCATCTCCATTTATAGACAGTTTGTCTAACTGTGCACAGATGAATATCTAACGGCCACTACTAGTGAGAGTACCTATAGTACTAAATCATCTCCGTTTATAGACAGTTTGTCTAACTGTGCACAGATGAATATCTAACGGCCACTACTAGTGAGAGTACCTATAGTACTAAATCATCTCCATTTATAGACAGTTTGTCTAACTGTGCACAGATGAATATCTAACGGCCACTACTAGTGAGAGTACCTATAGTACTAAATCATCTCCGTTTATAGACAGTTTGTCTAACTGTGCACAGATGAATATCTAACGGCCACTACTAGTGAGAGTACCTATAGTACTAAATCATCTCCGTTTATAGACAGTTTGTCTAACTGTGCACAGATGAATATCTAACGGCCACTACTAGTGAGAGTACCTATAGTACTAAATCATCTCCGTTTATAGACAGTTTGTCTAACTGTGCACAGATGAATATCTAACGGCCACTACTAGTGAGAGTACCTATAGTACTAAATCATCTCCGTTTATAGACAGTTTGTCTAACTGTGCACAGATGAATATCTAACGGCCACTTCTAGTGAGAGTACCTATAGTACTAAATCATCTCCGTTTATAGACAGTTTGTCTGACTGTGGACAGATGAATATCTAACGGCCACTTCTAGTGAGAGTACCTATAGTACTAAATCATCTCCATTTATAGACAGTTTGTCTAACTGTGGACAGATGAATATCTAACGGCCACTTCTAGTGAGAGTACCTATAGTACTAAATCATCTCCATTTATAGACAGTTTGTCTAACTGTGCACAGATGAATATCTAACGGCCACTACTAGTGAGAGTACCTATAGTACTAAATCATCTGCATTTATAGACAGTTTGTCTAACTGTGCACAGATGAATATCTAAGATCTTCGAGATAACTTTGTAACACTTTCCAGCTTTATGCAAAGCATCAATTCTTGATTGTAGGTCTTCTGAGATCGCTTTTGTGAGGCATGGTCCACGTCAGCAGATGCTTCTTGTGAATAACAAACTCAAAATGTTTGAGTGCTTTTTATAAGTCAAAGTACCTCTAACCCACACATACAGTCTCGTTACATTAAATGGATGCCAGGTTTGCCAACTCCTGACTCTAATTAGCTTTTGTTGATGTGATTGGCCTACTTACTTTTTCCAACCTACACTGTGAATGATGTTTTTTTTATATGTACAAGAACAATACAACAGTTTGTGTGGTATTTGTTTCAACAGATTGTGTGCTCATAATTGTAATAGATGTGTACATGGAATTTGTTCAATTTTCAACTGCAATGTGACCAAAATGACCAAAAATAATGATAAAATACATTTTGTAATATTAATATTTTGTATTGAAATACAACCAAATGAATCATAGTCGAATAGAGAGCTTGTGAATCAGAATCAGGAAATCTTTATCAATACCCAGCGCTGATCACGACACATTTGACTGTTGTAATGTGTTGTATTTGAGTGAAAATCATCTGTTTAGATTTTTCAGATCTGCATGATGTTTTTGTGTGTTTGCAGTGATCTCTCTACATCTCAATGTTATGTGTGTAATATTTGAATGTGATTTTGTATCTGTGTGTGTTTGAAACAGAGAGAAGAGGAGCTGCAGCAGATGAAGAGCGAGACACAGAGAGATCAACAATCATATCCTTGCATGCAAAACAGAAGCACACAGACAGAGCAGGTAATGTCAACAGTGAAGTGTCTCTGGCGACAGACTCCACCCTCAATTTATAAAGTATATACTGTATAGTCTACTGTAAACACAACACTGATGTTGCATTCTGAACACAGTCTTAATTTGTACATAAAAACTTGACGTTTCCTTTCTGGCTCATGTGCACTTCCTCCTCTGTGCCATGAGGTGGCATCTGTCTCCAAAGCAACTGTTGCCTCAGGTTCAGCTGTTACTATGACACTGTTCTTGTGTGTTTGGATAAGATTGTGTGTGTGTGTGTGTGTGTGTGTGTGTGTGTGTGCGTGTCCGGGGGCCGCAGCGCTGGGCTGACTGTCAAACAACAAACACATCTGAATTAAAAATATTGTTTTACATGAGTTTACAGTGACTGAAATAACAGTCTGTTTCTCTGCTGCCTGTGCATAAACTACAGAAGAGAAAGGAAGCAGAGGTGATGAAGGTCAGAGGTCACGAAACAACTGTGACATCACAGTCATCTACACAAGATTCAGAGCTCTCATCTGATGTCATCACTACAGAGAGGTGAGACAATAATGATCATTTCAGATAGTAGACAGACAGACAGGTAGATAGACAGACAGATAGATACATAGGAAAACAGACAGATAGAAAGACAGACTGACACACAGACATACAGTTAGACAGACAGACAGATAGAAAGATAGACAGACAGACAGATGGGTAGAAAAGCAGACAAACAGACAGATAGATAGATAGACAGACAGACAGACAGACAGACAGACAGATAGATAGATAGATAGATAGATAGACAGACAGACAGACAGACAGACAGACAGACAGACAGATGGGTAGAAAAGCAGACAAACAGATAGATAGACAGATAAATAGGAAGATAGACAGACAGATGGGTAGAAAATCGGACAGATATACAGATAGAAAGACAGATGGACAGACATATAGGTAGATAGACAGGTAGACAGACAGGTACATAGGAAGATAGACAGACAGACTGACAGATAGATATACAGGTAAACAGACAAATTCATTGGAAGATAGACAGGCAAACAGATGGATAGATATACAGGTAGACAGACAAATACATAGGAAGATAGACAGACAGATGGGTAGAAAGACAGATGGATAGCAAGACAGACAGGCAGGTAGACAGACAGTCAGACAGATAGATAGACAGGTAAACAGACAAATTCATTGGAAGATAGATGACAGACAGATGGGTAGAATGACAGACAAACTTAGACAGACGGATAGATGGACAGACGGATAGAAAGATAGTCAGACAGGCAGATAGACAGGCAGATGGATAGATAGACAGGCAAACAGATGGATAGACAGATGGATAGATATACAGGTAGACAGACAAATACATAGGAAGATAGACAGACACACAGATAGACAGATAGATAGACAGACAGATGGATAGATAGACAGACAGATGGATAGCAAGACAGACAGGCAGGTAGATAGACAGACAGATGGATAGCAAGACAGACAGGCAGGTAGATAGATGGATAGACAGACAGACAGATAGATAGACAGACAGATGGATAGCAAGACAGACAGGCAGGTAGATAGATGGATAGACAGACAGATGGATAGCAAGACAGACAGGCAGGTAGATAGACAGACAGATGGATAGCAAGACAGACAGGCAGGTAGATAGATGGATAGACAGACAGATGGATAGCAAGACAGACAGGCAGGTAGATAGACAGACAGATGGATAGCAAGACAGACAGGCAGGTAGATAGATGGATAGACAGATAGATAGACAGACAGATCGATAGATAGACACACAGATGGATAGCAAGACAGACAGGCAGGTAGATAGACAGACAGATGGATAGCAAGACAGACAGGCAGGTAGATAGATGGATAGACAGACAGACAGATAGATAGACAGACAGATGGATAGCAAGACAGACAGGCAGGTAGATAGATGGATAGACAGACAGACAGACAGATGGATAGCAAGACAGACAGGCAGGTAGATAGATGGATAGACAGACAGACAGATAGATAGACAGACAGATGGATAGCAAGACAGACAGGCAGGTAGATAGATGGATAGACAGACAGACAGACAGATGGATAGCAAGACAGACAGGCAGGTAGATAGATAGATAGATAGATAGACAGACAGATGGATAGCAAGACAGACAGACAGGTAGATAGATAGATAGATAGACAGACAGATGGATAGCAAGACAGACAGACAGGTAGATAGACAGACTGACAGATAGATAGACAGACGCATGGATAGACAGGCAGACAAAAAAACTCACAAAGAGATAGATAGACATACATATGTCAGTGTAACAGTCAATATGTTTAATCGTGTCTGTTTTCTGTCTTTCAGGGATTTGTTGCGTAAGGCGAACAGTCGCTTGCGTCAGGTGCTGATCGACGTGTTGAAGACGACAGCAGCGGCAGAGGAAACTATCGGCCGTCATGTGGAGGGAATCCTGGAGTCCAGCAAGAGTCAGCTGAGAGCCACCTGGAAGAAGATCCCATCTGAGGGATTCAAACCAAACACACTGACACCAGGACCTGCAGGAGGTCAGGCGCGCTTCAACACTCAGTTAAAAGACTGCAGATTTAGCAGAGAGCGTGTCATTATTGAGGACATTATTAACCAGAGATGCTATTGAAGGAAGTGTTATTTAACTGTACAGCCAGCAGAGCCAATAGTGAAGCTGATGAGTTAATAGCAGGTTTTGATCTGCTCTTGGAGGAGCCACTCTCGATCCTGTCTGTCTTGTTTGTCCTTTTCTATTGTCTCTTTCTTTCCATAGAGATGTTTTGTGTACTGTTGAGCTGATCTCATGTGACTATGGGTGTGTTACGTGATGTGAAAGTTAAATGTTGCGCTCTGAATATCTCATATCATGTGCTTAGCTCGCTTTGAGCTCGGTTGGAAGATGAGACAGACACACTATCCCTAACTCAACACCCAAATCACACAAAAGATTCAGAACGAAACTAAACGGCACATATTATTTCAGATCCCATGAGTTCACCTGTTCTGCAGCGCTTTATTAAATCTTCATCCACTGTTAATCACATCTGTCTTATTTTCAAAACAACAAACGCTTCACTTGGTAGAAGGTTTAGCGGTTGTGTTTGCTAAATCAAGCATCACATTACTATTGTGCGCAGAAAAAGATCAAAGGCAGACATTAATTCAAGTCATTATTGTTGTTTTGATGACACAGTCCTTCATCAGTGACCCAGTGAAGCACTTTTGTCCTGTACACAGACATGTCCTCTGAGAGTTTCCATGGCAGTGAGACGGGCGCTGATGACATCAGCGTGTTTTCAGGGGAGACAGATGAAGGACTGGGGATGTTGCAGATGATCCCGGGGGTGGAGCTACAGATGCAGGAGGCGGAGCTTCAGCTGGAGAGGGAGGAGTATCTGATGAGCATCAGCACACGACTGCAGAGCGCTGTGGAGAAACTGCTCATCACCATCACCGAGACATCCACTCAGGTACGGCAAGAGTAGAGGGACAAATTAAACATTTTAAGATTCCACAGTCCCAAGTGTCCACCTGCATTTCACAGATATTATATTAAGGTTCATATATGGGAGTTTCTTCAAACTTCATGTTGAAATCTGTTCTTGTAAATAAAAATACACATCTGGGATGTTTTCCTTTTTGTTATGTGAAGGCTTCATTAAAACTGACTTGGAAACTTTTTTATTTTTTGGTACATTTAAAATGTCTTTTATGTATAGATTTGACTGTAGAGATGGCGCCAAATACATGACACAGACTCAATGATGACTCAAATGACACAGAATGAAACTCATCCTGAAAACCTCAGATCTTATAGGTTTCATTTGTAAATTGTTATTTTTTTTTACACATTTCAATTTCACACAATTTATTTGAAATTGAACATCATATACTAAATATAGATAGTTGTGGATTCAGGCCTAATTCACGCGGTCAATGACAACAAGAACATGGTTAAGTCATATTGAGAGTGTATGTTGTTTAAACTAAACCTGCTGCTGTTTATATTAGATGATCTCTCCCATGAGACATCAGAGCTCACACTAATACTCACAGGACACAAGGTCAGTATAGTGGGCGGGGCCATTCACACTGGTTGCTCTTACATACCAACAGATTTGCATTATAATTCGGTCTCCATAGCAGCAGCTTACACGCCCTTATGTTCATCCATTCTACCATAAAGCTGTGTGTGTGTGTGTGTGTGTGTGTGTGTGTGTGTGTGTGTGTGTGTGTGTGTGCGTGTGTGTGTGTGTGTGTGTGTGTGTGTGTGTGTGAGAGAGATTTTGTGTGAAGTAAAAACCTTGTTTTCTAATTTATTTATTTTTTTAGAGTCTCTCTGTTCTTCTGTTCCTGGTACAGATTAACATCTTGACTACATAATTCAGCCGTTTTATATCAGTGTTGATATTATCAGAGATAACATTTATAAATTAACATCCTGATCAACTTGAAATGTGAGGAAATATGAGATTTTTAAATGACAACAATGAAATGTCTTATGCTGACACATGTTAAGTTTATGGGGTTGAAAGTGAACATTTCTGGGTCATATTTCACCTCAAAATAAAAAATTCACAAAGAAAATATATATATATTTTTGCATTGTGACTAATTTGTTATGGCACTTAAACATATTTACTATATGTAAATATAGTATATATAGTGTGTATATATATATATATATATATACCCCCCAATTCTTCAAATAAATCAGATTACAGTTTAAATATTAGCATTATATAATGGCAAAGTATTTATACATCATGGTAGCATTTCTTTTAATGCTTTAATTTATTCTGATTTAAATAAAAAAGTCTGTGTTTTTACAGTGTTTTTACTGTAATATGCAAAAAATAAATACAAATGACTGCATTACCTCGTATTAAAATTATTATTGAGAATAGAGGTCGACTGATAGTGGATTTTGCCAATACCGTTAACAAAGGTGGTGTGACAGATAACCAATTAATCAGCCAATAGTTCTTAAAATCTAAATATAGAATGTCAAAAACAAATAAATATTTCTTTAATATGGTGGGAAAAGATAAAAAAAAAAAAAATGAATAAAATCCAAGATGCTATTTTTGTTCAATCAAAATCCCAATAATAACCAGCAAAATTAAGATTTGGTGCATAACGGAGGACTTATAAGTGTAAACAAGCCCAAAATACAGCAGAGACTCTTATTGTGAAATGACAAAATGATAAAAACTATTAACATATATTTGTTACGATAACCGATAGCTTCAAAAAGCAACTATTGGGACTGATTAATTGGTAAAACCAATATATCGGTCCTCCTCTAATTGAGGATAATGGGAATTACAGTAGTAAAATGTCCATATGCATTGCAGTAATGAAAATGAACATTTCGCATGACTGTAAGAAGAATTGGAGAGGATTCGCTTAAATGTTATGAAAGTAATTTTGCAGTGCTAAAATTAAAAATAGGGTTTGATTTAATTATTGCAATTATAATTTGTTTTTCTGTTGGGGTGAAATGTGACCCGGCATGTTTTCGTGAGATTCAACCAATCACTTTAAGCCATGCTGTTACTTAAGCCCATTTTAAGCACATATAAATCAAGTGTTTGAGGTCTATAAAATATGTTTATTACCCCAATTAAAAAAAAAAAAATTTTTTTTTTTTAAAAATGTCATTAACCTAAATGACCAAATATGAAGTAATTTTTAATATTGGCTTAATGTCGGGGTGAGGGGTGTGGGATCTTCAAAGTTAATCGTGTAATGGCTTGTTTAGGAATGAAGGTTTGCGTTAAGTTGGCACGTAGGAGGAGTTTCTGATCAATAATGTTTGTTTTGGGGTGCCATTGGACGAGTCATTGAAGAGAATGTAATTGCTCAAGTGGAATGAAATCGGCACATTCCACAGAATTCATTTGATTTAGTGAGCTTTAAAGTGTCTTGTCTTTCATTATTTTGAGCTGGAATCCAGTCGGACTGGCTCAGGCAGGGTGCGGGAGGGTGTGCATGTTAAAACAACCTGTCTGCTCACCTGAAGCTTTTCAGTCACGCCTTTTATGTCTACGTAAGCTGCACATGTCTTCAAACCAGGAAGTGCATGCTCACTACGGTGACTGAATGTTTTGAGAGAGAGAGAGAGAGAGAGAGAGAGAGATGATATCCCCCCCAGAGTTATGCTGTGGTCTGTTCTCACCCCCGGCTCCCTGTCAGGTCGAGCACTTAATGAGGCACTGCATTTTCCCAGTGGAGCGTTGCCACGGAGCCATGGAATTGTTAATGAGTTTCCAACAGGACTAACTGAGTTTTAATCTGAGAGAGAGAGACACGACAGCAAGCGCTGGTGGTTTTACAACTCCGTCTTGAACTAGCTATCTTGTTTCAAACAGGTCTGGATTGGATTACATGCCACAGGTTGCACTTTTGAGTATTTAACTGAGATTGGCAACCCTCTTGAACGACCTCTTTGCTGTTGTGGAAGGTATTTTAAAAAGATTTGATTATTTACCTGACTGACCATGTGAGCCCTCCCATGTGTTTACATGGAGAAGACACTTCCATAGAGACTGTTGCTGAGCGGTGTGATGGTAAACTCCCCTGAAAGTTTACCTCTCATTCATGTTTGACAACAGTGACTCTACTTTCTGCACTAATCTGCCTGGAAGCTGCTTAGAATCACAAGAGAAGAAGAAAACCGCTCCGCAATGGATTCATATAAGACGTATTGGAATTCTCTAAGGGACGGCTGGGTGGAAAGCCAGGATCAGGATATTTACGAAGTGGAATCGCGCATCCCGTTACCGCGACCCTTTCCCCTCACCAGTTTTCTCCACGAGAAGAACGCCGTGGTGGTGCAAACGCAGATTTCACATGTCAACCACCGAGCTAATGGTCATCTTCTCAAAGTTGTGTCAAAAATATCCCTACCCACACCTCCGTACACCGTAAGTGCGATCGGACCCATTCAGAGGTCACAGCGCTGTTTGTTGCTGTCTGTATACGTGAGAATGTCATCGTTCTTGCTAGTGCATGTAGTATTTGAACTTTGGTGTTATAGATTGAGAATCATGGAGAAAGCTGCTTGTGAAGGTTTTACAGTGTTGAAGCAGTTTAGTGACTATGTGTTTTAGATAAGAGATTTACCACTTGCCACAGCCCACGACACTGTCAACACAAGCAACAGCTTTTGTACACGTTGATTTCGGTGTAATAAGATTCCTGGGTGTGTCTTTGTGTAAGAAGTGCTTTGTTTAAACTCTGGTAACTGGAGACCAATGACACTATTACATATTGATTGTAAAATCCTGCCTTTTAAAAAATTTCCTTTAGTTTCTCTATTTCATGTGAAATGTTAACCCCATAAAGACTCTCAGGACATTAACTAATAGTGTGCCTGATTAGTGTTGTTAGTGTTACAACAGAAAAATATAATTTGTGTATTATAACGAGGTTCCCTGCTATCATACATGCGTGTAGTATTACAAGAATTGATGTTAATGTTTAATTGAAGTCTCAGTAAAGACTCATTATTATTAACAGATTTTACTGAGTGAAAGAGTGACTACATGAAGTTCAATCTCCATGAGTAGAAACTCTTTTTCACATTTTCTGCATGTGATCGTGTCATGTTAATGTTATTGGTTTAGCACTCTTCATAATACATAATTTCAAAGCAGAAAATACTGCCTTAGCACCTCCAGTGAAAGACAAAGATGACTATGACAAGGAAACCTCCCTTATGAGGCGGGGAATGTGCAGGATTCTCTGGAATGGATTTAAACATGGGAAAATGTGCTAATATAATGTTCTGGACTCGATACAAGTTAAGCTCAATCAACAGCATTTGTTACATATTGTCAGTTATTATAGAAAGTTATTTAGATTTGGAAAAAAGCTAAAATCGTGGTTGCAGTAAATGCTAGAATTTGCTTAATATTTCAGTGTGTCTTTACGGCTTGCACAAAGTCAAGCGCTCCAGTAATCTCTTTTGACTGCAAGTCTATATGGACGCATTTGACACATACGCACTACAACTGTTACGCTTTCGGACAGTCAACACCAGTTGCATGCGCCAATGATGCACAAAGACACTACATGAGGAAAACAGAAGTATATTTTGGATTTAAGTCATGCACATTTTAAGTACATAAGCAGTGGGTATTTTTGTTGGTTCAGTTTGTTCAGCTTTAACACTTTAAGCTTGAATAGGCCTGCCCTAAAAAATCTATCATCAACATATGAACAACTCCGGTCTTGACCAACACAAAATCGGTGTCGTTTGAAAGTTTAGAAGCTCTACTTTCCAATGCATGTAGACATTATGACCAAAACTGAACAAGTGCTTTGAAATTTGCAGACAAAAATATGTTGCTTATATGCTGCGTTTTCACTTATAATTTCATGAAAACTAAACGGAACATCTGATCCGTTATTCTCATATCAAATATCTCATGTCATTATTTAGAGTCAGTGATTATCTTTCAATCGAGTCGACACACAAGATAATCAGATGTACACTCACCTAAAGGATTATTAGGAACACCTGTTCAATTTCTCATTAATGCAATTATCTAATCAACCAATCACATGGCAGTTGCTTCAATGCATTTAGGGGTGTGGTCCTGGTCAAGACAATCTCCTGAACTCCAAACTGAATGTCAGAATGGGAAAGAAAGGTGATTTAAGCAATTTTGAGCGTGGCATGGTTGTTGGTGCCAGACGGGCCGGTCTGAGTATTTCACAATCTGCTCAGTTACTGGGATTTTCACGCACAACCATTTCTAGGGTTTACAAACAATGGTGTGAAAAGGGAAAAACATCCAGTATGCGGCAGTCCTGTTGGCGAAAATGCCTTGTTGATGCTAGAGGTCAGAGGAGAATGGGCCGACTGATTCAAGCTGATAGAAGAGCAACTTTGACTGAAATAACCACTCGTTACAACCGAGGTATGCAGCAAAGCATTTGTAAAGCCACAACACGCACAACCTTGAGGCGGATGGGCTACAACAGCACAAGACCCCACCGGGTACCATTCATCTCCACTACAAATAGGAAAAAGAGGCTACAATTTGCAAGAGCTCACCAAAATTGGACAGTTGAAGACTGGAAAAATGTTGCCTGGTCTGATGAGTCTCGATTTCTGTTGAGACATTCAGATGGTAGAGTCAGAATTTGGCGTAAACAGAATGAGAACATGGATCCATCATGCCTTGTTACCACTGTGCAGGCTGGTGGTGGTGGTGTAATGGTGTGGGGGATGTTTTCTTGGCACACTTTAGGCCCCTTAGTGCCAATTGGGCATCGTTTAAATGCCACGGCCTACCTGAGCATTGTTTCTGACCATGTCCATCCCTTTATGGCCACCATGTACCCATCCTCTGATGGCTACTTCCAACAGGATAATGCACCATGTCACAAAGCTCGAATCATTTCAAATTGGTTTCTTGAACATGACAATGAGTTCACTGTACTAAAATGGCCCCCACAGTCACCAGATCTCAACCCAATAGAGCATCTTTGGGATGTGGTGGAACGGGAGCTTCGTGCCCTGGATGTGCATCCCACAAATCTCCATCAACTGCAAGATGCTATCCTATCAATATGGGCCAACATTTCTAAAGAATGCTTTCAGCACCTTGTTGAATCAATGCCACGTAGAATTAAGGCAGTTCTGAAGGCGAAAGGGGGTCAAACACAGTATTAGTATGGTGTTCCTAATAATCCTTTAGGTGAGTGTATAGATCATTAGAAAATCCACATGAAGCACAATGTTACATATGACCACCAGGAGATGTCGCCAAATACACGACACAGACTCAATGATGACTCAAATGACACAGAATGAAACTGAATGAGATGATTATCTTTGAAACGAGTCCACACACAAGATAATCAGATGTATAGATCATTAGATAATCCACATGAAGCACAATGTTACATATGACCACCAGGAGATGGCGCCAAATACACGACACAGACTCAATGATGACTCAAATGACACAGAATGAAACTGAATGAGATGATTATCTTTCAAACGAGTCCACACACAAGATAATCAGATGTATAGATCATTAGATAATCCACATGAAGCACAATGTTACATATGACCACCAGGAGATGGCGCCAAATACATGACACAGACTCAATGATGACTCAAATGACACAGAATGAAACTGAATGAGATGATTATCTTTCAATCGAGTCCACACACAAGATAATCAGATGTATAGATCATTAGATAATCCACATGAAGCACAATGTTACATATGACCACCAGGAGATGGCGCCAAATACATGATACAGACTCAATGATGACTCAAATGACACAGAATGAAACTCATTCTGTGAAATCTCATGACTAAAATCATGTCTGCATGCTATGCAAACCTTTAGTCATTGTTGTGTTTGCATGTGTAATTAGTTCTTATGTACAATTATTATCTTTTATTTGTTTGGAGATGTTTTTGGACACATGATCAATTATATTTGTAATGTTGTAACTTTAAGTTTTTAATCAGTTTTAAGTTTTTCGAGAGGCACCTTATTTACACCCAGAGATTCAGTATATAGTGTGAAATAAGAAAAATAAGAAAAAAAATTAATTTATGGCTCAATATTTTATGTGATTTTTCAGCATAATATATAATTAAAAATGTTGAACATTTTTCTTTACAGTGATACCAAACACGACCTCCTTGTTTGTTTTATTCAGAGTTATAAGCCTTTAATTTGGTTATGCTACTGAAACAGGAAATCTTAAAGGGTTAAACAGTTTTACAGCTCAAATAATTCACCAATTTTAACAGAATAATGAAAGTGCTTTTATAAAATTATATGCTTTACATTTATGCCTTTAAACCTCCCAAAATTGGACCCCATTGACTTCCATTGTAATTGTCTCACTGGAACACACATTTGTGCTTTTGTTTTTTTAAAGAAAACGAGTCAAAATTAATATTTGGGACAGTCATTATTATGCCACAAATGTTGTTGATTGAGCTGAAGTTTTATTGAACCCAGAATGATGTTTTAATGATTGTTCTCTGTATTAGCTGGAACACGCACACGTCACGCAGACGGAGCTGATGCGAGAGAAGTTCAGGCACAATGAGGAGATCGAGGAGCTTCTGCACAGACAGGAAGAGCTACAGGAGCGTCTCAGTGAGGAGGGTCGAGCACGAGAACAGCTGGCACTGGAGCTGCACAAGGCTGAAGGTGTGTGTGTGTGTGTGTGTGTGTGTGTGTGTGTGTGTGTGTGTTTGAGGATGCAAGGAGGATCTGAGTTGTCAGCATGTGAGTGTGTGAAAGAGGAGGGATGTGTTTACTTGAGGCACAAAGTGTATTTTATGTTTGTGTACATGTGTTGACAGTTACACCCAGAACTGCTGTGACCGCTGTCCGTCTCTACTGATGCCCTCAGTGCAAATAACTCTCCTGACATGATTACCTGAAACAAACACACCTGCCTTGAACTCTACTGAGTTGTCTATATAGGCAGCTACTTTCCTAAAGAGCGGGTCACTGTCTGCATTATTTTTCACCAGTTGGTTTGTCATGTACACATGCGACAGATGAACGGCTTAGGCTGTTGTGTCAGAGACAGTCAGTGACAGTGGTGGCTGGTATTTCACACACTGAGGACATCATTATTCCTGGGTTTTCAGTTTTCGGCTCTTTTGTTTTCTTCGTGTGTGTGTGTGTGTGTGTGGTGGAAATGGTCATATTGTAAATGTTAGCATGTGCGCTCCTCATAGAGTCCAACCAGTTTGTTGTTAATTGGCTACTCAGCACTAAAACCTGACTGTAAAGAACAGAAAGGGTGTTAAAAAAGACATTATTCAGTGATATGTTGATCTGTGGATCTTGTTTATGGACATGAACGAGCTAAACAAAACTTTTACTCTCCACACGCAGTGAAAGCACTCTGTGCTAATAACTTCTTCTCCACTAGACTACTCAATCACTGCCGAGTGAAATCTGGACATTTACTAGCCACTGGCTAATCATTAGTCCATTAGTCCTATAGCCAGAGCTGGACACGAACACCCGCTCACCTGCCAAATGCGGGCAGAAAGTGGCAGTGGCGGGAAACTCAATTATTAACACAATTATTAGCCACTTTGTCTGGCGGCCACAGCCGGATACGATTTTATTGTATTCGTTCTGAGTTCAGCACCTTATAAACTCTAAATATGCCTCTTATAACTCACGAATATATAACGAATAAAGGGAACTGCCGCAGCGCTCACAGAGATCGAGCCAGAGCGAAACTCACATGATTCAGTCAGAATCTTCTACATTAACGCGCTATATTGAAGAGGTCGAACCTCTCAAACTGACCCGGTAAAGAGACAACCGTTTGCCATGCATCAACATCCATTACAAGGTTTGTCAAAAACACCTCATCATCAAACTAAAATAATTTGCTGAAGTAACTCTACCTGGAAACTGGTATAGATGCGTATTAAACTGATTAGGGCAAATCTATAAGACTTCATTTTATTATTAATAATTATTCAGTTAGCATTCACTCGTTAGCTTTATCCTGATCCAAACCTATAGGACTTTCTCTCTCGCATACGGGTTTCGTTCAGATTGTCATCTTTCATCTCAGTTGAGCGGCACAGACAGTCCTTCACTTGTTCGCTTTGGTGCCACGCTCAGGTATAAACACTTTGCTTTCTCTGATTCAAAGCATTGTTTACCACATCATACGTTCATTCAAAGTCATGCCCGCTACTACAAATGGCCAAGGTGAGCATGCTTACCAAAATGAGTTAGCCAATCAGAAGCTCCTTCCTTCAGTCATGCTTTCTGATAGGCTAGAGATGCATTGTGTTCCAGTAAAGGTAAGTTAATATGTTTATTATAAATCTGTGTTATTGTTACTGTCATTGTTTCTTGTTAGTGTGCGGCAATGAAGTATTGATCTGGTCCTTCTCGTGCTATGCCTGTTTTATAGTTCTAACGTTAGCGTGCAGTGTCTGTTTAAAGGGATGTAGACTGCTGTGTCTACGTTACATTTGCGTTGTGCATTCAGGTTAAGATTGTTGTCATTGGTGGTCAGATTAGTTCATTGCTGCGGTCCATTCCAGTGTTTCTGAACTGTGGGAAGAGTGACGTGTGAGGACTACGATGTTGAAACTAGTGACCAGCAATGTGTGTCAGAACAAGCTCTTCTGGCACTATGGTTCATTGTTTAACGTCCATTAAATCATACAATCTTTAATTTGTGTGATATGAGCAATATTGCAGTTTGGTCTTGCAGTTTGCACTGTGACATAATTGTTTCCATTGATTGGTGGGTTCTAGGCCAACACTTTACGTCTATAACATTTGCGTGACATTACGCTCACTCATTGTATAATGTGTTTTGGGCGCAACGTTTAATAACGTGTTTTCATTACAAATACAGTATCTTTTCTAGATTAGCGTAATGACAGTAACGCGGAGTCAACCATGGTCTGACCTGCGCTTATGACCTTATAGTAACAATATAAAGAACAATGGGAAACTTTTCATAAAGGCACGTACGGTTAAAAGGGGTTCAAATCTGGAATTCCATGGACAAATTATTGACACAGTTTTCCTCCTGTTCTAACTGGCCATGTTTGCCTTCAGACATGATAAGAGATGGCTTAAATCGTTAGACGTGTGTCCTGCTTATTGTTGAAATTGAATGACCATAACCAATGCATCGGTCTCCAGTTAGTTTTAGCACTTTTGTGGGGCAGGAGATTTTGGCTAGTGAAAAGTGTTGAGGGGCTAGTGATTTTGGAATACCACTAGCCACAGTGGCCGGAGAGCCAAAGGGTTAATGTCAAGCCCCGGCTATAGCGTGAGATTTGGTTACACTTGCATTATAGAGGGTTGCACATAGAGCGAAAGATCGAGCTTGGGATTTAAGATTCGAGATGGTTCAAAGGAAGATGGCGATGCATCGGATAATCAATGTTTTTACCCAACCCTACTACCAACATTATCTCAGAGTTTCCCCACTCGTAATTACAACTTGAGGGGCTGTTCATGTGCAACATCCGAGTGGGAAACTCATATTTACGATCATTTTGATAGCACGTGAATGCAGCATCATTCAAGAGCATTGAGGGGCGTTCACACTGGCAGCGCTTCACGAGCAACAGCGACCGTTGTCGATAGCAGAGTTTACATGTATGTAGATAAACGACCACTAAGACAAAAGAGCCTAAAGCTGTCCGTCTGTGACTAATACTAATCTGAAGTGTTTTATTCTTCAAAGCCTGGTCGAGTACGGTATAAAATACCAAGAGCCTTTCAATGATGTGTGAAACCAGACTCTGGTGTATTGTTTAGAGCTTTTGTTCAGTGTACGCCATTATTAGCAGAAGTCTCAAATGCACAGGCACATCTGTTCTGCCGCTTTCCTCGAATTC
>JAVLUX010000026.1:39782500-39792500 GCA_032164185.1 Moxostoma hubbsi | reverse complement strand
TAACAATGATCTAGACTCGAGTCCTGTTGCCTCTAGTAGGGCAGGTTATGTGTTTGCATTTGATGGTCAGAAGCTCCATGTTGGGTGATTTCCATCTTAGGAAAATAAAGTAAACAAAATGTAGCAATGTGTCAGCGTCAAGTGCCACTTTGAACTCCACATGAAAAGCGCTTGCAGAAAAAATGAACGTTTTGGTTCAGACTTGCCATGCTTCTGTGGTAATCAAAATGTGCCTTACATAGGCTGAACATTTGTTTATTTCTGTCTCAAGTCCCAACTGGGCTTGTTTTGTACTCAAATAGCATCAAATAAATCTCTTGCGTTTTCTCACTGACAGGGAAGCGCTGTTGTGGTTATTTATGGTGTATGCATCGGTGTAATGACTCTGGGCGGACACATTACAGAAACAGACGCCCTTCCAAAAAGTGTTTATGCTGGTTTATGTCGTATTAACGGTAAATGCGTTAATCGCAATTAAGAATAATTCACTAGTTAAACTTTTTAATTAATTGCATGCGTTAATGTGTTAAATCTGACAGCTTTAGTTTTCAAATGTATTAAATCAGCTACAAAGAGACAATTTACTTCACACCACACAGAAGTCAACAGTTCTGTCATCATTCAATAAAATGTTCTTCGGCTGAACTTGATTCAGTTGTGGACAGCAGTTCTGTGTGTTTGAAATGTTTTTTCTCAACTTAAAATGGCAAAACACACAAACACTTTGTGTAGAAAGAACCTGTTTGAATTGAGTAAACCCAACAAAATTAGACACGGCAATGTAACTCAAACAAATATTTTATTTCTTTGTGTACTAACTAGTGAAAGTGAATGTTAGTAACACCCAAACTCAACATAACATAAGTATACTTTAACTTTATATTAATCTTGCACAAAAATACATAAAATAACACTTAATGCCTCCTACACACTACACTAATCATTACATTAACATTTATGTATTTGGCAGACGCTTTTATCCAAAGTGACTTACAGTGCACTTATTACAGGGACAATCCCCCCGGAGCAACCTGGAGTTAAGTGTCTTACTCAAGGACACAATGGTGGTGACTGTGGGGATCAAACCAGCAACCTCCTGATTACCAGTTATGTGCTTTAGCCCACTACACCACCACCAAAGTGACTTACAGTGCACTTATTACAGGGACAATCCCCCCGGAGCAACCTGGAGTTAAGTGTCTTGCTCAAGGACACAATTGTAGTGGCGGTGGGGAGCGAACCAGCAACCTTCTGATTACCAGTTATGTGCTTTAGCCCACTACACCACCACCAAAGTGACTTACAGTGCACTTATTACAGGGACAATCCCCCCGGAGCAACCTGGAGTTAAGTGTCTTGCTCAAGGACACAATTGTAGTGGCGGTGGGGAGCGAACCAGCAACCTTCTGATTACCAGTTATGTGCTCTAACCCACTCCACCACCACCACTCCACGACTTTCAGAGACGTCGGATCGTGGTACCGTTCATATCACACAACTGTCTGTCTTGTCATGGAAGTCGTGGCGTTTTCAAACTACACGAGGAGTCAGTGACTGCGGTGACACATTACAAAACATTTCACTATTGACAAATCCCCGACGACTCTGTCGGGACTCAAAATCACGTTTCAGAACAGAGTACACACGAGAAGTGATACGAGATACGAAAACACATGCATGATCATATGTTCTGCATTTCAGAATATGATGTGGATGTTTTTAATCATATATTTTATCTGTTACACTATGAAAAAGTGCCTCCTACTGAAGAATCGACCAGTATGCTGACCTGACTGTCCAAGAGAATTGGCGATTTCTGTCCATCTCTTCTCTTTCTCCACCGGTTGTGAGTTCAGAGGAAACATCAAATAGCCGCTGATGCTCCTGCCAATGTTCCACTAATGTTTCCTCCATTTCTATCTTGATGCCGCAGCCGCTAGTTGATGTTCTGTTGCAGGTACATCAGGACTCCTCCCACTGAAACTCACGCCCTGTTTCTTGCTCTCTCATTGGCTGTAGTTCAACATTGCAGTTGTGTTCAGCCAAAACATATTTCACAAATGCACGATTTGGAGTCGCAGACAACATTCTAGATATCTCGCTGACACCGGCGATGCGTCTGTGCTTCTCTCAAATCACGCCTTTGATAGTTCATACATTGCGATCATTGCTCACGAGAATGAGCTCTGATTTGCCCACGATTTCAGGCTTTTGCCGGCGATCGAATATCTGGCTTAATATCCTGTAGTGTAAACTCTGCATAATTTGAACATTTCTCTCCCTATTGAGTCCCCTGCAAAGCATTCTGGAAATGGAAATCCCCCGCCCAGTATCAACACATTGCACTTCTGCTCTCATTCACAGGAAAATGCTGCAGGAAGCGACAAAATCACTGACAAAGTGTCTTGATGTCAGTTAATGTTGCTGCAGCTGCTTAGTGCAAAATCTCAGTTGAACACTTTCTTTATCAACAGATGTTTAGTGTACACACAGTTTGGTGGCTGGACATGTTGAGGTGGGTCAGTAAATGATATTTGTGTCCTGTGTGTTTCTGGTGCAGGTGTGATTGACGGCTACACCGGAGAGCGTTTGGCTCTAGAGCAGCAGATCCGCGAGCGAGCAGATCTTCAGCTGCACTTGGAGCAGGAGCTGCACGTGACCAGCAGTCGTCTGCGTGAACTCGAGCAGGAGAGACTGCAGATACAGCAGGAGAGAGAGCTGCTGTCACGGCAACAGGACGCCATGAGAGACGGGGCGGGGTCCCGCGAGCTGCGTATGTCACATGTCTTTCATTATATATTCACTGATTTTATTGGTTGATATATCAGATGTAACATATTTACTCATGATAGGTTTTTATCAGTATTCATTCTGATGGCCTGTTCACACTAAGGATGCATTTTACAGCATAAAGATGTTCAATCGAAACAGATCAGACCTGGAAAAAACTCTTCTAGCGTTTTCTACATATTTTAATGACTTTAAACATGTAAAGTGGAGTAACCACCAAGTAAAAGGTGTTAAAATACTTTCCTTGCACCTTGAGTACATGAGTGTGCACAGCTTAATCATTCAATAAAAAAAGTTTGCAGTTTTACAACCATAAAAATAAAATTAAATAAAAAAACATTTTTGGTCAAGAATATGTGTTCTCGTGGTTGCCCCACGGGACCTGAACAAAATGTGCTTTTTTTGAAAAACAAATGTCAAAATATTAATATTTAATGACATTGGAAATGAATGAATAATTAAATATGTATTTATTTATTGCCCGTCTGCATGATGGTTACACCTCATGACTTGGACCAAAGTTTTTACAAATATAAATGATATTTTAAAGCACAGTTGTTTCACTTGTTTAACCCTTTGGCCTGCTGGTTATTTCTGTTATGTATTGAATGCATGTTTAATTCGTTATTGAAAACTTTTGCTTGCTTTTATAAACACAAATGTTTTCTCAGATTGGGAACAAAACAAAAGCAGTTTTTCAGAGCCACCTTATTTACATACAGAGATATTTAATGTCAAATAATAAAAATAAGGGGAAAAAAATAACATTTTTGGCAAAAAATATCATAATCTATATCCTAAAATGTTGGTAAAGTTTTCTTTACAATGATGCCAGACACTTGACCCGTTTTGTTTTGTTGTTAATTTTGAGTACGCCACTGAAACAGGAAATCTATAAAAACCCCTTCAGAGCTTAAAGGGTTAAAGAAGTAATAATACGATTATTTTGCGTGCCAACATTTATTTTTTTTAAGAATATCTGTTTTTAATAAGACTTAAAAAAAATAATGAGTTGTAAATGAAAAAAATTTGCAACACATTATTTATTTTTTTACTCAAAAAAAATATGAAAATACTTCATCATAAAAGTGGTGCATTCAATTAATTGTATTTTTTATATATTTTTGAATAATTTAATAGATCAAGACTTCTCAACTACATTTATCCTGTATTGAGGATGTTTAGAGATTTTTACTGAACACCAACAAAATTACTGATTAAAATACGAGTTTATATTCACAAAATAGCTCAACCTTATATTAAATAATATACTAATGTAAAGTTTATATAATACCATATATTACCCCATTTGCCTCTTGAACTATCAGACTGTTTACTTCATTCCAGGAGAGAGATATCCATTCGATCGAAGATTTGCATAAAAGCAAATTAATGACTGAAGCTCATTTCACTCGTGCTCTAATGTTCAAACTCACAGACATGAACGTTCGTCTCGCACAGGGTGAATAGTTTGTGTTTGACTTCTGTCAGTCTTACTGTAAACAGGCCTTCAGATGTCAGTTTATCAGCTGTTTGTGTTGTTTACAGGTCCAGTAAATAAAGTGCCAAATTCCCCACAGGAGATTTTTCCATGTCTTCACGTGTCACTTGTTTCTGCCTTCTTTCCTGCTGTATTTGCATGATGAACGTGTTGTTTATACTCTCTCTTTCCTCAGGACTAGTTGAAGCTGCTATTGATGCAGCACCTGAAGCAGGTGTGTGTGTGTGTGTTCACCTGCAGCATGGCCGGCACGCTGTGTTTCACTGTCTGATTGATCGATTGACAGGCACTGATCAATAATCACATATCAGCAGCTCGGAGCTTTGCTTGCTTTTGGCTCCCACTGATCCACTAACTAACCGCTGCTTCGTCTGGTTAAACTCACTGGTTTAATTTAACATCACATTCTGTGTCTGGTGCAAACACACTAGCATGGGTTAACTGGTGCTGGTAACGACGATTGATCTCCTAATTGAACAACCATCTGCCTGTGACGTAAGAGACTCAACAGCGCTCAACAGCGAGCGGTCACTTTTCTAGCGACTCGGGTTATGGAAGTATTTTACAGGCAGGATCATCTGAAAAAGAGAGCTTGATCTCATGAAAATCAAATGACTGTGGCGACATTTTTGCGAAAAGACATTCCGCATTTAATTACACGTATATCGCGGCAGTTCTGAGATGATATGTCCACTGTGGGGCGCTAAAAGCGAGTTAAATGTTCTCTCAAACAGATGATGCTCTATCGAGTTTAAATCATCCCTCATCTGATAGTGTTGTGGTGCTACTATGACACTTTGGACTCACGTGTGGACTTGCGTGATCTATCAGTCGAGCTAACGCACAATCTGATCACACTCGCACAAGCTTGTAAATGTAGTTTATTATGAAATGCAAATGTTAAAATGAGTCATGCGCTGTAGTAAACGTGTTTAGATGTCATAAGAGAGCATTGTGTGAGGAACAGAGCGAAATTATAATCTGCTGTTTTACTCGTGATTTGTGTGAAAGTGAATAAAAGTCGTTGTTGTTGTAGCATCTCTAGTGTTCGCTTAACCCTGAAACTGATGCGATACGTTCAACGAACAACGTACAAAATGTTCAAAAAAGTTACGGATAATAACGTGATTCTGTAAGATTAGTTGGAAAAAACAAACTATTTCACTATAAATTTTGAACGAATTTTAACGACTGTCTTGTAGACGCTAATACTGTTACATCCCGTGTTAACTTATGTTAGCTAGGTAACTAGTTAATGAACTAACATCACGTAGCAAAGTACTGCTAGGATAAATAAACTCACTACAGCACCGCTAGTCGTGATTCCTGTTTATGTTATTACAACAACTTTTGGATAGAGGTAGACGATATATCGTTTTTTCCGATTAATGGTTCCGATAGTTGCGTTTTGGCTGATTGTTACCGATAGTTTTTCAGAATTTCGTCATTTCAAAATAAAAGTCCCTGGCCTGTTTCGGCTTGCTTATACTTAAAAGCCGTGTTATGCACCAAATCTTCATTTTGTGTCGAACAAAAAAATGCATCTGGGATTTTATTGACATTGAACTCTTTGTCTTTGCGCGCCATAGTAAAGAAAGAGTAAAACATTCTGTAAATCGACTTTAAAAACCATCGGCCGATTAATCGGTTATCAGCCTTTTCCACCACTTTAGTGATCAGTATCGGCCAAATCCACTATCGGTCGACCTCTGCTTTTGGATTGCAGTAGGTCAAGCAGATAGTATTGTAAGGTTTATGCGTTATTGCTGAAAACCGATTTCTCTTTAGAGTTTTTAAATGTTATTTTTACCTCTGTAACCCAACTGTTGAGATCTAGTTACATCACCGTCATTAAAACTAACGATACCAGTGGAAAATTTGACTCACATTAGATCTTTGAGTGATCAGGGGATGGTTGTTCATTGACGAATGCATTTCTCATGTGGAGCAGATTTTTTTTCATTTCTATTCTTTGCTTTTGCACTCTTATGCTCCTCCCACTCTACCATGACATCACTGGGTTTGTCCCGCCCTCTCCCCGTACTGCACTGTGGGTTGGTGGTTACAGGCAGTGTTGGGTAACGTTACTTTTAAAAGTAACTCGTTAGTCTATTGCGTTACTCCTAAAAAGGAACTAAATTAGTTAAAAAGTTACTTTTTATGGAAAGTAAAGTGTTACGTTACTTTTACGTTATTTTTGCGTTACTTTTTTCACACCACCACTCTCTCTTCAGCTGTGCATTCAATACAAATGCAAGATATATGTAGAGACATTGCAGGTCATGCTAGCTACTGTACAACACTTGAACCTGCATCATACAGGATATGCCATCATGTGTGGTGCCCATCGACAATGCCAGTCAACTTGAGATGTTTTTCAGAGGTCAGGATAAAATTCAGTGGGCAATGCCAGTCTAACATGTTCAAGGATTAAGTCTTACTTGGGTCATCTCAGTGCACACTTGTTTTGAGCTGATCGACGGTGCGTACAGACGCCACTGCACCGCAAACGTGCATGTTGATACAACTTGAATGGATCCTTTTTAAAGCTACCAAAATGTCTTCAAACATTGTTTATTATTGAACAAAAAATGTCAAATATTTTAAGAAATCAAGTAATTTTGTCTTCATACATAATCGATGTTAGAACGTTGCTCAGAGCTGCTGATCCAGAGTCAGCTTTTCTCATTTCATTCTCCCAGTTACGGGGAGCTGTAACACGGCAGCTTGGCTGCATAAGTCAGTGAATTGAGCGAGTATTTCACCCTGTGTATCATGTCGTGGCCAGTGGAAGACTAGTCTTATAATCCCTCAGCCTACATGCGTTTACACATGCTGTAACACCGAGCAGTTCGGATGCACACTGGTCCTGGAGAGGTAGTTACGGGCAGCTTTAAAACAAAGCAATCCGGATGCACAAACAGTCAGCGATCATTTCACGTTGTGTGTATGTGTATAATCATGCTGTGACCACGGGAAGACTTCTCCAGCTTATGCCTGTGCTATATTATACCACGAAAATGTGTGTTCACACGCTCTTAAATGCAGCCTACATGAATCAGTCGCGAGAATCAAAATATCACTTACTCGAATGTAAAAAAAACAATTCCCCTCAATATGTCATGCCCAATTCCCAATGCACTCTGAAGTCCTCAAGTGGCATAGCGAATCTCAGTTGTCTCCACGTCTGAGACCATCAATCCGTGCATCTTATCACGTGACTTGTTGAGCGTGTTACCGTGGAGACGTAGCACATGTGGAGGCTTCACCTATTCTCCACGATCCACGCACAACTCGCCACACGCCCCACCGAGAGCGAGAACCACATTATAGTGACCACGAGGAGGTTACCCCATGTGACTCTACCATCCCTAGCAACCGGCCCAATTTGGTTGCTAAGGAGACCTGACTGGAGTCACTCAGCATGCCCTGGATTTAAACTCACGACTCCAGTTGTGATAGTCATATAATAAATATTGCATTACTCGTTACTCGAAAAAGTAATCTGATTACATAACACATGTTACTTTTATCGCGTTACCCCCAACACTGGTTACAGGATCATGTGATCATGTGTCACACAGGAATGGAGGATTGTGGGAATGGTGAAGTGATTCTTCTGATGTGCCGTTTGTTGAAGGATGCAAAAATGGAGAATTGATGCAGAGAACATGATGTCCAGGTCACATTTCACCCCAAAATCAAACAAGAAAAAAGGACCGTGAAGATGTTTTACGTTGTGACATTATTTAAACACATTTTAATGTTCTGTTTTCTTTGGATTTTGGTGTGAAAAAAGTCAACCAATGATTGAATCTCTGAAGCAGCTCCATTTCTGCATCAATCAAACTCCTCCATGTGCGTCTCCTCGTCTCTCCTCACGTGTGAGTGTGTGACTGTTCTCAGATCTGCTGGAGGAGACGGAGAAGCTGATGGCGGAGAAGGTGGCGGTGCAGCGGCAGGCACAGAAGGAGAGCGACGAGCTGCAGCTGCAGGTGAGACAGCTGGAGGCGGAGCTTGAGGAGCAGGTGAGCCATCTGCAGGAGCTGCAGCAGCTGCACGGGACTGAAGGAGCTGACCTCAGGCAGCAGATACAGGCCTTGGAGAAACAGCTCGAGAACAACCGCAGGTTCATGGACGTAAGTGTCTGGAAACTGTTGCTTTCCATGTCTCTGGGCGTGATGAGGTGGGGGTGTGGGGGAATAACTCCCACGGTTTTATAACAGGGCTGGTACTAGCATGTCTTGACACTTGAAAAATGTCACGTGACGGCAGGTTACTTTATTGTCTGAAATGAGTGTTTTAAGCATTTTAATTTGCTGTTACATTGTGTGTTATCATCATATCTGCCGCACTGCTGACTAAATATCGGCTTCATCCATTAAACCCTTCAGGCAGGGGTAATTCGTTTGGTTTGCTTGAGACGTGTGCTGTAGTATGTCATCAGTATGGGTGGAGAATGATGCGTTTGTGTGCTTGTGTTGACCCGTCAGGAGCAGGCTGCCGACAGAGAACACGAGCGAGACGTCTTCCAGCAGGAGATTCAGAATCTGGAGCAGCAGCTGAAGAATCCACCCAAAACACACGCAGCCAATGAGCAGAGAGACAGAGAGGTACGACATCAACCTCTGAGTAACTTCCTTTAGTGTTTCCTCCAAGTGTTCTCTGTCCTGGGTTGATATCAGCTCAAAAGTATTGATTTACACACACACACACACACACACACACACACACACACACACACACACACACATATACAACTCACACACACACACACACACACACACACACACACACACACATACACACATATACAACTCACACACTCACACACACACACACACACACACACATACACACATATACAACTCACACACACATACACACATATACAACACACACACACACACACACACACATATACAACACACACACACACACACACATACACACATATACAACACACACACACACACATACACACATATACAACACACACACACACACACACACACATATACAACACACACACACACACACACGCATGCACACATATACAACACACACACATGCACACACTCTCACACACACATACACACACACACACGCACGCTCACACACACATACACACATACACTCACTCACACGCACTCACATGCACTCACACACACACACACACACATACACACATATACAACACACACACACACACACACACCCATACACACATATACAACTCACACACACACACACACACACACACGCACACACACTCACACACACATACACTCACGCACACACACTCACACACACACACACACACATACACACATATACAACACACACACACACACACACATACACACATATACAACACACACACACACACACACACACATACACACACACACACACACCCATACACACATATACAACTCACACACTCACACACACACACACATACACACATATACAACTCACACACTCACACACACACACACACACACACACCCATACACACATATACAACTCACACACTCACACACACACACACACACACACACACACCCATACACACATATACAACTCACACACACACACACATACACACATATACAACACACACACACACACACACACTTAATCAAATCACTTTATTGTCACACTACTGTGTACACGAGTGCAACAGCAGGTGAAATTCTTGTGTGC
>JAVLUX010000026.1:39740000-39777500 GCA_032164185.1 Moxostoma hubbsi | reverse complement strand
AACACAAGAGTGACATCGGGACAACTCTGTGAATGACCTTGAGTGGCCCGCCCAGAGCCCAGACTTGAACCCAATCCAACAACTCATGTTGTTCCAAACTCATATCTCTTTTCTTTCTTCTGTGGAACACAAAGAGATGTTGGTGCTATTTCATTGTATCATTGTCCATACAGTGTAAGTGAATGGTGACTGAGTCTGTCATTCTGCCTAATATCTTCCTTTACCTTCCCTGAACTGTCCCTTTAAAGTGTTTCAGTGATAAAGACACATGACCACGATCACACACACACACACACACACACTGAACCTGTGCTGTTATCTGACGTCACTGGCTCTCTGTTTCTCTGTCAGGTGCAGGAGTTGCGTGCAGCGCTGCAGGAGAAGTCGGACTGGTGCAGTGAGCTGCTGTTGAGCTCTGAGCAGCTGCAGCGAGATGTTCAGGAGAGAGACGAGGAGATCGACACGCTCGGAGCGCATGTGACAGAGCTGCAGCACACACTCATGCAGCGGGTCAGTTTCTCTGTGTGTGTGTGTGTGTTATGATTATATCTGCTGCTGTTTCTGTTCATGATGCAGTGCTAATGCTGCTAGCTGTCCCGCGATATTCCACTGGGACTCTGTGTGCGTGTGTGTGTGCGTGAGAGTGTGTATGTGTGTGTGTGTGTGTGTGTGTGTGTGTGTGTGTGTGTGTGTGTATATATGTATGTATGTGTGCGTGTGTGTGTGTATATATATGTATGTGTGTGTATATGTGTGTGTGTGTGTTTATATGTGTGTGTGTATATGTATGTGTGTGTATGTGAGTGTGTATATGTATGTGAGTGTGTGTGTAATTATATGCACTGATCTATAAGGTGTTCTGCTTCATCTGTGTGCTTGTAATCAATACAATAATTCACCTGTGAGTGTATGAACTTGTGTGTATTTACTGTATATTACAGTGTGTATTTTATAGTCTTGCGGTGCATTTATGTGTGTGTGTGTGTGTAGGTTGAGGAAGTTCAGCATGTGTCTATGGGTGGCCGTGTTGATGTCACACTGGAAGCACAGCTGCAGACTGAGAGAGAGGCTCTGGACAGGAAGGAGAAAGAGGTACTTCCTGTCACATACCTATGCTCTGCTGCATCCAAATTCACATACTGTCCGTACTTAATACTGTTGAAACATGACAAATGCATCAACAGCAGATGAGATCACTTTCTGTCTCTCCCTGTGTGCAGATCGTGAATCTCGAGGAGCAGCTGGAGCAGTTTCGTGAGGAGCTGGAGAATAAGAGCGAGGAGGTGAATCAACTTCACATGCAACTGGAGATCCAGAGGAAGAAGATCAGCAGTCATCAGCAGGAGCTTCAGGATCACACCAGACTCACACAGGTCAGAAACACAATAACACCTGCTCACCTCTGTGTCTTTTTCACATGGAATATTAAGGCTTGAGCACTCTTGGTTTGATTATTGTTCATATATATATATATATATATATATATATATATATATATATATATATATATATATATATATATATATATATATATATATAGTCTAATCTCAAGTTCGACCCAACCAAACTCTGTTCCAGACCAAGTGTTTATTGTGCACTGTATGAGGGTCTCCTTCTCAAATGACCCCAGTCTAATGAAGTCATCAAGTCCCCATACTGTTCTCATTATTATATCTCATTATTTTGAGCTAGTATCATATGTTGCGGTGTGTTGTGATTTTTTTGTGCTGTATTATTTACGTGGCCGAAATGGGCTTCCATAGTAAAGTGTCTCTATATGACAGGTGGTTGAAAATAAGAGGACTTGATGACATCTGCAGAAGAGGAAAGTAATTTCAGAGGCGGACCAATTCATTATGTTTTGATTAAAGAGCACCAATTATGGTTTTTCAAATATTACCTTTCATGTAGTGTGTTATATCGCTGTTTGTGTATGTAAAAAAGTCTGCAAAGTTTCAAAAATCTAAGAGTTATTGACTCCCAAAAGAAAGAACTGATTCTGAACACCTGAAACGAGTCGTTAGTAATTCCAGACTTACTTCCTGTACTAACATATGTAATTTGGTAACAAAAAACTGCCTCTGGTCTTCATTGGCTGCTCGCGAACAGCTTTGACCTGCCCTCAAACACTACACTAAACGGTAGACCAATCACAACAGACTGGGACATCTGACCAATCAGAGCAGAGTATGCTCTCTGAAAGGAGGAGTTTAGAATGAATGCTTTAGAACGGACCAATCGGAGAAGAGTATGCTCTCTGAAAGGAGGAGTTTAGAATGAACGCTTTAGAACGGACCAATCAGAGCAGAGTATGCTCTCTGAAAGGAGGAGTTTAGAATGAATGCTTTAGAACGGACCAATCAGAGCAGAGTATGCTCTCTGAAAGGAGGAGTTTAGAATGAACGCTTTAGAACGGACCAATCGGAGCAGAGTATGCTCTCTGAAAGGAGGAGTTTAGAATGAACGCTTTAGAACGGACCAATCAGAGCAGAGTATGCTCTCTGAAAGGAGGAGTTTAGAATGAACGCTTTAGAACGGACCAATCAGAGCAGAGTATGCTCTCTGAAAGGAGGAGTTTAGAATGAATGCTTTAGAACGGACCAATCAGTGTGCCCCATGCTCCACTCAGAAGTGAGCTTTAGTCCGCTACTAACCTGGTCATAGATTTGCGGAAACATGGACTTAACGTGATCTACTAAAGACAATAATTTCAGAGTAAATCAGAATAAACTCAAATGTAACAATTTATTTACCAGGTAAAATAATAAATTCATCAACTCCAATAAGACAATAATAAGTCAAATTTAGACATTTGATCAAAACATAAGAAATTCAAAGTGCAATTATCTGATATAAACTACACGCAGTAAACTGTGCGGGACCGTCTGACTACAGAGAACCATGAACAATGTGTTACAATTCCTTCAATACCCAAACCATGAACAAAGGGAATTTTGGGAGTGGTTAAGTTTGGAAGTCCTGGGGACATACCTCATTAACATACAGGCAGGGATGGGGACAGATCTCCAGTATTATACAGCATTTGGCAAAGACCTTATCACTTTGTTACTATTAGTTTTATCAACATGGGAAAGAGACCGTTATACCAGTCGCACTGAGACATTTAAATGATACAAAACATGCCTATTTCTTTACATCAGATATGATATTTTGATGCATGTAGATCTTAGGTGAGTTTGAAGTGATTCTGAGGTGAAGCGGAAGGAGGAGAAGAGGGGGGGGGGGGGGGGGGGGGCAGATGTGTGTGAGTTTTAGGAGAATAGGCCTAAATTGGCCCGAGGTGTGAGAGAGGTCAGATGTGAGATTTGTGTTTTATTGTCCTTGCTCAGTAGGATGTGTTGACTCAGGTAAAAATGTTCTTCTGTGTGAGAGTATTTATGACTTGGTTCTCACAGAGTTCATTGACTTTTATGACATCTTGATTGTCAGCCTTACAAGAACGGATCATTGAACGAGTCGCTTTTGACACTGGGAAAATAAGTTAATGCTGCAATTTAAATTATGAGCAAATTAAAGTGTTTTCTGACTTTTGAGTGTGTGTTTGAGTGTGTGTGTGTGTTTGAATGTGTGTGTGTGTGTGTGTGTGTGTGTGTTTGAGTGTGTGTGTGTGTGTGTGTGTGTGTGTGTTGTGAGTGTGTCTGAGTCTGTGTGTGTTTGTGTTTGTGTGTTTGTGTTTGTGTGTGTGTGTGTGTGTGTTTGAGTGTGTGTGTGTGTGTGTGTTGTGAGTGTGTCCGAGTCTGTCTGTGTGTGTGTGTGTGTGTTGAGAGAATGTGTGTGTGTGTGTTGTGAGTGTGTCCGAGTCTGTGTGTGTGTGTGTGTGTGTGTGTGTGTGTGTGTTGAGAGAATGTGTGTGTGTGTGTTGTGAGTGTGTCCGAGTCTGTGTGTGTGTGTGTGTGTGTGTGTGTGTGTTGTGAGTGTGTCCGAGTCTGTCTGTGTGAGTATATATGTGTGTGTGTGTGTGTATATGTATGTGTGAGTCTGTGCGTGTGCGTGTGCATGTAAATCTATTATATGAGACCTCTAAAACAAATTTAGGCATGTTTAAAAACCATCATAGGTGCTCTATAAAGATTACACAGACATGATGTGTTTTTCTTTGGAATGACGTACACTGATATATATTTCACAGTCAGATCAGGAATGTTAATTAAGAACAAATTGGATACATTTTGATTTCATGTTGACTTTATTATTATTGTAAGAGTTTGGGTGTAAAATGAGTAATGATCAAGATTATCACTGATCTTAGATCAACAATCCCCAGAATATTTCCCCCTCCCAACAGACAGATTGAATCAGAGTCATGTGATGATGTTTAACTCTTGAAGGTGTTGGAGGAGAAGGACAGCCAAATAGCCGTTCTTAACGAACAGATCGCTAAACTACAGCACACAGGATCAGAGCCTGAGAAACAGGTAACAGAATATACATATGTGTACCAACACACGGCTAGCAGCATGTGTCATGATACACACATGCATATTACAGCACCCATCAAACCCGTGTGTGTGAAGTGTGTGCGTGTCTCTGGTTTGGTGTCGTCCGTCTGTTGATCTCATGTGTTTTGCCATCTTGTGTCACACAAATCTCATTGTAGTAATATTGTGGTGTGTTGTGACACAAGTGGCGATACACATCAGCTTGTGTTTAAAGAGTGCAAATAGTTTATATAATTACGAAAAATTTAAGATAAACTGATTGCATTCTTTAAATACTCTCTTGGTTTGGATTTTGTTATTATTCAGAGTAACCATCTTTTTTACTAATTCCCACAGATTTCTCCTTTCTTTTTTCTTTCATCCTGTTTGATGTGTTTCTGTGGTTTGATGTTATTAATCTTTTCTGATAACATTCAAAGGGAGAGTTCACCCAAACAGCTTCACATGAACATGAAGCTCCAAAAACAGCAGCAGAATTTGTAGTTTTGTGTGAACTAACCTTTTATGAATTTGGGGCAACAGGGTGTTTTCACACCTAAATGAAGTGCCACAAATTCTTAAAGGGACAGTTCACCTAAAAATGTAAATTCAGTCATTATTTACTCACCGCTGTGTTGTTCTAACACTGTATGACTTTCTGTCTTGTTCTGAACACAAAGGGAGAAATTGTGCATAAATGTTGTGTTCAGTGATGTCATACAATGGCAGTTTATGGTGACCACCTCTTCAAGCTTCAAAACAACACAAGAGTATAATTCAGAAGTCTAATTAATTATTCATGAGACTCATGATTGTTATGAAATCATACGATCAGATTTGATGAGAAACTGAAATCTAATGTATTATTTAGTGTAAATGTTCACTGTTGATCTCCTGTGTGTGTTCATGACAGGACACGAGAGCAACAGTTCACACGGACCCCTCACGACATAGTAAATGTTGACAAAAATTGACATTTTCAGTGAACTTTTTCTTTAAGTATTTACAGATTCACTGAAATTCTAAAATGAAACCACAATTCAGAATCCAGCGGGTTTAAGTAAGTCATGACTTGGTGAAGGTCAAATTTCCTCGTTGTTCCTCTTGAGTTCATCTCTCCATCTGTGCGTGCAGGTGTTGGGAGAGAAAGATGAAGTTCTCCGTGAGCTGGAGGCGCAGGTGGAGTATCTGCGGAGTGAACAGGAGCGTCTGAAGAGGAACAGCGAGGAGGAGGTGGACCAGCTGAACGCCGTCATCGAGAAACTCCAGCAGGAGCTGTCGCACATCGAGCACCAGCAACCTCAGGAGGACGAGACGCCCGGCGTGAGGGAAGAGTACAGCGAGATGAAGCAGAAGATGGACGAGGTCACCAGAGAACTCGGCACGCTGAAGGCCGACCACAGCTCGCTGAAGAGCAGATACGAGAGTCTGCAGGAGGAGGCGTTCGCTCAGAAAGACTCTGAGATGGTTGCAGAGCTCGAGGAGGCACTGATGGAGAAGACCGCAGCATTTGTGGTGGTCCAAGCTGAGGTTCAGGCTCTTGAGGAGAGCGCTGGGTCAAGGGTGATGAGTTTGAGTCAGCGTGTGGAAGAACTGGAGATCTGTGTGGAGGAGAAAGACTCGGAGCTTCACGCCTGCAGACTAAAGGTGGAACAAGCACAAACCAACACAGACGATCTTCACCGCAAAGTCGTCGACCTTGAGGAGAAACTCAGGGAGAAGGTGGCCGCTGCGCTGGTCAGTCAAGTGCAGCTCGGAGCCATTCAGAGCCAAACCAAAGAGCTCCGCGCTGAGGCCCACGCTGGAGACGTCACAGCAGAAGTGGTGGGCCTCAGGGTGGAGCTGGAGTCTGAGGACGTGGCATCTACACCAGCCTCAGGAGGGAAGATGAGCCTCCTGACGGAGAAGCTGAAGGCGCTGGAGGAGGGATTGAGTGGGATGCAGAAGGATCAAGAGCTGCAGAAACAGTTGCTGAGCAGCTCTGAGGAGGAACTGCATGAGTATGAGAGGAGATTAGCTGTTCTCATGGAGCTTCTCGACCAAATGAGAACCAAACCAACCCAGCACAGGCCGCTCCCATCGGCTGAGGTTTGTGTTCAGTGTAACTGTACTAACATCTCCACACGATTACAGGATTCACCGTGTCAGATGCTGATGTCACAAGAGCGGGGTGCCCGATATAAAGCACGTGATGCAAACAGGACGTATTGAAATTAAAGTCACACTTATTTGACACAGTAATTAATCAAAGTAACTTAAGAACAGAAACACAGTACATGTTTATCAGAGTCAGTGTTGTTGTTGAAATGCTGTTTCCAACATGCTTCATTGAACGTGATGAAACATTATATGTCCTCCTGAGATCCATTCATCCATTTTTGTCCTTTGTAGAGGAATTTTTATTAATTTTTTTTTTTTGGGCTGTCAATCAATTAAAATGTTTTTTTGAATTATGAAATATTTGACGAAAAAAAAAAAAAATTCACTAAATAATGATACAAAATTATAAAAGAAAAAATATATATATAATAAAAAATAAATAAAAAATAATATATATATATATATATATATATATATATATATATATATATATATATATATATATATATATATATATATATATATATAATAAAATAAATACAATACAAAAAAATACAAAAAAAATATATATACATATTATTTTAATTTATTTTATTTTTTTTTTAGAATTTTTTTTAATAGTTATTGGCTTTCTTTCTTATCACCAGACACTATATTAACAACAAACAAAAGGAAATTGCAAAAGCATTTTATGTTGGGTCTCATGAAGATATTAGCATATTAAAATATTACAATATTGTAGACAATAATAAACACAAGGGACAATAAATGTGGACAATAGATACAAACAGTGAAATTAAGAATTACAAACTAGTGCAAAGATTCTTTTTTTGTCTGTTGATTCCAACCATAAAACATACAAACACCCCCCCCCCCCCGACACAGTCACACACTACTGCCCCCCCCAGACACAGTCACACACTACTGCCCCCCCCCGACACAGTCACACACTACTGCCCCCCCCAGACACAGTCACACACTACTGCCCCCCCGACACAGTCACACACTACTGCCCCCCCCAGACACAGTCACACACTACTGCCCCCCCCAGACACAGTCACACACTACTGCCCCCCCCAGACACAGTCACACACTACTGCCCCCCCCCGACACAGTCACACACTACTGCCCCCCCCAGACACAGTCACACACTACTGCCCCCCCCCGACACAGTCACACACTACTGCCCCCCCCAGACACAGTCACACACTACTGCCCCCCCCAGACACAGTCACACACTACTGCCCCCCCCAGACACAGTCACACACTACTGCCCCCCCCAGACACAGTCACACACTACTGCCCCCCCCAGACACAGTCACACACTACTGCCCCCCCCAGACACAGTCACACACTACTGCCCCCCCCGACACAGTCACACACTACTGCCCCCCCCCGACACAGTCACACACTACTGCCCCCCCCAGACACAGTCACACACTACTGCCCCCCCCGACACAGTCACACACTACTGCCCCCCCCGACACAGTCACACACTACTGCCCCCCCCCCAGACACAGTCACACACTACTGCCCCCCCCAGACACAGTCACACACTACTGCCCCCCCCGACACAGTCACACACTACTGCCCCCCCCCGACACAGTCACACACTACTGCCCCCCCCCGACACAGTCACACACTACTGCCCCCCCGACACAGTCACACACTACTGCCCCCCCCAGACACAGTCACACACTACTGCCCCCCCCCGACACAGTCACACACTATTCCCCCCCGACACAGTCACACACTACTGCCCCCCCCGCACGACACAGACACACACTACTGCCCCCCCCCCGCACGACACAGTCACACACTACTGCCCCCCTCCCGCACGACGCAGACACACACTACTGCCCCCCCCCGCACGACGCAGACACACACTACTGCCCCCCCCGCACGACACAGACACACACTACTGCCCCCCCCCGCACGACACAGTCACACACTACTGCCCCCCTCCCGCACGACGCAGACACACACTACTGCCCCCCCCCGCACGACGCAGACACACACTACTGCCCCCCCCCCGACACAGTCACACACTACTGCCCCCCCCCGACACAGTCACACACTACTGCCCCCCCCAGACACAGTCACACACTACTGCCCCCCCGACACAGTCACACACTACTGCCCCCCCGACACAGTCACACACTACTGCCCCCCCCGCACGACACAGACACACACTACTGCCCCCCCCCGCACGACACAGTCACACACTACTGCCCCCCCCCCCGCACGACACAGACACACACTACTGCCCCCCCCTGCACGACACAGTCACACACTACTGCCCCCCCCGCACGACACAGACACACACTACTGCCCCCCCCGCACGACACAGACACACACTACTGCCCCCCCCCGACACAGTCACACACTACTGCCCCCCCGACACAGTCACACACTACTGCCCCCCCCCCGCACGACACAGACACACACTACTGCCCCCCCTCGCACGACACAGTCACACACTACTGCCCCCCCCCGCACGACAAAGACACACACTACTGCCCCCCCCCGCACGACACAGACACACACTACTGCCCCCCCCGACACAGTCACACACTACTGCCCCCCCGACACAGTCACACACTACTGCCCCCCTCCCGCACGACGCAGACACACACTACTGCCCCCCCCCGCACGACGCAGACACACACTACTGCCCCCCCCCGCACGACACAGACACACACTACTGCCCCCCCCCGCACGACACAGTCACACACTACTGCCCCCCTCCCGCACGACGCAGACACACACTACTGCCCCCCCCCGCACGACGCAGACACACACTACTGCCCCCCCCCCGACACAGTCACACACTACTGCCCCCCCCAGACACAGTCACACACTACTGCCCCCCCCGACACAGTCACACACTACTGCCCCCCCCGACACAGTCACACACTACTGCCCCCCCGACACAGTCACACACTACTGCCCCCCCAGACACAGTCACACACTACTGCCCCCCCCCCGACACAGTCACACACTATTCCCCCCCCCCGACACAGTCACACACTACTGCCCCCCCCCGCACGACACAGACACACACTACTGCCCCCCTCCCGCACGACACAGACACACACTACTGCCCCCCCCCGCACGACACAGTCACACACTACTGCCCCCCCCCGCACGACACAGTCACACACTACTGCCCCCCTCCCGCACGACACAGACACACACTACTGCCCCCCCCGCACGACACAGACACACACTACTGCCCCCCCCCGACACAGTCACACACTACTGCCCCCCCGACACAGTCACACACTAAAATATACACCCTTACATCTCTAGATGCAGACTTGATGTTCTTTAGGATCCCAGCCCTCACACCCTCCTTTCTTTCCCATAATCTCTTGAGAGAAGTTAAAACTCCAGACTCTGAATTAACTGGGAGTAACACCCTGATGCCTCATGACCTTTCCCAAAAGCATCATAATCATGCGTCCCAGAGTGTCTGCCGCTTTAGGGGTAGTGCAATGATTCTTAACAATTCTGCAATCATTATCCATGTATAAGGTGATATATATGTCTCAGCATGTCTCACAAGAGGGTCCGGACCGGCCCACATCAGAGCTGCTGCAGGAGCTGCAAGAGGTCAAAGGTGAAGCTGCGTCCACTAAACAGGAGTTGAACTGCTACAGGGAGTTAAGCCATAAACTGCAGGAGGAGATCGAGGTACAAAACTAGATTGAGCCCTAAAATCACACGCTTGAGCTGATCCACAATGACCCAAAGATTTAAAGATGAGCGACAGGTTAACAGAGAAACATTGATCATATTGATACATTATTGATCATATTGATCATATTGATACATTATTGATCATATTGATACATCATTGATCATATTGATACATTATTGATCATATTGATACATTATTGATCATATTGATACATCATTGATCATATTGGTACATCATTGATCACATTGATACATCATTGATCATATTGATACATTATTGATCATATTGATACATTATTGATCATATTGGTTACGGTTTCTTCAGCAGATGAAGGAAAGCACTATTGCACAGCTCCAGA
Source organism: Moxostoma hubbsi (assembly GCA_032164185.1). NCBI lineage: Eukaryota > Metazoa > Chordata > Actinopteri > Cypriniformes > Catostomidae > Moxostoma > Moxostoma hubbsi. The sequence goes on along the minus strand of JAVLUX010000026.1, from coordinate 39,766,900 downwards.
CGGCCCTCAGTCAGGTGACACATCAAACTTTGAATTAAATGTGTTACAGCTCATTACATCTGTACATCAGCTGATCCTCACTTCCTGTGTGTGATCTACAGGTGTCAGCAGACTCGTGTGAGGAAGACGGTGTGGCTGCTAAACTTCAGCTGGAACTGCAGGAGGTCAGAGGTCAGATGGCGAGCACACAACAAGAACTGGACGGCTACAAGGATCAGAGCGCCACACTGCAGGAGCTGCTGCAGGTATTCACTGTTTATCACATGATCAAGATGTCTGGACACACTCTCATTCTTTCGGACTATATTCCACATGTTAGAATAATGTTACATCCAAACTATAAAACAACATAAATGACAGGAGGGTGAATAAAGTTTCATGTTCTTGTTTACAGGAGAGAGAAATGAGCATCGCTCGACTGAAGGATCAGCTGGACCGGGTGAGACACTTACAGTCACATCCACTGTATCTGATTTCTGCTAGATAACACACTGACAAACAGTTGACCTTTAACCTTTGGTCATTACTCAGCATGCCTCACAAGAGTCCACATCAGAGCTGCTGCAGGAGCTGCAAGAGGTCAAAGGTGAAGCTGCGTCCACCAAAGAGGAGTTGAACAGCTACAGAGAGCGCAGTCTGAAACTACAGGAGGAGATCGAGGTACTGAAGCACCGTTTCCCTCGAGTGTTTCACGATGAGCCCAAACGCCAACAGCAAATTAAACAAGAAAATATGCAGCAAAATAAGCCAAATAAAAACAGAAAATGAACAAAAAATAAGAAAATAAGTCAAATAAAATAAGAAAACAAAATAAAAATGTAATTAAATAAGAAAATAAATAGTAAAATAAGCAAAATAAAATAAATAAGAAAACAAAACAAATTTAAATTAAATACATTATTAAATAAAAATAAATGAAACAAAATAAAGTAAACAAAATAAAAAATAACAATATTAAAATAAAATAACAAATTTAATACAAATTTTATTAAATAAGAAAATAAATTAAATGAGAAAATAAAAATAAAATGAAATAAATAGTAAAATAAGCTTAATAAAATAAATAAGAAAATTTTAATAAAATAAATAGTAAAATAAGAAAATAAAAATAAATGAAATAAAACACATTTAAATAAGAAAATAAAATTTAAATGGTAAAATAAGCTAAATAAAAATGTAATATATCAAATTAAACAAATTTAAGTAAAATTAAGTAAATAAAAATAAAACTTAAATTAAATGAAATAAGAAAACAAATATAAAAATACGCTAAATAAAATAAATAAACAAAATAAGTGAAAGTAAACAAAATAGAAAATAAAAATTGTAAAATAAAATAAAATAAAAATGTTATTAATAAATAAAATAAATAGTAAAATAAGCTAAATAAAATAAATAATAAAATACAAAATAAATAAAATAAATAATAAAATACAAAATAAATAAAATAATAAATAAATAAATGAATAAAATAAATAAATAAACAGTAAAATAAAATGATAAATAAAATAAAATGAAAAACAATTAAAATGTTTCACTTTGATCTGATTTTTAATGGATGTTTCTTCAACTATAAAATGTAAAAACTCCTGAAAACATTTTTCTGTAAATGCATTTTTTTACTAACAGTATTTGACTGTGTGTGTTCATAGATATCATTTTATGAATCCTAAATACACACAATTAAATCATATTTTCACACTTTTTGCATTATTTGGCCAAATTAAAGCTTGATTGGAAATGACGGCTAATAAAACTGTGATATTTCCCTTGATGTGTCATATTTGATGTTCTTCACACTTTTGTCCAATGATTAACAGGTACACTGACTTCAGCACAAACTGTATTTGGGGGAAAATGTTCGTGTGCTGGAAATGACGACACAAAAATGGCTAGAAATAATTTTCTCAATAAATATTGAAATGGTTTCTGTTTATTTCACATTTGTGTCGATGATCATATTTGAAACATGAAATAATTTGTATTTTTAAATGTATTTTCAAGACAAAAACTATAAACAATAACTATTAAAACAATATATTAAAACTACACATGAACAGAATTTCAGAATATTTCATAAACTAAATGAAGGGCCGGTGACAACGTTTCTGAAACACTGAATCTGTGTTGTGAAATAAATCAACATCTGGGACGTCCCGAAGTTGAAGAATCACCATATTGATACATCATTGATCATATTGATACATCATTGATCATATTGATACATTATTGATCATATTGATACATTATTGATCATATTGATACATCATTGATCATATTGATACATTATTGATCATATTGATACATTATTGATCATATTGATACATCATTGATCATATTGATACATTATTGATCATATTGATACATTATTGATCATATTGATACATCATTGATCATATTGATACATTATTGATCATATTGATACATCATTGATCATATTGATACATTATTGATCATATTGATACATTATTGATCATATTGATACATCATTGATCATATTGATACATCATTGATCATATTGATACATTATTGATCATATTGATACATTATTGATCATATTGATACATCATTGATCATATTGGTTACGGTTTCTTCAGCAGATGAAGGAAAGCACTATTGCACAGCTCCAGACGGCCCTCAGTCAGGTGACACATCAAACTTTGAATTAAATGTGTTACAGCTCATTACATCTGTACATCAGCTGATCCTCACTTCCTGTGTGTGATCTACAGGTGTCAGCAGACTCGTGTGAGGAAGACGGTGTGGCTGCTAAACTTCAGCTGGAACTGCAGGAGGTCAGAGGTCAGATGGCGAGCACACAACAAGAACTGGACGGCTACAAGGATCAGAGCGCCACACTGCAGGAGCTGCTGCAGGTATTCACTGTTTATCACATGATCAAGATGTCTGGACACACTCTCATTCTTTCGGACTATATTCCACATGTTAGAATAATGTTACATCCAAACTATAAAACAACATAAATGACAGGAGGGTGAATAAAGTTTCATGTTCTTGTTTACAGGAGAGAGAAATGAGCATCGCTCGACTGAAGGATCAGCTGGACCGGGTGAGACACTTACAGTCACATCCACTGTATCTGATTTCTGCTAGATAACACACTGACAAACAGTTGACCTTTAACCTTTGGTCATTACTCAGCATGCCTCACAAGAGTCCACATCAGAGCTGCTGCAGGAGCTGCAAGAGGTCAAAGGTGAAGCTGCGTCCACCAAAGAGGAGTTGAACAGCTACAGAGAGCGCAGTCTGAAACTACAGGAGGAGATCGAGGTACTGAAGCACCGTTTCCCTCGAGTGTTTCACGATGAGCCCAAACGCCAACAGCAAATTAAACAAGAAAATATGCAGCAAAATAAGCCAAATAAAAACAGAAAATGAACAAAAAATAAGAAAATAAGTCAAATAAAATAAGAAAACAAAATAAAAATGTAATTAAATAAGAAAATAAATAGTAAAATAAGCAAAATAAAAAAATAAGAAAGCAAAACAAATTTAAATTAAATACATTATTAAATAAAAATAAATGAAACAAAATAAAGTAAACAAAATAAAAAATAACAAATTTAATACAAATTTTATTAAATAAGAAAATAAATTAAATGAGAAAATAAAAATAAAATGAAATAAATAGTAAAATAAGCTTAATAAAATAAATAAGAAAATTTTAATAAAATAAATAGTAAAATAAGAAAATAAAAATAAATGAAATAAAACACATTTAAATAAGAAAATAAAATTTAAATGGTAAAATAAGCTAAATAAAAATGTAATAAATAAATCAAATTAAACAAATTTAAGTAAAATTAAGTAAATAAAAATAAAACTTAAATTAAATGAAATAAGAAAACAAATATAAAAATAAGCTAAATAAAATAAATAAACAAAATAAGTGAAAGTAAACAAAATAGAAAATAAAAATTGTAAAATAAAATAAAATAAAAATGTTATTAATAAATAAAATAAATAGTAAAATAAGCTAAATAAAATAAATAATAAAATACAAAATAAATAAAATAAATAATAAAATACAAAATAAATAAAATAATAAATAAATAAATGAATAAAATAAATAAATAAACAGTAAAATAAAATGATAAATAAAATAAAATGAAAAACAATTAAAATGTTTCACTTTGATCTGATTTTTAATGGATGTTTCTTCAACTATAAAATGTAAAAACTCCTGAAAACATTTTTCTGTAAATGCATTTTTTTACTAACAGTATTTGACTGTGTGTGTTCATAGATATCATTTTATGAATCCTAAATACACACAATTAAATCATATTTTCACACTTTTTGCATTATTTGGCCAAATTAAAGCTTGATTGGAAATGACGGCTAATAAAACTGTGATATTTCCCTTGATGTGTCATATTTGATGTTCTTCACACTTTTGTCCAATGATTAACAGGTACACTGACTTCAGCACAAACTGTATTTGGGGGAAAATGTTCGTGTGCTGGAAATGACGACACAAAAATGGCTAGAAATAATTTTCTCAATAAATATTGAAATGGTTTCTGTTTATTTCACATTTGTGTCGATGATCATATTTGAAACATGAAATAATTTGTATTTTTAAATGTATTTTCAAGACAAAAACTATAAACAATAACTATTAAAACAATATATTAAAACTACACATGAACAGAATTTCAGAATATTTCATAAACTAAATGAAGGGCCGGTGACAACGTTTCTGAAACACTGAATCTGTGTTGTGAAATAAATCAACATCTGGGACGTCCCGAAGTTGAAGAATCACCATATTGATACATCATTGATCATATTGATACATCATTGATCATATTGATACATTATTGATCATATTGGTACATTATTGATCATATTGATACATTATTGATCATATTGGTACATTATTGATCATATTGATACATTATTGATCATATTGGTACATTATTGATCATATTGATACATCATTGATAATATTGATATTATTGATACATTATTGATACATTATTGATACATTATTGATCATATTGGTACATTATTGATCATATTGATACATTATTGATCATATTGATACATCATTGATAATATTGATATTATTGATACATTATTGATACATTATTGATCATATTGATACATTATTGATCATATTGGTACATTATTGATCATATTGATACATCATTGATCATATTGATACATTATTGATCATATTGATACATCATTGATAATATTGATATTATTGATACATTATTGATCATATTGATACATTATTGATCATATTGGTACATTATTGATCATATTGATACATTATTGATCATATTGTTACATCATTGATCATATTGGTTACGGTTTCTTCAGCAGATGAAGGAAAGCACTATTGCACAGCTCCAGACGGCCCTCAGTCAGGTGACACATCAAACTTTGAATTAAATGTGTTACAGCTCATTACATCTGTACATCAGCTGATCCTCACTTCCTGTGTGTGATCTACAGGTGTCAGCAGACTCGTGTGAGGAAGACGGTGTGGCTGCTAAACTTCAGCTGGAACTGCAGGAGGTCAGAGGTCAGATGGCGAGCACACAACAAGAACTGGACGGCTACAAGGATCAGAGCGCCACACTGCAGGAGCTGCTGCAGGTATTCACTGTTTATCACATGATCAAGATGTCTGGACACACTCTCATTCTTTCGGACTATATTCCACATGTTAGAATAATGTTACATCCAAACTATAAAACAACACAAATGACAGGAGGGTGAATAAAGTTTCATGTTCTTGTTTACAGGAGAGAGAAATGAGCATCGCTCGACTGAAGGATCAGCTGGACCGGGTGAGACACTTACAGTCACATCCACTGTATCTGATTTCTGTTAGATAACACACTGACAAACAGTTGACCTTTAACCTTTGGTCATTACTCAGCATGCCTCACAAGAGTCCACATCAGAGCTGCTGCAGGAGCTGCAAGAGGTCAAAGGTGAAGCTGCGTCCACCAAAGAGGAGTTGAACAGCTACAGAGAGCGCAGTCTGAAACTACAGGAGGAGATCGAGGTACTGAAGCACCGTTTCCCTCGAGTGTTTCACGATGAGCCCAAACGCCAACAGCAAATTAAACAAGAAAATATGCAGCAAAATAAGCCAAATAAAAACAGAAAATGAACAAAAAATAAGTCAAATAAAATAAGAAAACAAAATAAAAATGTAATTAAATAAGAAAATAAATAGTAAAATAAGCAAAAGAAAAATAAAGAAAATAAATTTAAACGAAATTAAATAAACAATTAAATTAAATTAAAATAAATTATTAAATTAAAATAAATGAAAAAAATAAAAGTAAACAAAATAAAAAAAATAACAATTTTAATATAAAATAAAACATTTAATTAAAATGTAATTAAATAAGAAAATAAAATAAATGAGAAAATACAAATAAAATGAAATAAATGGTAAAATAAGCTTAATAAAAAATTTAATAAATAAAATATCTTTTTTTAAAATTTAAATAAAATTAAGTAAATTAAAATAAAACTTAAATTAAATGAAATAAGAAAACAAATAGTAAAATAAGCTAAATAAAATAATCAAATTAATATAGATAAAATAAACAAAATAAGTGAAAGTAAACAAAATAGAAAATAAAAATAGTAAAATAAAAAAAATTAAATAAAAATGGTATTATAAAATAAATAATAAAATACAAAATAAATAAAATAATAAATTAATAAATTAATAAAATAAATAAACAGTAAAGTAAAATAAAATAAAATGATAAATAAAATACAAGTACACTAACTTTAAAACAAACTTTTTGGGGGGAAAATTGTTTGTGGTCAAGCTGATTTATTTCATAATCTGTGTTTCTCATGTGGACTGTGGAGTTTGTGTTTATTACAGCTAATACAGGGCTTCTCTAAGTCATGCTATTAGTTTTTGGTGTTTATAAAACTTAATTTAAGATTTTTTTTTAAATCTCCCATGAATTTACAGATCAGAGACGCATCCATCGCTCAGTTAAAGGAGGACGTTCAGGAGCTGCAGAGTGCTTTGATCAAACCCAGCGATGAGCCGCTGCAACCGCAGCCGTCATCTCACCCTAAAAACAACAGAAACAAACATGGAGACAACAGAGAGAATCATGGGAACAGTGAACGTGTTGACACGCCCCTCCTCTCCCACAGAAACTCCACTGACCAATCAGAGCGATCCACCTCCTCCTCCTCTCTGAACGGGACGTCCCGGGTGTCACATGTGGACGTGGGGACGCAGGCTGAGCTGTCCAGATCTGAGGACATGGAGGAGATGATCGCGAGCTACACGGAGAAGATTGGACAGATGCAGGAGCTCCACGCGGCCGAGATCATGGACATGGAGACGAGACACATCACAGAGAGCGAGAGCCTGAAGAGAGAGAACCAGCAGCTGGAGGAAGAGTGTCGAGCGCTCCGAGACGCCATAGAGAAACTCCGAACCGCTGAGGTGAGACGTGTGAGACGTGTAAACATGAAACACCAGTCAGGATTCGATTGGTTCGTCATCATTATGCTGTGTTATTATTGGTTAATAATGTTTCCCCCGCCCACATAGTCTTGATTACATCAGCAGAAGAGGAAAGTCATTATTTTGACTTTAACATTCTCACATACCATGAAGCTCTGGAAATGACCGTGTTGGTTTGTTGTTGTGTGTTTGGTGTAGTCGGGTCAACTTTCACAGCACAAACATCTGTTACTGTTCTTCATCAGGGTCCTTCAGTGAGAACGTCAGAACGGCCTGCAGTCTCTCCGTTTAAAGACGAATACGCCAGCGGTGAGATATTTTAATCATTACTCAACACAATGAACAAGAGCATCAATTTTCACGTGTCTTCTTTTATTAGTCATATCTTAATCATTTTCAGCATATTGGCGATTATTCACCTGTTGATACACGCCCCCTTTCTGAGCACAAACCATGAACATGACCTGAACTGAAACGGTTGTATTTACGGGACTCTTTGGAGTTCGGACACAGTTGTCGTATCTTTTGAAAGAGACACTTTGGGCTTTATTTCACAAGTTTCATAATTAATATAAGTTGTTATTTATTAAAGTTAGAGAAGCTGAAGTTTATAGTCATGGAAATATTTTGTGCTGAACATGTTTTAATAATGTAAATAAACAATAATAAAAGTGGCAAGACAACCCAGAAATACAATGTTCCCAAAGTCACGAGTCTGAAGAAGTGACGTTTCAGATCTGAAGATGATGGAATAATAAATGAGGTTCCTGCAGCTTTAATCTCTGGAAAATCTCTGGAAGTGTTCAGAGTCAAATTAAGACTCCGCCTCTCAAGACGACACTAAATCTGACTGCACTGCTCGACTATTATGAATAAAACTACGCCACATTTTTATAAATAGACTTTGGAGACGCTGGTTTTGTTTATGAGACTCTAATATATAAGATCATATACAGTTTTACAACATGAATGCTGCTCAGATTGCAGTTTGATGAAGAACGATGACGAAGGCGAGATCTCATGTAAACATCAATATTTCTCACATTTATCACTTTTATGGACAAAAAGTGCGATTGGATGTTTATCAATGAACGCTTGTCATGGACGATTGACTCAAGTGTGTTGAACTGGATTCATCTGACAATCGTGTTTTCATAAAAAAGTCCCGTTTTGATATCGCGTGTTTTCATAATAAAAGTCCCGTTTTGATATCGCGTGTTTTCATAATAAAAGTCCCGTTTTGATATCGCGTGTTTTCATAATAAAAGTCCCGTTTTGATATCGCGTGTTTTCATAATAAAAGTCCCGTTTTGATATTGCGTGTTTTCATAATAAAAGTCCCGTTTTGATATTGCGTGTTTTCATAAAAAAGTCCCGTTTTGATATCGCGTGTTTTCATAATAAAAGTCCCGTTTTGATATCGCGTGTTTTCATAATAAAAGTTCCGTTTTGATATCGCGTGTTTTCATAATAAAAGTCCCGTTTTGATATCGCGTGTTTTCATAATAAAAGTCCCTTTTTTTGATATTGCGTGTTTTCATAATAAAAGTCCCGTTTTGATATCGCGTGTTTTCATAATAAAAGTCCCGTTTTGATATCGCGTGTTTTCATAATAAAAGTCCCGTTTTGATATCGCGTGTTTTCATAATAAAAGTCCCGTTTTGATATTGCGTGTTTTCATAATAAAAGTCCCGTTTTGATATCGCGTGTTTTCATAAAAAAGTCCCGTTTTGATATCGCGTGTTTTCATAATAAAAGTCCCGTTTTGATATCGCGTGTTTTCATAATAAAAGTCCCGTTTTGATATTGCGTGTTTTCATAATAAAAGTCCCGTTTTGATATCGCGCGTTTTCATAATAAAAGTCCCGTTTTGATATTGCGTGTTTTCATAATAAAAGTCCCGTTTTGATATCGCGTGTTTTCATAATAAAAGTCCCGTTTTGATATCGCGTGTTTTCATAATAAAAGTCCCGTTTTGACATCGCGTGTTTTCATAATAAAAGTACCGTTTTGATATCGCGTGTTTTCATAATAAAAGTCCCGTTTTGATATCGATTGTTTTCATAATAAAAGTCCCGTTTTGATATTGCATGTTTTCATAATAAAAGTCCCGTTTTGATATTGCATGTTTTCATTTGTACTCCTGCACAAATAACTCAATTGCTGTTTCTGGAGCATTGCTATCGTGAAACAGAGATCGGATAGCAATGTTGAACCCTTAGACCTTTGAAAAGATGTATCATTTGTTACATTCATTACATTTATAGACGGTAAATTATATATTAAATGTGAGCAGAGTGACGTCACTCCTGAGTACGGCAGTATTGCGTATCAACAGATTAAATATATACACTCACCTAATGGATTATTAGGAACACCTGTTCAATTTCTCATTAATGCAATTATCTAATCAACCAATCACATGGCAGTTGCTTCAATGCATTTAGGGGTGTGGTCCTGGTCAAGACAATCTCCTGAACTCCAAACTGAATGTCAGAATGGGAAAGAAAGGTGATTTAAGCAATTTTGAGCGTGGCATGGTTGTTGGTGCCAGACGGGCCGGTCTGAGTATTTCACAATCTGCTCAGTTACTGGGATTTTCACGCACAACCATTTCTAGGGTTTACAAACAATGGTGTGAAAAGGGAAAAACATCCAGTATGCGGCAGTCCTGTGGGCGAAAATGCCTTGTTGATGCTAGCGGTCAGAGGAGAATGGGCCGACTGATTCAAGCTGATAGAAGAGCAACTTTGACTGAAATAACCACTCGTTACAACCGAGGTATGCAGCAAAGCATTTGTGAAGCCACAACACGCACAACCTTGAGGCGGATGGGCTACAACAGCAGAAGACCCCACCGGGTACCACTCATCTCCACTACAAATAGGAAAAAGAGACTACAGTTTGCAAGAGCTCACCAAAATTGGACAGTTGAAGACTGGAAAAATGTTGCCTGGTCTGATGAGTCTCGATTTCTGTTGAGACATTCAGATGGCAGAGACAGAATTTGGCGTAAACAGAATGAGAACATGGATCCATCATGCCTTGTTACCACTGTGCAGGCTGGTGGTGGTGGTGTAATGGTGTGGGGGATGTTTTCTTGGCACACTTTAGGCCCCTTAGTGCCAATTGGGCATCGTTTAAATGCCACGGCCTACCTGAGCATTGTTTCTGACCATGTCCATCCCTTTATGGCCACCATGTACCCATCCTCTGATGGCTACTTCCAGCAGGATAATGCACCATGTCACAAAGCTCGAATCATTTCAAATTGGTTTCTTGAACATGACAATGAGTTCACTGTACTAAAATGGCCCCCACAGTCACCAGATCTCAACCCAATAGAGCATCTTTGGGATGTGGTGGAACAGGAGCTTCGTGCCCTGGATGTGCATCCCACAAATCTCCATCAACTGCAAGATGCTATCCTATCAATATGGGCCAACATTTCTAAAGAATGCTTTCAGCACCTTGTTGAATCAATGCCACGTAGAATTAAGGCAGTTCTGAAGGCGAAAGGGGGTCAAACACAGTATTAGTATGGTGTTCCTAATAATCCTTTAGGTGAGTGTATATATATGTGTGTGTATATGCTCTAAATGACTTAGAACACTTTACAGTAATGTTATATTTGTTAACATTAGTAAATGCATTAGGTATCATGAACTAACAATCAACAATTCCCAATGCGCTCGTGGTGGCGTACTGACTCGCCTCAATCCTGGTGGCGGAGGATGAATCTCAGTTACGGCAATCCTTCTGATCACATGGCTTGTTGAGCGCATTACCGTAAACGCACCACACGCCCCACCGAGAGCGAGAACCACATTATAGTGACCACAAGGATGTTAACCCATGTGACTCTACCCTCCCTAGCAACCGGGCCAATTTGGTTGCTAAGGAGACCTGACCGGAGTCCTGTATTCAAACTGGCGACTCCAGGTGTGATAGTCAGCGTCAATACTCGCTGAGATACACAGACCCGTCGCCAGCGGTAGCTCTTGAATGATTGTCTGTAAAATATCGTTTCATGGTAGACATCGTATGACACATTGTACAGGGCTCGCTGCTCCTGTCAAATTTTGTTCTTCTGTGGTTATAATAAACATATAAATCTAGTTAAAGATAACAAAAGCATGTTTTCCACAGTTTTTCACTGTGAGAACATTGTGTCTGAGTTTTTAGATAAATGTGTGGATAAATAAGTGTGTCAGTGCACACAGATTATGCATTAAATGAACGAATAATCACATATGACCATTTCTTGATTGTGATCTTATTTTGATCAATTGTGCAATCATATGCAAATGAATATCAGCATTTGTATATTATATATTATTTAATATAGACCACCTTACTTTATAACTCTTGACTTCGGCTGATAACTCTTGAATGTGTATATGATGTTGAGTGTGTGCAACAGACAGCAGTTCAGACTGGAGTCAGCGCACAGGTCATGACCTTCCTCATCCGCAGCAGGAGTTCAGAACTACACCTGAGGGGGCGCGGAGAGACATCGAACCGGACGTCCTGCCCGACAGGATCAAGGTGAGGAAAACATCGGACTGTAGAATGAACATAAAGGGTACATGGAGAGTTAAAAGGATCATGTCTCGCTCTCACAGGTTCTGATGCGGGAGGTTCATCAGGAGGGCATGCAGGTTTTGTCTCTGTCTGAATTACCGCTGTCTGAGGTGGATGGAGATGGCGCACAGATCACCCCTCCGGCCTGGAGCAAAGAGAGAGTCGCGCTCATCAACACCATAGAGTCCCACAAATCACTCATCAGCAAATTGCAGACAAACACAGACACACAGGTGAGGAACATACGTCACCGTCACAAGCCCTAAAGAGACAATTAATCGTCCTAATAACAGTTATACGTTTGACAATTAATCGCGAAAGCCCTAAAAGAGACAATTAATTGTCGTAATCACAATTAAATGGGAAATGGTCTGCACTTATATAGTGCCTTTTTAACCTTAGCGGTGTTCAAAACGCTTTACTGCGTCTCATTCACCCATTCATACACCGATGACCGTAGAGCTGCATGTATGGCACTCGCCTGCCAAGGACACTTCGGCATGTGGAGTCGTGTGGGCCGGGAATCAAACCAGCAACCCTGTGATTACTGTCCGACCCGCTCCACCACCCGAGTCACAGCCGCCCTTGTATTTGACTATTAATCGTCAGCCAAATTTCATAATCACGACAGCACTACTTTTAGTCATGTCTTTTGACCAAAACGTCTTTTAAATTTTGTCAATATTTCATCATGTCGTATTTATTTTTAGTCATTTTTACGTCTCATTTTTGTCCACAAAAATAACATTTTGGTTTCATTTAGAATAACAAACTATAACAGAGCAAACTCAACCAAACATTCAATTATTTAGAAATTATTTCAACGTGTCAAACGTAATAAAAATGTATATTTTTAATATATAAGATTAAACTACATGTAAATCTGAGCTCCTGAAATAAGCACATATAATGTTACTTTTAGAAGTGATTTTTTTTTTCACTTTTTAATTTAGGACTTGCGTAAAATTGTATCAGACATGTATAAGATGAATATGTTTAACACATAAATGTAAGAAGAAAAAAAAAATATTTTCAGAGAGAAAATAAATTCCAAAGGAAAATAAATATAAAAAATAGAGAAAATATTTCCAAAATGAAAACTTTATTTGACTCTTGGGAAAAAAAAAAAAGTTCACAGAAACCTTTTGTGTGTGTATATATATATATATATATATATATTTTTTTATTTATTAATTTTTTGTTCTCCAAATAAATAAATGTGTAGAACATCGGCTCAGGAAGGTGCTTCACCTTGTAGTTCATGGCTTCCACAAAACCTGTATTAAACTAATAAGATTAAACTTATTAAACTTAAGATGATTATGTTTAATAATGTAAGACTAAAGCTGATTAATGTCACATATAATCATTTCTTTCAAGATTTTGCTTTCTTTATAAAGAAAAATGGTATTGGTAATATCTTGCATTTAGGGCTGTGAATCAATTACATTTTAGTAATTAATTGCAGTTTTCTGTGATTAATCGTGATTAATGATGGTACACGATTACAACAAACATTACAAAATATAATCATAAATCTATTTAATTTATATTTTGTCCCAAAGATCTTTTAAGACAAAAAGTTCTCCTTTGGGATTTTTTTTATTTATAATTATTTTATTTATTTATTTATTAATTAAAATTTTCCTTTGGCTTTTTTTTTCTCTCTGAATTTTCTTTTCTCAAGATTGTCTCTCTTCTTTCTCAAAATAAATAAATCTGTAAAAATATATTTTTATTATTTAAATGTGTATGTTAAAAAAATAAATAAATTTGTTGCCAATTTTAGCCACATTTTTTGGGAAAAATATTAGTGAATTTAAAAAAACGTGTAAAGCGCATTAATTGCGTAAATAAAAAGTTATCCATCAATTGTTAATCGCAGAAATTGAGCGTTACATTTTTCAGACCTACTTGTAATATTTATTTCTCTTGTCACGTTTTCATCAACATTAAACTCGATATCGTTGGCAAAATCCAAAACTTTTCGTCAACAAACATTTTGTCAGTCATTTCTTTGACGAGATCAACACTGTTTCTAGAAGTTTCTGAACTAGTTTCTGAATCTAAAGGTTTGGTCAATATTATTCACACACATTCTGAAGTGAACTTTAAATGAAAGTACAGTATGAACTCTTGTATTAGTTTAGACTGATCATTGTTGCTGATCATTTCTCATGTGTGTAGGTCGATGTCGACTGGCGATCAGAGCTGCTCTCAGCCGTTCAACAGGTGTTTGTTCAGGAGCGAGACGTGCTGAAGAATGTTCTTTACTCTCATCTGGAGCGCATGGACACCGCTGATGCTGTAGTTCATCTCAACCAGCTGGAGAGGGCGCTAGCAGAGCAGGTCAGACAGAAGAACCCTCTTTGATCTACAGACAGACAGACAGACAGGCAGGCAGAAGAACCCTCTATGACCTACAGACAGACAGACAGACAGAAGAACCCTCTTTGACCTACAGACAGACAGACAGACAGAAGAACCCTCTTTGACCTACAGACAGACAGACAGACAGACAGACAGAAGAACCCTCTATGACCTACAGACAGACAGACAGACAGACAGACAGAAGAACCCTCTTTGACCTACAGACAGACAGACAGACAGACAGGCAGACAGACAGAAGAACCCTCTTTGATCTACAGACAGACAGACAGAAGAACCCTCTTTGATCTACAGACAGACAGACAGAAGAACCCTCTTTGACCTACAGACAGACAGACAGACAGACAGGCAGACAGACAGAAGAACCCTCTTTGATCTACAGACAGACAGACAGAAGAACCCTCTTTGATCTACAGACAGACAGACAGAAGAACCCTCTTTGATCTACAGACAGACAGACAGAAGAACCCTCTTTGATCTACAGACAGACAGACAGACAGAAGAACCCTCTTTGACCTACAGACAGACAGACAGAAGAACCCTCTTTGACCTACAGACAGACAGACAGACGAACCCTCTTTGATCTACAGACAGACAGACAGACAGACGAACCCTCTTTGATCTACAGACAGACAGACAGACAGAAGAACCCTCTTTGATCTACAGACAGACAGACAGAGAGGCAGACAGACAGACAGACAGACAGACAGAAGAACCCTCTTTGATCGACAGACAGACAAGCAGGCAGGCAGACAGGCAAGCAGGCAGACAGACAGACAGACAGAAGAACCCTCTTTGACCTACAGACAGACAGACAGACAGACAGACAGAAGAACCCTCTTTGATCTACAGACAGACAGGCAGACAGACAGACAGACAGAAGAACCCTCTTTGACCTACAGACAGACAGACAGACAGACAGACAGACAGAAGAACCCTCTTTGATCTACAGACAGACAGACAGACAGAAGAACCCTCTTTGACCTACAGACAGACAGACAGACAGACAGACAGAAGAACCCTCTTTGATCTACAGACAGACAGACAGACAGACAGAAGAACCCTCTTTGATCGACAGACAGACAGACAGACAGAAGAACCCTCTTTGATCGACAGACAGATAGGCAGACAGACAGACAGAAGAACCCTCTTTGACCTACAGACAGACAGACAGACAGACAGACAGACAGACAGAAGAACCCTCTTTGATCTACAGACAGACAGACAGACAGACAGAAGAACCCTCTTTGATCGACAGACAGACAGAAGAACCCTCTTTGGTCGACAGACAGATAGGCAGACAGACAGTCAGAAGAACCCTCTTTGACCTACAGACAGACAGACAGGCAGACAGACAGACAGACAGACTGACAGACAGACAGACAGGCTCCTGGATTAACACGCGTGTGTTTTGTGTGCAGGATGTTCGTCACAGGGAGCTGATGGGTATGTTGTGTTCTGCAGACAGAAACAGTCTGATCTCAGAAATCCATCAGCTCAGAACTCAACTCAGTACACTGGTCTCAGATTTCCCGAACACACCACACATACGCCACCATGTGGACGCCTCAGGTATAACAATGATCAAACTTGTTTGTGTTTGTCCAGCTTGAGTTAGTCACGTTCAAATATCTCCGCAGTTGTCATATTGTGTGTTGTTCTTAGCTGTATTCTTTAAACATTGTTTCAGATATAATTATTTTGTTTAAAATATAAACATGTGTTACGCGCTATACGTAACACAATATGCTAATATACTATCTGCATAGGAGCAGTCACTTCTAAAATGAGCTCACACTCCAATATATTCATAATATGATATTATTTCAGGGGCTCAGCTTTTAACAACAGTTTACTCGTGTTTTTAATCTTACATATTAAAATATTTATCTTTAATATGTGTGATACATGTTTTATGGAAGCCCTGAACCGCAAGGTGGAAAAAGAAATTCTTCTCTTTTTCTCCCCAATGTGTAACGCCCAATCCCCAATGTGCTCCGAGTCCTCGTGGTGGCGTAGTGACTCGCCTCAATCCGGGTGGCGGAGGATGAATCTCAGTTGCCTCCATGTCTGAGACCATCAATCTGTGCATCTTATCATGTGACTTGTTGAGCGTGTTACCACGGAAACATAGCATATGTGGAGGCTTCACGCTATTCTCCACAGCATCCACGCACAACTCACCACACGCCCCACCGAGAGTGAGAACCACATTATAGTGACCACGAGGAGGTTACCCCATGTGACTCTACCCTCCCTAGCAACCAGCCCAATTTGGATACCCCATGTGACTCTACCCTCCCTAGCAACCGGGACAATTTGGTTACCCCATGTGACTCTACCCTCCCTAGCAACCGGGACAATTTGGTTGCTTAGGAGACCTGACTGGAGTCACTCAGGACACCCTGGATTCAAACTCACGACTCCAGCGGTGATAGTCAGCGTCAATACTCGTTGAGACACCCAGACCTCCACATCTGTCCTTTTTTCATATATTTTTATCAACACTGAAAATAACTTTGTATGACAGCTTGCCATTGTGTGGCTGTGAGTCTGACATATTGAGACAAATAACTGAAGCCCACCCTCCATTGGCATCGCCCTGTTACCTGTTTCTTGTCTCAGCGCTGGCCAAGATGCATGAACTCACAATCATTTATTATTACTGGATGAGGATTTATAAAACATGCAGGTGGATTTTCATTCACAGATATGAATTCTTGCAATTATCACTTTTTATTAAAAATGACTCTGCAGTGTAAAATGTCTCCAGATGTGATATAATGCGTTCTTAGATTTAAATGTGCATGTATGGAGGACTCAAGCGCCCCCTGCAGGTATAAAACTCACACGACAGTCATAACATCACAACATGTGCAGTTTCAGTCTGTTGGACTGTAACCCGTACAAATGTTTTGTGCATTGATTTGCATTTATTATGCATTGTGTAATGTGTTGTACTGAAACATTGCTTTTGATTCTCAGAGGTGTTTCTGGAAAACTGAAGGTTTGTACCGTTGTTTGTTCAGCAGGAATGGAGACAGAGGGCGAGAGAGAGCGATCACAGGTGCTTGGATCGAGCTCTGACATACTTGTTCTGGAGGAACTGAAGACTGAACTGACCCAAACCAAACTAGAGCTGGAGACGACACTAAAATCCCAACACAAACACCTGAAAGAACTGGACACACTCAGGTAACACACAAAAGACACAATCTACAGTCAGCCAGTCGTTAGCAGAATATCAACTCCATCAGGACACTGACTGAAGCTTGAAGGGGTTTATTTGTTTTTATTTATTCCCTATCATCTCATGTGTGTTGTGTCAGGTCGGAGGTGTCACTCAAGGCCAATGAAGTGGATTCGCTGACCGAACGACTCTCGGAAGAGCAGAAGAGACTGAGAGAGCTGCAGTGGGCGTTCGAGAAAGAGAAATGCAGATCTGATAGGAAGCAGGAGTCAGAGAGAGAGGAAATAGAGGTTAAAATCGTCTGTCAATCACTGTGAGAGTAAAGATAAAGGATCATTTTTTAATGTCAAAACATGTGATACCATGTGACGCGTCTCTACAGGATCTTAAACTGTATCTCGAGGAGCAGCGAGGTCGTGTGGCCGAGCTGTCGAGCTCTCTGGAGAAAGAGAGACAGATCTCCGCTCAGCTCAGAGAGCATGCAGACGGGCAGCAGGAGCGAGAGATCAGCGTCTCCTCTGAGCTGCAGGTGCACATCATCTATATCATCACCTGTACACTGTTGTGAGTCTCTAAAGGGTCAAATCATGGACAATAAAAGTGCTTTTGATGTGTGTAGGTGCAGTTAGATGCTCAGAGAGCTCGTGCAGCTGAACTCTGCAGCGCTTTAGAGAAACAGAAAGAACTGAACGCACAACTGATTCAACAGATCCAGATGAGCTCAACGGCCGCTCAAAACCAGCAGAAGTCTGAGACACAGCAGAGCTTCATACAGGCCGAAGCCACCTGCAGTCAGGTAAACAAGCACTCAGGAAATCATTATTTACTCTATTCAGTGTCTTAATAAATGCATCTGGTCTTACTGTGAACGATTCATAATTGCACATTATTTCAAAAAATATTTCATTTAAATGTTCTCCACCTTTGAAACGGCTTTCCTTTGAAAATTTATTATTGTTTAATTTAAAAAAAAATGTGAAAGTACTTTTATTTTATTTTCTCTTAATTTGTTTCTATAAAAAAAATCTTTTCCTTTGGAATTATTTTCCCTCCTTTTTTTTATTTAATTTTTTATAAAAAAAAATTTATCTCTGAAAATTTGTTTCTCTCTTCTTTCTTAAATAAATAAATAAAAATATAACTAAAAAATAGGATTTTTTTTCTCTCTGAAATGTTTTTTCTTTAAATTGTTTTTCTCGCAATTTTTTTCCCTCTTCTTTCTCAAAATAAATAAATAAAATCATCTAATAAAACTAAACTTTTTTTCTCATGCGCCACTTGAGAAAACATTTCATGATCCTGTTCAATCCTGATGGATAGAAAAAAGTCGAGCTTTACATGATTTCGGAAATACACAATATTATGGAAGTCATGCATTGCAAAAACAGTTTCATGTGTTTTTAAAATAATATATATTTTTTTTTTATATATTTTTATTTAATAAATTAACATTTTAAATAGGGCTGTCAATCGATTAACATTTTAATCTAATATTTTAGTTAAATTAATTTAAAAAATTCATAGTATTTATAAATATTTTACTAGAAACGAAATAAAGATAATTTTATATATTTAATAGTGTTTTCACGATAGCAAAACTTCAGTGCTGATATAGGGCCATATAGCACGATTGCGAGTGTGATTTTACGTATATACAACAGTTCAATGAACAAGTACATTTTTAAAAAATTTGGAAAATGCATTTGTGCATGAAACTACTTTATTATGCGACCAATCAGAATCTGCCGTTGCTGGTTCAAAACAAATGATGCGTCCAAACCGCCGTTAGTAATTCAAAAAGTTCACTTCAGATATAGTATCATGGCTGGTGCTGTTTCTAACATGGTGTGTGTGTGTGTGTGTGTGTGTGTGTGTGTGTGTGTGTGTGTGTGAGTGTGTGAGTGTGTGAGTGTGTGTGTGTGTGAGAGAGAGAGAGACACAGAGCATGTGCGATCACCTGTTGCCACACCCAATCAGAGATGCTTTCTCAGTGGAATATAGATGTCCAAGTGGGGTATTCCTCTCTGTTTCGTTGTAGACGGTGCGCAAATGTCATTCACTATAGAAACAGTGATGTCCTCCGCCATTTTAAACAGTATGTGTCCAATGTGGAAACTCACAGAGCGCTGTTGTACGTAAACACTGACTGACAGAGTCACTTTACGTCACCAACTGGCTCATATTCCACACAAAAATGATCTTATGCCACCACCTGCTGGATAACATATGTCATTTCAGAAATAAAGACAGTAACTCCTAGTGTAGGACAGCATGAACACAAGTGGAGTGATACACACAGAGAAGCGTCAGAGTGATGATGATGTCACACTATCAGTGCTCATGGAACATCTCTCGTCCAATCAGATTCGAGGACCAGAACTAACTGTGGTATATCAGTAAATAATAATAATAATAATATTGCTTTTACATTGAATATTACATATAATATATTCTGCAATGAATCAAATAAATATATAGTCTGCAGGTGCTGCGTGCTTCACAGTGAATGAAAGACCTTTTCTGTCATCTACTACAACACATACAGCGTGTCTGATGCTCTTAATGTGGTGATTTCAGCATAAGAGCGGCTTCACGTATTCACATCACAGCACTGACTCCTACTCATATAAAACAGAATTAACACGTTCAAACACGTTGTCTTTGTGTGTGCAGGTGGAGGCCGGTGTTTTCTCTGTCGAGTCTCTGTTGCAGACACTGCAGACGCAGCTGGCAGAGAAGCAGACACAGGTGGTGCAGATGATGGAGGAGCTGGAGAGACAGAAACTGGACGCGGTGCAGCGCAAACGACAGTTTGACGAGGAGAAATCGGCGCTCGGACGCTCCGCAGCGCAGGACCAAAATGCACTGCAGGCAGCTCTTGACAGCCTGAGTCACATGGAGAGACAGACGGGCGAGCGGCAGACAGAGCTCAATGCAGAGAGACAAAACGTAGAGCGACTGGAGCTAGAGAGAGACAGGTTAAAGGAGAGAGTGAGACAGCTCGAGGAGAGAGTGAGACAGAGTGAGAATAAACAAAGTGTGCGGTCAGACAGTCAACCGCCCGATCTGACCCGTGACTGGGTGTTGCAGCAGAATTCAGGTGACGCGCTGACACTGCACTCCAGCTCAACTTCACTGCGTGAGGTTGCGGGGTCAGGGGTCACTCAGAGCTCAGACCCCAAACACATGGACAAAATCCTCAGCAGACTGCACCTCATCGCCGACAAGATCAACAACCTGACCAGGTGACAAAGCACTCACACATGGGAATTCTGTCATCATTGCGTGTTTTTATTCCTCTTCTCAACCAGGCGCGAGCTGAAGTGCTGATCTCACGCATCATCATTAGAGTTTAATATGATCTCATGTTACATTAGATGAGATCAAACGACATTTTTTGTTGTCGATGTCACCGACTAATTGTTTCAGCATTATCATGGATAAAATCAAGTCCTGTTGTGCGTCGTCTTTTCCCATTGAACATCCTGTTTTACCTGGAACGGCGTCAAATGACAAAAGTCAAATGTGTTTGAAGCGTTGTTTCGTGTAGCCTTTAAATCCTCTGGATGTCTCTGTGTGTTTGTGCAGGTCACCAGTGGAAGCGCCGGACTGTGAAAGTCTGGCGTGGCTGCACAGTAATGTACAGGATGTGATGTCACTGTTACAGCATATCCCATCAGCCCCATCTGCTCTCCCAGAGGTGAGACGTTTACACTCACTAGACATACATTTATATATGTAGAATTATTTTTATTTGTTTGGGCTGTCAATCAATTAAAATGTTTAATTAACCAACTGCAGTCTTGACTAACACAAGTTAGGTGTCGTTTGAAAGATTCGAAGCTCCACTTTTCAATGCATGTAGATATTATGACCAAAACTGATCAAGTGCTTTGAAATCTGCAGATAAATCAAAAGTGTTCAGCTTTTATCATTTATAAAATAAATTGCACTGCACATATTATTATAATCAATAAAAACATCAAACTGATCAAATATCCATCTGTCATATGTTGTTGGAAAGCTCTTGAAGAGTAAAATACAACCAGACTATTTGTTTTACTCAGACAAAAATATAGCGAGTAACAGCTAAATATATTTGTTTGACATGTATGTGTGTGTTGCTTATATTCCCTGTTTTTGCTTATAACATCACAAAAAATAAACGTAACATAAAATATCACATATCATTATTTAGAGTCAGTGATTATCTTTCAAACGAGTCCACACACAAGATAATCAGATGTATTGATCATTAGATAATCCACATGAAGCACAATGTTACATATGACCACCAGGAGATGGCGCCAAATACACGACACAGACTCAATGATGACTCAAATGACACAGAATGAAACTGAATGAGATGATTATCTTTCAAACGAGTCCACACACAAGATAATCAGATGTACTGATCATTAGATAATCCACATGAAGCACAATGTTACATATGACCACCAGGAGATGGCGCCAAATACATGACACCGACTCAATGATGACTCAAATGACACAGAATGAAACTCATTGTGTGAAATCTCATGACTAAAATCATGTCTGCATGCTATGCAAACCTTTAGTCATTGTTGTGTTTGCATGTGTAATTAGTTCTTATGTACAGTTATTATCTTTTATTTGTTTGGAGATGTTTTTGGACACTATGATCAATTATATTTGTAATGTTGGAACTTTTGATTGCTTTGTCGTATCCACACAAAATGTTTCTCAAATGCAGTGGACATGATTGAGAACAAAACAAAAGCAGTTTTTGGAGCCACATTATTTACATCCAGAGATATAAAATGTCAAATAACAAAAAAAAAGTAAATCGTTGTGGTTTTTCAGCAGTTTCTAAGGATGAGAGTTGCAGAATGGATTATAATCTATATTAGGTATGGCACCAATTCGATACCTGGATCGGTATCGGGTCTGATACTGAGGTTTTTATCCAGATCGGGTATCGGTCCGATGAGCCCGATCCGAGTCTGATACTCCATGTTGGACATGCATTGAGAAAGGCATTTTACCAGATGTTGAATAAGAAGCGTATTACACTACTGTGAATTAGCCTAAAAACAAACATTATTATTATTATATATATTATTATAAATTACAATATAAACCAATTGGGTTTAAAAAATGACTGTGTGATTGAAAAGTGGATTGATATCCTAATAAATCTAAAATGAAATAAATAAATAACAGAGAGACAGACAGAGAGAGAGACAGAGAGAGAGAGAGAGAGAGAGAGAGAGGGGGGGAACTCTTTAAAAACACCTACAGAGATAAAAGGGTTAAATAATTTATAAATATAAAAAAATATTATGTTTGATAAATATAATATTTTATAAATATAATAATTCATATAGTTAAAATGCATTACATTATTTTGGCAGATGAGTAAAACATTAAACAATATAAAAAGTGGTTTTAGAAGTCAATATATTTTTTATTTCAATATTACTGAACATAATCCTCTCATTAACCTACAGTCTATAGAAATACACTTTGCAATTGAAATATATGAAATAAGGACGCGTCAATGTACACATGTGTCAGATGGATGATTTGGACCATCTCAATTTGTCACGTCATAAACACAAAGTTTTTAGGAACCTAGAAACAGTCCTGGAGACCCTTGCATTGGTAGTTGTGCTCTGTACAGCTGTATTTGAATGCATGATCTCGTGTGTCTGCTGTCAGTAAGTGTTTATTGTCTGTACAGCTGGAGTTGCGTTTACTGCCCCCTGCTGACCACAACTCATACAAACATGCAAAGTAGCGCTGGAAGCCGAAATGGTGTTAAATCACAAACAAACAAGCTGTGTTAATTTGTGCCTGGTGCATATACACACTTTTATTTTACTTGCAGAATAAAAAATAAATCCGTGTTGTAATTAGCCGATCTGATTCAAGCTTTCAATTTTGTAAAGTTGGACATTTTTGTGTGTAATATGCATCAGAGAGTTTGTCTTACGCTGGTGCTAGAGTTATGTGTTGCTCATTCTCCTGTTTGTGTGTCTATGTGTGTGTGTGTGTGTGTATGTGTGTGTGTGTGTGTGTTTGTTTGTTTGTGTGTGTGTGTGTGTGTGTGTGTGCGTGTGTGTCTGTAGAGCGCCGCCCTGCTGGCGGGAGGTTCGTCCAGTCTGCTAAACGAGCGATTACTGAGACAGAACGCAGAACTGACGGGATTCGTCAGCCGACTGACAGAAGAGAAGAACGACTTGAGAAACCAGTTACTGAAACTAGAGGACGAGCTGCGCAGATGCAGACAGTACACGAACAGCTCTGAGAATGTGAGTGACGAAATGCAAAAACTGTGATTGATTATTGGTTTGGTTATTTTAAGCGTGGTTGTGTGTCTGCCAGGTGTGGAGCAGGAGCAGTGTTGAGCGTCAGCAGATGATGTTGTTCTCGAGTGAGCGAGAGTCCTGGGCTCAAGAGAAGAGTCGATTAGAAAAGTGTCTTCGTCAGACGGAGGTGGAACTGAACCGACTCAGAGGAGAGATCCGATCCGACACGCTCCGAGATATGACTGGCTCTGATACAGACAACAGCACACTCAAGGTGAGACACCTTCACCTGTCCAGCCTGACACATCCTACATACAAACAAAACAACATAACACTGTTAAATGTTTATTAAAACACTGCGTATTTGTGAATCTTTTTGACTGATTCATTTAAAGAGTCAACTCTTAAGAATCATTTGTTTGTGAATCGCACTACACCGGTTGTGCTGCATGTTTATTTTGTGTAAAATATGTATTTTGTGGTGGTGGTACAGATTCAGATCTAACAGTCTCTCTCTCTCTGCAGAGGCTGTATGGTAAATACCTGCGATCTGAGAGTTTCCGGAAGGCTCTGATCTATCAGAAGAAATATCTGCTGCTGTTGCTGGGCGGGTTTCAGGAGTGTGAGGAGGCCACACTGTCTCTCATCGCCCGCATGGGGGGTCACCCCACACACACCTGTCTAGAGTCTGTCAGTCATCAGCGCAGAGGATTCACACGCTTCAGATCAGCTGTGCGCGTCTCCATCGCCCTCTCCAGGTACTTCAGAAAATCTATATAAAGAAAACATGTGGGCGTGCTGAGTGACTCCAGCCAGGTCTCCTTAGACCAACCAAATTGGCCCGGTTGCTAGGGAGGGTCGAGTCACATGGGGTAACCAAATTGGCCCGGTTGCTAGGGAGGGTCGAGTCACATGGGGTAACCAAATTGTCCCGGTTGCTAGGGAGGGTAGAGTCACATGGGGTAACCAAATTGGCCCGGTTGCTAGGGAGGGTAGAGTCACATGGGGTAACCAAATTGGGCCAGTTGCTAGGGAGGGTAGAGTCACATGGGGTAACCAAATTGTCCCGGTTGCTAGGGAGGGTAGAGTCACATGGGGTAACCAAATTGGCCCGGTTGCTAGTGAGGGTAGAGTCACATGGGGTAACCAAATTGGCCCGGTTGCTAGGGAGGGTAGAGTCACATGGGGTAACCTCCTCGTGGTGGTGATTAGTGGTTCTCTCAATGGGGCGTGTGGTGAGTTGTGTGTGGATTGTGGAGAGTAGCATGAGTCTCCACATGCTGTGAGTCTCCGCGGTGTCATGCACAACGAGTCACATGATCAGATGCGCCGATTGACGGTCTCAGAAGCGGAGGTGACTGACACTTGTCCTCCATCACCCGGATTGAGGCGAGTAACCACGCCACCATGAGGACATGCTAAGTAGTGGGAATTGGACGTTCCAGACTGGGAGAAAACGGGATAATATATATATATATATCTAAAGAAAACATCTCTGGATGTTATTGACTATAATGAATACAGTGATGTAATATTTACTGTTTAGTAATATATTATGATGGAAGTAATAGATCTGAAATATTACATAAAATATTTGACATTTTCATTGATAATGTTATTTGGTATGTTTATTAATACACAATATGATTATATTATAATATATATATATATATATATATATATATATATATATATATATATATATATATATATAAATTTTTTTCAATACTTTTGTTGGTCACTTGTTTAATGTTATTTGCGGGGTTCGTACACAGTTTTAAAAGTTTGGAAAATGTTTGATTTTCACAGTTTGAAGTAATTTATAATTAGTGTTAATTTTGTCACCTATTTTTAATTTAGTCTTAGTCTTGTGCGAAATGTCCTTGTTAGTTTTAGTCATATTTAGTCATTCACATATCATTTTTTTGTTAGTCAAGTTTTAGTCGACTAAAAGTCTCGTCATTTTAGTCTAGTTTTAGTCAAAAGAAAACTCAATATATCTTAGTCAAGTTTCAAAACATTTTAGTCTTTTTTTAAATAAATTATTTCTGAGATTAATTCTGAGATAACCATTTCAGTCAAATAATGTTTCACACATCTCAAATATTGGTTAAATGTCATAATTACCTGACAAAATACACTTGTTGAATGATTTGTTGAATTCACTTTGTTAAACGTGTCTGGTTTTCTGATTTAAGAGACACATTCACAAATGATGAACTTGTTCTGAAGAGTATTTTATTAAGCAAATAAGTTACATAAAATATATATAACCTGCATAATGTATGTGCCACAACACCATAGCTAACTGGTTAATTTACAGCGTAGATGCCTAAAATCAGCATTAGCTTATGAGACGTTAATTTAAGTTAACTTCCCTGAATGTGTGGGTGGTTAGCCTTTAGATGTCGCTTAAGGTTGGTGGTGTTTTTCCCGGTAGTGTTTATCCGCAGTGCTTCCCGTCAGGTATAATGACACATTCTGACTTTCTGTCAATATCATTGTACCTAAAATGCGACCAAATATCGAGCCTCTTCCTTCTACCGCATGTCGTCGGCGCTCGTCGCGTGTTCGCCACTGTCTATGATTGTTGTGTTCTTGCTCCATGTAGTTTCGTGTTGCAGCCACAGGAGTATGAGACCTGTTGTAACCGTTACTTGAGCAACAGCGCGAACTCATTCGGAATATTTTGAAGGCGTAACAGCAGAATATTCTATCTCATGGTGAAAAAGTAGAGACGATTGGATACGAAAATGAAGAGAGATTTTATCTTAGTTTTTATTTTATGCAAAACATTTTAGTCTCGTCTTTTTTCGTCAACAATAATGCATGTTAATTTAGTCTTAGTCAGCGTTTTTGGACATTGGTGCAGTCTCGTCATCGTCTCGTCTTAGTCATGGAAAAAAAGGTCGTTGACGAACATATTTAGTCTCGTCTCGTCTGACGAAATTAACAC